>PVLD010001878.1:124956-184757 GCA_004027595.1 Dinomys branickii | reverse complement strand
ATTCCCTACTATATTCTGTATAACTTTGTATTTTCTGTATTGTTTATGGCTTTTCTGGTTCATATGTCTC
Source organism: Dinomys branickii (assembly GCA_004027595.1). NCBI lineage: Eukaryota > Metazoa > Chordata > Mammalia > Rodentia > Dinomyidae > Dinomys > Dinomys branickii. Next base: position 184,687 of record PVLD010001878.1, on the reverse strand, counting down.
CATTCTTTTGTCTTTAAAATAAAATTTAAAAACAAACAAACAAACAAAAAACAAGACAAATACAACACAAGCACTAAAGCAGAGGAGAAGGAAGGAGTCAGATGTCTGCAGAAGGCCATCGAGGAAGTGGGAGTGACACCCTGCCAAGGCACGGTGTGACCATCCAAGGCCACCCTGTCCACAAGATCTCTGTAAGCCCCATGGTCCCAGAGGGACCTAGTGCAACTCTGGGGCTGGGGGGATGGCCCAGGAGCTTCCAGATCATCCTGTCCACCTTCCACTTCCAGATGGGGAAACTGAGTCCCACTGTCAGGGCCCGGGCCAGTACACGGCAAAGCTGTGAACTGTCGGGACCACCAGAGGCTGTTGTGCCTGCCTCGGCGGGGCTCACAAAGCCACCGTCATCCACGAAGAACGCTTTCTTTCCTGGGTGCTGTTTTGTTGCTCTGGAGCTTACTTCTCTGGTGAGAATTAAAATGCTAGCGTCTGATCCGGGCATGCTAGAGCACGCATGCAAACCCAGCATTCAAGAAGCAGAGACAGGAGGATGGACACAAGTTGTCTGGGTTACACAGTGAGTTCAAAACTAGCCTGAGAACTATAACACAGTGGGATCTTGTCTCAAAACACAAAACAAAGCTGGGTGTGGTGGCACACACTTGTCATCCCAGCACACAGGAGGCTGAGGCAGGAGGATCTCTGTGAGTTTAAGGTCAGTCTGAGCTACATAGCAAGACCTTATCTCAAAAAATCAACAAAACAAAAATTTAAATGTTAGGATCTAGAGACATGGAGTCATGTCATGCATAGAGTTCTGCACTGCCTTTGCTGCAGATATCCTGTTAGTCTGGCCGCTCTCTGTGCTGGAACTGGTGTCCAGGGCATGGTCCTCCCCCCTGTCCCTGTGCCCAGTGGGACTCAGGGCAATTCACTTGAATCTCAATAGTTTTTTTGCCTGACAAATACAAACATCAGACACATCTTTTTGCAAACTAGACAAGAAAGAAGTTGAATTATTTATTAATGAATTAAAAAAATAGTGTCCCAGGAAGAGGAGTCCACAGGGATGGAGATGACACTGGTAGGCTGACTTGCTTCCAGTTTTCTTTGGGGAGAATGGATAACCATGCAACTTTCCTGGTTTATTGTTTTTAACCTGAAAGCAGTAATTGTTAGGAGCACAATAAATATCACCACCATTTCCCGCTGGAGTCCTGAGTGAATCGAACAAAATGGATTCAAAATAGCACCTGCATTTATAGGTTCACAGCTTCCTGTTGCAGAAAAGGCTGTGCCTTGGCAGCCTTGTTAGGCACAGGTGAAGAGGGAGGGAGAAGAGTAGGCATGGGCTCCTGCTGGAGCCGCTGGGGGCCTCCTCTGATGAAGAGGCTCAGACTGGATGACCACAGAAAGGTCAGTGTCAGCCTTTGTGGGTTAGCTGACGGGCTGGAGTCCTGTCCATCATGATCTTGGTTCTGGTTTCGAGGTTCCTGGGGAGCCCTCCCAGCTTGAGGGGCGGTTTGTTCCCATGGGGTGACTGTTTTTGCTTGCGGGGAGGAGGTCTCTCATTATGGGGAGGTCTGCAAGTCCCCGCTTTTCCGGGAATCTGAGGGGCTGGTGCGTTTCTTGGCTCAGGGCTCTGGAGTCAGACGTGCTAAAAGCTGGCATTTGTGTTTCCCTACAAATCCTGAAAATGACCTTAGACGCCCTTATCCTGTCCTTAGTCTTGAAGGGCAGTGAAATAGGAGGTCAGTTTTGGGCTAACCGACCTAGCGACACAGCTGCCCCATCACAGCATCTTCTCTGCAGAGGGGAGCAGGGGTCTGACCCTAAGCTTTAAGGTAATAAGGTACCATACAAAATGAAGGCAGTGATGTCAGGCAGTGTTCTACTTTTAGTTATCTTTTGGGCACCTTCAGGTCCAGCCTCCAGCACCCTGACTGCCTCAGAAGAAAACAAAAATCATGTTTTCAATAGTAACATGTTAGGGTCTCAGGAGTATATTGTCCTCTGTCTCCATATGGTCTCTGACTGTGTCTATTCCAGATACATTCTGAAATCAAGGCACCAGCAAGGCAGTGCTTCCTCCAAAGGGCCCAGGGAAAGATCTTTCTGCCCTTGTAGTTCCTGGTGGCTTCAGATGGCTCCAGGTGTCCTAGGCTTGTAGCCACATCCCTCTCTTCTCAGCTTCAATGTTCACAGGCCTTCCTCCTGCTCGCCTCTGGACACTTCTCAAGAAAACGCTTGTGCTTGGATTTAGGGCTCCTTCAGATGATCCCATTCGGAAGCAAGGACTGGATTGGATCTAGAGGGCCCTAGTGTCAGGGATGGATTAATCCAACCTATTCATGAGTTCACAATGCAGCGGAGGTGGGGCTCAGGTGGGGAGGGTCGGTCACTGTGCCGGTGCTTTGGGAGGGTACATCTGATCCTGGCCCTTTCCTCTCTGCCCGTTCCCTCTCTCTCTGCTTCCCAGCTGCCATGAGAGGAGCAGCTTCCCTCCTCCCGCCCACCCTCCCACGACACCGCCCCGCCAGAACCCTCCCGAGGCAGTGAAGCTGGCCATCCAGGGGCTGGAATCTCTGAAACCAGGCGTGAAAGTAAACTTTTCTCCTTTAAGTTTTTTTTTTTCCAAGTATTTTGAAATCTAACACAAACCCATCACAGGAACCATGTCCAGATGGATCTCCTCTGCTCCCTTGGCCTCTTACCAGCTATATATTGAGGAGGACATCTCCCCGTGCCTCGGGTCCCTTTTCCTGTAATTCTGAGTAGTCCCAGGGTCACCTCTAGATCCCAGGGATCACTGGCCAATGGTTCTCTCTGCCTCAGTCTTTGCCTTTCTAAAGGTAAGAGGTGAATGAGATCAGTATCTCTCAGTTAGAATCTGAGAGTGAGACTTCTCTGGGACATTTTCAAAGCCTAAGTGTCTGGGCCTTTCCCTGGGCCTAGTAAGTCAGTATCTTAAGTGCTGAGGGTCTGGCTGGTCCTGATTCTCCCTGCACTGGACTTGCTTTCCTGGGCAAAGGCAACACGGCAGCCAGATGTTTGCTGGTTGCCTTGGTTAACTCTCTACTTCCCCTTGACTTATGCCTGCACGTAGAGTTTGGAGGAGAGGGGCGTTTGGTGGGGGAAGAAAAGCCCAGGAATGCAGAGACACTAGAGATGAGAGATCGCTAGAAGCCATGACTTCTCCCACTGCTGGGTCCCATGGGGTGCAAAGATGGATGTCATGTGCAAGGCACGGGATCGCTGTCATTCTTGAGGCTAAAATATGCAAACAGAAAAGAAAGCATCAAAATGCACAGCTTTTCCCCATGAAACAGAGTCAGTTGCATGTATGCACATATGAGACGGGGTCAAAACACATGGTGAGTATTTTTAAAAATTTATTACAGTAAAAGACACACTGCCATCAATCCTCCTCAGCATATTCCACCTAGCTTCAAATACATGCATTCTACTCTTGCCACTTTGTGAAGCAGTTCTGGAGTCCTTGTTCTTGAACATTTCTACAAGGCGAATACAGTAACCACTGCTACTGAGCACCCTCCAACAGAAAGGCAGGCTCAGAGAAGTACAGTAGTGCACCTCATCCACCTCATTCGTCAGATCTGGCCCCATGTGGCTTCTGGCTCATCCCCAAAGTCAACATGACCATGAAAATGAAATGTTTTGAACCCCTTCAGGACATCGAGGCAGCCACGACAGTGCAACTCAAGACTCGCAGGAAAGAGGACTCCAGAGCTGCTGCCCAGAACGGCCAGGAGGATGGAATGAGTGTGCTCAAAGTGAGGGGAATGATTCTGAGGGGGATTCATGGTGATGTGTCTTTTGTTGTAATAATTTTTAAAACATATAAACATTCACGATATTTTGTGATCACACCATGTATGTGTATAGGGCTCGTGGTTACTGTGTAGCTTGGTTTTTGCTACAGGTCAAGGTCAGAGCCATGTGAAAGTTGCTGCGAGGGAAACTGAAGAGAAGGATGTGGAGTCCCAGAAGGGGCCTACCTCGGAAGCCACCTCCTGGTGACTCTTCCTCAAGTCTCCAGTGTGCCAAGCTTGCAGGCTCCCTGCCCATGGCTGGTTCCAAGCCATGCTCCTGGGAACAGCTGGGAAGGCCCGTGGGACAAACCGAAGCTGACCAACCTGTCATGGCTGCCTGGAAAGCTGTACAGAGAAGCAGAGCATGCTCAGATCAACAGGAGGTACTGGAGGACAGGGACATGTGCTTGGGGACAAAGTGGCAGTGGCCGGCAGGTTTCACAGCTGCACTCCCTGTCCTGAAAGAGAGGCGCTGAGGTCTATACCCTCCTGATGCTGTCTGGTGGCATGGACTGAGTTCTGAGCACTGACCCTGCTTTGTCTAGCAGGCAAGAGATGGAACAAGGTGACCTTAGCCATCTCTTCTAGTAGGGAGTTTAATTGCACCAAACTGGCAGGGCTGTCTCCATCTGATTTGTCTCAAGCCGGGCATGGCAGACACCAGGGTCCCTGCCTTCTATGCACACTGGGCAGCTTTCTTTGGAAGAACTGTGGAAGCTTCCTCAGGGCAGGGGACACAGAGCCAGCCCAGGCAAGTGGCTTTGGAGCAGCTGGGTGACATGGTTCAGTTCAGTCCCCCTCAGTCTTCTGACATGGGAAAGAGAACTGATTCTAGCTTACCTGCCTCATGCTGCATACAGGGACTGGCTGGGCTCTGCAGGAAATAGAGAGTACACTGCTTGCGGTCTCTGCAGCTTCCTGGGAAGACAGACAGACAGACAGACAGACAGATGAGCACCCAGGAGGTGCTTGGTGGCACAGGCAGGAACAGCAGACCAGCTGCTGTGGGCCTCAGGGAGGACAGAGCTAAGTGCTGTGGGAAACCATCAGTCTGCAGCATCAGGATGGCCACAGAGGGGCCAACGGGCAGCCTAGGTGGTGGGGCAGGTAGAACGGGGACCAGCAGTAGACCCAGAGCAAGAGGCCAGGGATAGAGGGAGCTGGGGTGGGGAGGGGATGCCAGAGCTTGGGAATCATTCACCCATCCTCCTATTACCTAGTGGTGAGAGTCAGAGACTACATATGGCTTTGTATTCACAGACAAGTCAGTCAGCCTCTCTGGGCTCATGTTTCTCATTTCAAAATGAGATGCACTGATGAGTGTGGGCTGCTGTACAAGTCACTTTGCTGTTGCTGGGACAAAATGCTCAACACATGCAGTTAAAGGAGCAGTATACGTGGCTCATGGTTTCAGTGGGTTCCGTCCGTGGCCGACCGGCTGACTCCAAGGCGGAAATAGCATGGCCGAAGGGCCTGGTGGGGAAAAACTGCTCATCCCACGGCACAGAGAAGCCGAGAAAGCAGAGAGGAGCCAGGGACAAGGATACTCTTTCTGAATCACAGTCCCAGCAATCACTTTTATGGAGACCACATCAGTTAGCAGCACAGTCAGCCATGCACTCATCTATGGATGAATCCACTCATGATCCAGTCCTTTGCTGTGCACACAGGGTCCTGGAAAGTTTAGATCTGAACCAAACCATAATGTGACCCATTTCTTAGAACATGTCCGTCCTGTTATACGGCACACATGGGTGTGAAAGGCCACGCAAACCAAAGCCTCCCCTGGCCTTTGGGAATGGGGGGCCAGGATGAAAGGTCCAGGCTTGGTGTCCATTGTAATGACTCTGCTACCAGAAACTGCAATTGTGATGACATCTCCAGGCGTCACTGTGGGAGCAGTGCAGGTGCCTCGGTGAAGGCACTGAAGGACAGAAAGGACCTCCCTCCTGCTCAGGGCTCAGTGGATGTCCTGCTTGGTTTCTGCACTGCTGTCCTTGTAGCCTAGACGGGAGGATCCTGATTCTCAGGGGGTGTTTGGCACCTTGTTCCTAAAATATTCCTTTACTGGTCCCAAGACTCTTTTGGTAGTTTACTCTATAAACCCCACCCTGCAGGGATTGAGTGCGGAACATGGAGCTGCAGAAGGCCGCACTCAGGCCAGCCTCCACTGGACACCCTGAGTTCTCTCCAGTGGTTTCCTGCGCAGCCCATTGCTCTGGACTTTCCAGTGATTAACTTGTCCAGTCTTCTGACCCTGGACAGTCACGTATATTCTGGGGACTTTCCTGAACAGCCTGCCCAGGTAGAGGGGGGCAGGCTGAGGATGTCACGTTTGTTTTTGCAGTTTTAGGAGCTCTGCTATGTAGGCGGCTGTCCCAAGGGGACTGTCCTTGGGGAAGCAATTCCTTGGAAAATCTTTTCTGACCCACCTTCTGGGCTGATATTTTGAATCTCTGAATTCACACACTTTTTTCACAGACTTACCTTTCCCGGCCCTCTTAGCTTCAGCTGATCTTGAACCGTTTCTTTCAATACCCTAATAAATCAGAACTAATTACTGCAATTAGTACTCATTCACGGCACCTCTCATTACTGCAACAACGGTCTTCATTTTATTAGTATAAATGTTATTAATAACTCATAACTCCTTAGCTGTGATTCTCACCGGTGTCAGCCACGTGGTGGCAGAGGATTTTTGCTTCTGTCTTTCCCAGGGTGCGGTGACCGCACCAGAGCTGCAAGCCCAGCCTCCTGCCTCCTGCCTCCCCGCCCACAATGTTATTCCAGCTACCAAAGGTGGCCTACAGGCCAGTGTCAGCTTGGTATCTCCCATGAGTTCCACTGAGTTGTGGCATTGCAGGGGTAGAGGATTGGGTTTGAATCAGGCTTAGACTCAGACGAAAACAATTGCTTCCCAGCTGGTTCCTCAGACACTTCGCTCTGAGCGTGTTGGACTCAGTTTTCTCATCTACACAATGGGGTTTTCTGAAGGATTAGGGTGCAGCAATGTGACAAGCGCAGTATGCGGGGTTAGCACGCATCACTCACTCACCACTAGCCAGAGGCCGGCGGTGGTCACTGAAGACACCTACCGTGGTGCCTTGTTGTGCCAGATGCCTAGTAAATGCCTGAAAATGCTCCTTACTTTGCAACCTGTGTGCTCAGCTGTGAAGCGGGGTGGAGGAGAGGGAAAAAGAGGCCAGACCCAGCCCTGTTCTGCTGCTCTGGCATCTGGCAAACCAAAACAGATAGAGAACAAAAAGGACTGCTTCAAAAATCCTTGTAAGTTTTCAGGGCCTATGGGAAAAATAGGTGCTGGATCCGTGAATGCGTAATTGAACCTGACCTTCTTCTATGCCTGCAAACAGGCAGGCAGAGCAGGGGTGCGGTGAACTTGAGCATAACCGGGTATCAGAATTGAAGCCAGCATCTCCTGCATCTGTGACCAGGGGGAGGCTATTAAACCCAGCCTGCAGGGCACAGAGAAAGTCGGAGCTAACGAAGGCCTGGATTTGCAGCTGGCCAGGGCATAACACTAATTAGAGGAATGGGCCTGATCTCCATCAGCGCTCCAGTAAGGAGATCTAGGACTTTGATCGTGTGGCTCCAGAGGAACTGGGTACCACAAATAAGAGGAGGCTGAGGCGGAAGAGAGGGAACGTGGTCGTGTCCAGGGCTGCAGCGGCTGTGCCCTGCCACATGGTGGGCAGCTGTAACTGTGGGTGTCTTCTCTCACAGTCCTGGAGTCGATGGCTCAGGGGCCCTGTGCAGGCTTTGCTCTTGGCTTCTGTGTCACTGGTGGTCCTTGGCTTGTCCCCTGGCGTCCTCCTGTGTCGCTGTTTCCCCTCCTCCTCTTTCTACGAGGACACCAGGCGTATGGATTAGAGGAAACCCCACTCTAGGAAGACCTCATTCTAACTGGAGTGTATCTGCAGTGACTCTGTCCAAGCTCTGGGAGGATGTGACCTTCAGAGGTCACCACGAAAGCTGGTATCATGCGGGAAGAGCAGGGAGAAGGCAGGATGGGAAAAGGTTGACCCGAACCTTGCCTCCCCTTCCCACCTGTGTGCACAGGACCTGGCTTTCCCTGTCCACGCCCTAAGTCCCCGGGTGCTTTGCGGGTCACCTCCTAGCTATGCTCCTTCATACAGCAGCAGTTCAAGGTCGGTGTCTGGCTTAAATACAAGTTGATCCCCTGCTTGCCCCCTCTTGAGCATACTTGAGCCCAAGGCCACCTGTATGTCCACACCTACATGATAGGCCCTGTTCCCTGGTCCCAAGCCACCCAGAGCCTCATATCTTCAGTTCAGAAGTGGTGGTTTCCAATTCAAGCTACACCTCCAGAATCAAAGTCCTTGCTAATTTGCACTAACCAAGAGCCTTGTAAGCAAGCCAACCCGCAAACCTCAGTTCCTCAATGCAGAATGGAGATGAAAGTAATGTCCTCCACCTCTGCTCCCATAGCTGTGGGGCTCAGTGGAGTAATGGAGTGTGGGGTGTGGTGGATTCACACCTGGTGGTCAGCTTGTAACACCCAGCTGAACTGAACCAGCGTGGTGCTGGGTGTGGAAGCCCACCTGAGGATTGCTGCCCAGCAGCATAAGAGGAAGAGCTGGAGAGGAAGAAGTTTAGAAGCTGTTAGGGAAGATGTAGGGAGCTGTTGGTTTTCCTGGAGGAGCTGGTCATGCTGGCTTTCTTGATGAACTGGGCTGTTCCCACCATTGAAAGAGCTCGGGACCTTGTTGTTGCTGAGAATGGCTACAGTTCACTTTGGGGGAGCTCTGGTCCTCACTTTGAGCCTCACTTCCTGGCTACGGAGGGAAAGGTGGTGCACTGCCGGTCTCATGGAGAAGCTCGTCACGTTGGCTTTTCTAATGGGAACCTGGATTTCCTCATTGTTAGAAGAGCTTGGGACCTCACTGTTGCTGAAGGTGCCTATGGTACTTTCCAGGGGAGCTCTGGTTCTTACTTTGAGCATCACTGCCTGGCTCCAGGACAGATCCCTCAACCTGCTGGCACAGATCCTTCATCCCACTGGCACAGACTTCCTAGATTCCACCACTGACCTTTGCGACTTCCCAGTGCAGATCTGTGAAACAGGCCTTCATGAGATGTCGTCATGGATGCTTGGTCTCCATTTGGACTCGTGGGAGGCATTGTCATGAGCTCTAGGTCTTCAGTTGGACTCATGCAGGACACCGCGTGGAATCCAGGCCCTCAGCTGGATTCTTTTGGTCTTTAGAATGTGGACAGATTTTCTGCACTGTTTTTGTATGACTCTTTGGGTGACTATTATAAATAATCTTATAATTAAGTGTCCTGTGTTCTATTGTTCCCCCTTGCAAAGCAACAAGCCACAACATGGGGGGAACCTTCAGGTTGCTTTCTGATGCCCCTTATCTGAGGACAGCATCCACTCTGGGTCAACTGTTGAGTCAGACACTGAGGCCTGTCTGCCCTATCAGACTGGCTTCTCTTTGGGGACACTGCCCAGCATGAGGAGGACCCTGGTGCATGCTGTTGGAAAGAAAGTCATTCCTTCCAGAACCAGGTGTGAGGGCACACACCTATAATTCCAGCACTCTAGGAGGCTGAGGCAGGAGGCTTGCAAGTTTGAGCTCAGCCTGGGCAATTTAGTGATTTAGGAAGCGCCTGTCTCAAAAAAATAAAAAAGGACTGGCGATGCAGCTCAGTGTAAAAGCCCTGGGTTCAAACTCTAGCCCTGAAAAATAAAGAAAGAAAATGAGAAAGAAGGAAAGAGACAGACAGACAGAGAGAGAGTGAGAGGGAGAGAGAGAGAGAGAGACTCGGTTCTTCCTTGCTTGATTCCTCAACACAACCATTGCCCCAGAAGCTGTCACTGGGTTCCACATCCATGAAGTGAAGAACCCAGGAAGTGGGCATCAGCTCAGGTTAGACGAGGAGAAAATAACTCTCCCTGTCTCTCTGCAGAAGGGTCCCAAGGTCAGAATCATTGTTTGCCCCAGAGTAAAAACAACCAAATGTGAGAAGCAAAGCCAGAGAACTGGTTCTGTTCTCATGGATCTGAAGGGCTTCAGCAGTAAAGGTGAGAGAGAAATACTTACCTCAGTGTGTTCTGGGGGAAAAGAATTCATTCTCCTCTTAAAGGGCATCCTGCACCTATGTGTAATGTACTGACTCATCCTCAAAGGAGAACGGAGGGCTGATGTGGGATCCATGAAGATGTGGGTGAGAGGTGCTAGTGAGGGGCTTCTGCTGAGGATAGAAACCTTGGGACGACACATTCTCAGGGGGCTCTGGGGGCCGGGCTCCCGTGGGCACTGGTGCCTCCCCGCAGGGCTGTGGCTGTCTCCCAGGCCGCTTTCTCACCAGATCTCCCCCACACTGGGTTTTGCACTCAGGAGTAAACCAAACCCTCCTAGAGGTGAAGTGAGGAGCCCTTGGGGACCAGCCAGGCCTGGACCACAGTGCCCAGCCCCAAGAGTGGCCAGTTACCTGGGCCAGAGCCTGAAGGGTCCTTCTGTGGGAGAAGCTGGGGTGGCACAGGGATCTCCCAGAGGTTGTGGTACCAGCACCTCCTGGAAGAAAATACTAGATTCATGGGAAGCTGTGGGCCCCCCCTGGACCCCAGGGCTCAGTGGGGGCTGCCCAGAGGTCATGCTAGGCTGTGGCCCTCAGCCCCATCCCTTGTCCCTTTTGGGTGACTGTCCCCATTCTGAGGCATCCAAACCTCTCGCTCCCATTACCTCATTAGCATAAATTCAGGTGCAACCCAGTGCAGTGCCTTATAACTAACAAATCACTCCCACTGAGAAAAGCCAGGGGTTTGGGGAGCTCTGTGCCTGGAACCAGGGGGAGCCCAAAGGCACTTTCCCGCATGATGCCTCAGGATGCTGCACTCTGCAGGGCCACCACGTGGAGGGTGTCCAGGGGCCTCCCACCAGCGCCTGGCGGGTGGTCCCCGCTGTGTGTACCTGTGTGGCCTCTGAGCTGTGGGGTGAGCAGCTGGCCAGGCCCCGCCTCCTGCTTCCCGGGAAGGAAAGTGACAGCTGTTGTTGCTGCAGTGGGCCCTGTGCTTGGCCAGGTGGGACTCAGGCCCCCGACACCCCTACACCAGTGTCCTGGACTCAAGTCCTCAGCCCCCGCTTGGAAGACAAGGTGGAATGCTGGGGGAGGGCAGGCTCCTGAGTCAGGTGACTGGAGGGTGACTTCTACCCTGTCCCCACAGCTGGCTGACCCTGTAACTCGTCCAGCCTCAGGATGAGAGGCCCCAACAGGTGCAGAGGCCTGAACAGGTACAGCGCCCCTGTGATAGCTGTGCCACTTGGAAGAGTTACAGTACTATTTGGGGCCTTGACTTTTCAATCTGTAAAGCAGGGAGAATCACACTCACTTCCACAGGACTGAATGACATCGAGAACACCTTCTCCAGAGGGAGGGAAGGCAAATGGCACCCAGAGCCGTAACACAGGGTCAGACTTGTACCCTGCCGAGAATGTACCACAGACTACACGTTCATGTCCCAGCACCTTCCCTGGTTTCTCTGGGCTCCAACCAGCGTAGACGCCTTCCTCGGGTTCCCTGCTCAGATAACACACTTATAAACCCACCACGGCATTGTAAGCCCTTGGGATCTGATACCAACATCATTTCTGTCCTGTTTCTCTCGCTCCACCAGTGACCCATCACAGGTCCTTAAAGTCCTCTGATAGAGCTGACGTCAGGGTCCTGGCTTCTGTTGTTTGCTCAACCAGAATTCCTTTTCTGTCACTGCAAACCAATTTATCTTTGGTCACCTGTCCAAAGTCCCCCAGGCCCACAGTGGAAGAGCCTAAACCTAGGTCCTGGTGTCTTCTACCTTAGTCTGCACGCTGAGCCCCATCAAACCACCTCATGCCCAGGGCGTCAGTTTTCTGGGAGCTTCAGATCTGCACACTGGCCCTCGCTGAGGGTCTATCACGTATGCAGAGGGCCAATGCTTTGTGGGCATGAGCAAAGTTTGGACGGAGGGTGATGATTTTCCCAAGACTCTGCTCCAATCTTCGTGTGACTGGCCCTCCTCAGACCCCTCCCTGCTGCTGTGCGAGCCCTCGTGGTGTGCATTTTAGTGCAAGGCCTCTGAAGGAGGATTTTCTTGCCTGGTTCTCTGCAGGCTCCCTGACTACACCACAGACCTGAGCCCTGGGGGACTTACGCCCCACAGGTGCGAATCCACACTTGCTGTACAGCTCCTTTCTCACAGGCCCGCCTTGGCCTTTCATGTGAGAGAGACTGAAAACCCAGGCTCTAGCCTGACAATGCTCGTTTGGGCTTGGAGTTCTTCCCAGCACCCTGCGGGCCTCTGTGGACCTTGGCTCCTCGTTGCTGGTGAGCACTTGTGAGAGGAGAGCTCGCTGCTCTCACCTCAGCCAGGCGTTCAGCAGAGAACAGGGAAATAGAACTTGCATCTGTCCAAGGTGCAGCAGGTACTGGGGCAGCAGTGTGAGGCCAGGGAGCAAGGCCGGGGCCGGGAATTACAACAGCCTGAGAGCACTGCTGGTTGCTAGGGACAGAAACTCTAGTTCTATAGTGCCTGGGCCACTGGAAGGAGAGACGCCGACCCGCTGGCTCATGCCTAAATCCTCTTTCTAGGTGGCCCAAGTTCACGCCATGTCATACCCCCCTGGGTCTCTGTGTTGCGTTATCCAAACCCTTGGCCACTGAAGGCCAGAGCTGAGCTGGGGTGCAACCCCTTGCAAGCCCAAGAGGGGAGGGGCCAGGCCCTCCAAGGGCCCACAAGATGGGCCTGGGTGCTGGGGCCCATAAAGATCCCCCATATGGTGGAAGCCAGGCTGAGGGGCCAGTCCTTCCCAACAGGCAAGTCAAGCCAGAGAGGTATAGCAACTGAGGCTTTCCACAGAGCAGGCAGCCAAGGTGGAGCTGAGCGGAGGTGGAATGTGCCCAAAAGATGCAGAGGAATGTGCTCAAGGTCACGAGGCTGCTCTCCCAGAGAAAGGGTCTGCTCCACTCTTAACACACTACCCTGTGTTCCGCCACAGCCCAGACTCCAGTTGGCTGAGGCTCCGGGGATCAGGAAACAAGATCACCTTCATCAGAGGATGTGCGGACCCACTGCTGTCAGGGCTCCCTGATGGCCACCAGGGGATGAGGAATTTTCATGGAGAAAGGAGGGGAAGTTTCTCCCAAAAAGCATTCGAAGGGAATCCTGGAGAACAAGCAGGACTTTTTAAAAGCAAGTGACAAAGGAAAGGGCATTTCAGAGAGAAGGCACAGCCTAGGCCAAGACAGGGAGGCCTCATGTCCAGGACTCCTTCCAGGGTTGTGTACAACCTGGAACCTCAGGTGCTCATGCAGAAGTAGCTAACACAGTAACAGAAAAAAGGAGTGGGTGGATGATGACCTCTGAAACCCACCTTAGTTAAAAACTTGCAGAGGACGCTGTCAAGTGTCCACCTTACCACCTTCCTCTAGCCAGCATCTGTGGGGTCTATGTGGGTCAGGGGTCACTGCAGTGTCCTCCCTGGATTTAATCACCATGCATGGCTGATAATGAAATTACCCTGAATTTTTACCAAAGTGCCAGTGACATTTACAGAGATTATAGTAGGAATCCTTTGTGCATGGGCGCCTTCTCTGTCCCCAGGGCAGACCACTTTCCCAGGCTAGCATCCTGCAAAAAGCGGGAAGTAGGGGGGTGTAGCCCTGAGTTCCATCTCCAGGACAGCAGCAAACACAAAACAAATCCAAAAAACAGGAAGTAGAGGGAGACACCGCCAGGAGCTGAGCTGACCCTAGAAGTAGGAAGAGTGTGTGCTCTCAGGCACCTGGTGTCAGTCTTTCTGTTGTGCATGTGCAAGAAACACTAAACGGACTATAATCACCTAGAACGTGAGTTCCTTTTTCAGCCAATAACAAAGCTGTGGAATACTTCCGAAGTCTAGGTACTGGGAAGGGATAAGCGGCCTTTTATACGCGAAGGACTACACGTAAGTCATTTGTGACAAATGCCCCAGTGGAGGTAGAACATCACTGTGGGCTTGGCGAGGGGAGGATCCACTGATTTCTGTGACAGCAGAAGAAACGCACATGTATTGGCCTCTGCTGGAAGGGGAATTTCCAGGTGCACGTGTCTAGGCATCTTTTTGTGCTCAAGGGGAAGGTGAAGATCTAATTTATCAGTTCAAACATTTACTTTGAAGTAGGGTCAAACTCCTCATAGCGCCTTTCACACACACCAGTGAGGTACCTATGGGACACAGAGCACTGTCTCTGACACAAACGGATGGGCTCAAAAAACAAACACACAAACAAAAAACTGATGAGCTCCGTAACTCCAGGGTGGCGATATGGATTCCAGATGTTAACCTCCTGGTTGTGGGGCTGGGACTTTGGAAATGTGATCTCTGCGGCTGTAGTTACAATTATTTTATGTCACATTGACTGGGCGTGTTTATGATTTTTAACAACTGTCTTAAAAAAAAAAGTCCAGTGACATCTGTTGAGAGTTTAATTGTGAGTGTAAAAGAAAGTCATTAAAGGAGCAGTCGAGAGATCAATTTTCACCCTGTTTAAGCAGCACGGTGACCATCAGGCGGAGGGGGACTGTGGTGACAAGACTAATTTTATCTCCCAAGTTGCAGCACGGAGTCAGGAGGGGACGGAAGATGATTAAGATGAAACAGAAGAGGGAGCAAAAGAAGAGAAGGTGCAGACAGAAGACCCGGGGATAAAAGGTCATCGTTCCTTCCATGGCAAAACGTCCTTAGCTCAGAAGTCTAGCGAGGCGCCCAGGCAGCGGGAGAAGGGCACCCCGTTCTCGTGGGGATCTGCTGCGGAAGCAGAGGAGGACGTCGTGGGCGCGCGCAGCCCGAGTGGGTCCGGATTTCGCGCTCCTCTACACTGACACTTTTGTTCTCCGCTCGGGGAGCCTGGCCACGGAGGGGCGGAAGTGCGCACGCGCGGGAGGGGCGGGGCGGGAGGTGGGCGGGGTTAGCGGTGGGCCCGGGCCCCGCCCCTTGCCGCCCCGGCCCGCTCCATCCGGGCACTGCCGAATTAGCATCGTGCCGAGGCACAACTTTGCCGAGGCCCAGCGAGATCCAGGCGCGCGCGCCGGAGGAAATATAGTCCCTGCCGGCGGCGGGGTGCGCGCGGGGTGCGCGGGGCTGCGGGCGCCGGGGGGGGCCATGCGCCAGGCCGCGCCCGCAGCCCGGGGACCCGGCGCAACTCGCCGAGCAGCCTGAGGAGTTGGGGTGGCCCGGGTTCGGTGCCCGGCCGCCTTTCTTACCCTTCGCCAGCCCCGTTCCACTGGGCCGTGGAAGAGGGGGCTCGGGTCCACCCCCCCCAGAAGTCCCGATCCATCCCCGCCGGGCCCGGCCCCTCGCCGAGCCGCACAACTTCAGAGGAGCTGGGGCCAAAGTGCGCGCAAAGTGCTGCTCAAGTTCCCGCGATGGAGCTGCAGAGCCGGCCTGAAGCGCTCGCCGTGGAACTCTCCCGCCACCAGGTAGGTGGCCGGGTGGGGGGGTCCGTGTCGGGAAGGGGACGGAGGAGGGGAGGTCCAGAGCACGAGTCTTCTCCCCCGGGATCGTGAGGTTTCTGGGGCTGGGCCCCACCCTTGGCGCCCCCGCAGGGGCGGGGAAGTATGTCAGCACCCACTCGGTGTTCCCTGCACCCCTGCCCGCGATCCTGCACGGTGGTGTCAGGGGTATGAGGGGACCGAACCCCGCTTTTCGTCCTTGCTGCGCAGTCTGCGCTGAGCGCCTGGTGTACGCGAGGGGGCCCCGCGGGAGCTCTCCCCGGGAGGAGACCATGGAGAGCCCCCCTCGGTTCTCCCGGTCCCCATACACGCACACCTCGCGCTGCTGCAAAGTAGTTTTGGCGACAGTCGCCCGGCGGGTGGCGGCGGCGTGGCGCCCGGGGCCCGAGCGGTGTTGCGGCGCGCGCGAGTGTGTGTGTGTGTGTGTGTGTGTTGGGAGATTAGGACGCGACTTGAATATTTATGAGCTTTGCTCGACACGGACTCGCCGTGTTTACTTGGCTCTTTGTTCCTCCCCCCTCCCCTGGCACACACTCACACTCACACTCACTCGTGCACACGCAACCCGGCCTGCGCACTTGCACGGCTCGGGGCGCGCCGCCGGGTGGCCTGCGCCCCCGCCCCGCCCGGTGAGGCGCCCCGATGAGGCGGCAGCCACAGGTAAGCGGCACTGCCCGGCCGCCGTGCGCGCGTGCGGGACGCGGCCGGGAAACTTGGGGCGCACCGGACCCATCTCCCCGCACCCCGGCTTCAGCCCGCTCCTCCGTGTCTCCGCAGAACGGCGATCTCAAGAAACAGCTCCACGAAAGGCAGCCGCGGATCGCAGCGCTCAGCGCCAAACAAGTAAGACAGGGGCCTATGTCCCCCCCCACGCCCGCGCGGCTAGGACCCGGGAGGGGTCGCCGGCACTTCGGCAGAACCCTAAAAGTGCCAGCTTGGGCGCTCCTCGTGCAGACTCCCCCAGGGGCTTGGCTTCGGTCCTCAAAGTTACCGTCTTGTCCCTCCTTTCTGTAAAGAAAGAGCCGGGCGGCGGCGGGGATAGGTGGGGGAGCGCGGCGCCCCAGCAGTGGCCGGGAGGGACAAGCTGCACCTCGAAGGCGCGGCGCCGGCGTCCATCTTGAGCTGGTGACCATGGTTTTGGGAACGCGGAGATTCCCAGGCCCACGTCGCCCGCGCCACGCCGGTTGAGAGTGGGGGCGCCGGGGGCGGCAGTTCGGGCCTGGATGCCGTCGCGCTTCTGGGAAGCAATCTGAGTCCCATGCAAACCGCTTTTTCTAAAAGCCCTTCCTCTGAGCGTCTCCTCCCCACCACTTCGCCGGCTTCACTTTTTATTCTTGGAACCTGACGCCAGCTCCCGTGGAACAAAAGAAAGGCGCCCCCGGGACCCCCTTCTCGGTTCTGCCCCAACTTTGGTCTCTGGGCCTTAGGCGTAGAAGAGGATCCACAAGAAGCTCCCGCGATCGGGAGGGGGCACGGCTGCCGACCCCCCTCGCGCCCCTCCGAGAAGGAAAAGTTGTCCATTGTGACTTAGTTGCGCTGAGCCAGCGCTCCGGGTTTCAGCACCGCGAACAGATGCCGCGGCGCAGCCGGCCGGCCGCGCGCCCCCGCCCCGCGCCCCGCCCCCGCGCGCCCCCGCCCTGCGCGGCCGCCCCCGCCCCTCCCCCGCCGCCCGAGCCGAGAACTTTGAGCGGCGCAGCCAATGGCGAGGCCGGCTCTCCGAGGCGGTGGGGCCCGGGGGCGGGGGCGCCTCTCTGCGAGCCTCCGTGTCGCCCCCGGCCCCGGTCCGCCCCCGGGCCATCGATCGCGCTTCCTTCGGAATGCCACCGCCGCCGGCACCAAACTTGGACAGCTCCGCCCCCCCTACGGGCTCCCCTCCCCCACTCCCGGCGGGACCGCCCCTCCTCCCGCACCCTTCCGTGGCTGGGTTTTCGGGGGCCCCCTGAGGCTTGGAAGAGATTGGCTGGGTGCTTGCGTTCCGGGAGAGGGGCGACTCGGAGGCCCAGGGCTCGGATCGAGTCTTAAAGTTGAAAAGTGGTGGGAGGGGGCGTGTGGGAGAGGAGGGGGCCGGAAAGAAAGATCGCAGTTCCGGGGGCCCGGGCCAGGTCTCGGGGCGTCGGGCTGGACACGGGGCCGGACCGGAGCGGGCCGGACCCGGCGCATCCGCCCCTCCCCGATGCCGTGGAACCCCAGTCCCGGCCGCGCGGCCCTGTCCGGGCGTGGAAGCTTCCATTCCCGCCGGAGGGGCGCCGCGGAGTTCGCGGGAGGAGGGGACCCGGGCCCCGCATTACCATTTTGATTGCTTCGATGCCATTTTTGGAGGGGGAGGGGTTAGAAGACCCTTCTCCGCAGAGCACAAAGATATTTAATCACTGTGCAGGATCAAATGAGATACTTTCTTTGAAGAAAAAAAATCCATCGCCAAATCTGGTACAGTGAGATCGCTGAGGTTTTACGAAGCCGATTTTTCACTGGGTGAAACAGCAAGTTGTTGACTCTTAAGCCCAGAGTAGATGAGAGAGAGGGAGGAGAAAGAGGAAAGCGGTACCTCGGTAGCTCTCCTTACAATAACGTATTTTTATGTTTGTCTTACGTGCAATAGTTTCACTATTTCGAGTGGCTGTTCTGAGCTCAGGTTTGATCATTTGTTCTGTACGGTAACAACTGTTTCAAGGCTGTTTAAATTTGTATGATGATAGTACATGAGTAGCTATTTATTATGCGACATGCCGGAATTTAGATAAGGCTGAAAAGAACATTTGAAAACCCCGTTTGAAGGTGGAAGGGAAGGTATCCCCGATTCCTGAGGCTGCCTTTGCCTTTAATTTGAACTCGAGAAAGGCTGGCTGCAGACGAACCTCCCTCCATCTTTGTGTGTGTGTGTGTGTGTGTGTGTGTGTGTGTGTGTGTGTGTGGGAGAGAGAGAGGGGGGGGGGGGGGGGGGGAGAGGGGGGGAGAGAGGGGGAGAGAGGGGGGAGAGGGAGAGGGAGTGAGTTTTAACAGAAAATAAAGGAAACAAAACTTTTGTCCCCTGGCCTTTAAAAAATGTGTCTCTTTTAGATGACTAAAAATAACATCTGGTAGGCAGCCAGGGTTTGGACTGGCCATCGGAACTTGTGTTTGTGACTGGAAGTGTGTTGCTTTTCCGGTTCCCTTTGTGTTATTTTATATAACAAGGGCTCGTAAAAGAGGGAAGGGAGGGGGCTGAGGCCGGGTTCAGCATGCTAATCGAGTGGCCTCCTCTCTTCCCAGCGCGCTGGCATCGTTCGGAGATTGCTCAGCTCGAGCGATGGGTTGTGTGGACCTAACACTTACCCCTCAGTCTGTCCCTGGGAGACCAGTGTGAGTGGCTTGGCTAGAGAAGGGTCAGTCACTGGGCATGGAGGTGACTCTGGGCAGAACTGAGACAGGAAGAGGCTGTGTTGGGACACCCCAGAACTTGTTCAGGAGGAGCCGAACTGGGGGTGTGGGACTGAAAAAAGCTTGCGTCAGAGTTTCTTTTTTAAACTTAACAGACTATTAAAAGATTATAATTCTCTTATAGGGTTACTGGGGGAAAAGTCTTACCATCTCCACCTCCAGGATGTATGTGTGTGTGTGTGTGTGTGTGTGTGTGTGTGTGTGAGTGTGTGTGCATGCTGTCCCCGTTTTTTAACAGATGTAAAGCTCAAGTTTCAATTAAAAGTGCACATGCAGTGGTGAACTAGATAGATAGTAAAAGGAACGGA
Source organism: Dinomys branickii (assembly GCA_004027595.1). Classification (NCBI taxonomy): domain Eukaryota; kingdom Metazoa; phylum Chordata; class Mammalia; order Rodentia; family Dinomyidae; genus Dinomys; species Dinomys branickii. The sequence continues at coordinate 165,614 of PVLD010001878.1, read as the reverse complement.
TGACCCTATTATCCACGTGGGTTAGAAATACAACTGCAGTCCTATCTTTCAGGGCCCAGCCACCAATTTTTCATTCATGCCCTCAGCATGGGAATTTTCTGTTACTTTTAGAAATACAGAGAAGTGGTTAAGGGGCTTGGAGAAGTAGATGGCGTGTAGGTCAGAAGTAGGTGGGTAGGTAAGTTCTGCATCCAGCTTTTCTCCCATCGTCAGGGGACTACAGGTTAAACACAAAACTACTCGCCTTACAACCTTGCTGTTTGAAAAGGGAGTTCATATTTTTCCTTGGAGAAACAGGAATGGGGAGTAGGTCACAGTTGAGCTGTGGCACCCTGGGGCCTGGCCAGGCTGCCCCCAGGTGCGGCTTGTGGATCTGGTGGGGCTGCACCCCGCTTTTTCAATAAGATATGATGTGTGAAGACTCCATTAGCTGCTCCAGTGGTTTTACACCATGAATTTGCAGCACATGCAGAGAGGCAGTAACATTTTTATCTAAATCGTCAAGCAACAAGCACTTCTGTGTAAATAACAGGCCCATCATAAATACACCCCCCCAACTCTCAGCACAGCACCTCTGCATCCCCAGATCTGACTCTGTGCAAATCCAACGTGAACAGCACCTCAAGAACCTGATGTCTGAACTCCCAACCGTGCTGGTGCAGACTCCCTGGAGAGTCCTCAGAGGTGAACCTGGGGCATTGCTTGCAGCCCAATACCTGCATTTGATGGACTCTGGATTCCAAGGGGCTGTCCTCAGGAGCAGCAATAAAAATCTGTCTTCTTGAAAGATACAATGTATGTGGCGCTCGCCCAGCCCCTCGTCATGTCCTCAGCGTGATTCACTGGCCACAATGGACTTGGGGGGGATTCCACCACCCCTAGACAGGGTGGGTGGTGGGTTTATTCCGAGAGTGCCCCCCCAAGGTGATTTATCATCCCTTGGTTAAAGGACATTTCCCAAGCTCCTCCTGAGCCTGCCCTCCTCCAGGAAGGCACATTGTCATCTTCCTCATTGAGAGTTCCAGTCCTCCTGGAAGCAGCACTATTATAGGTTGAAGAACAAAATGATGCTAATGCCCAAAGGTCCACGTTTCTCACTGCGGGAGAGAGCGCGGGGTTGTATGGCAGGACCCCTCAGCCCACTCTGCACCCTCTTGGTCCCTCCTTCCTCTTTCCTCCGCCATCCTTGAAAGATGGCAGTGGGCCCCTCGTGCCTCCATGTAAGGGAATGCAGCTTTATTGAGGCACCGGTCCCAATACCATGCCGCTGACAGCATGCCGTGGTTGAGGGCTTTGTACACACTCCATTCTGGGCACACTGGCCTCTGTCCATCTTAGAATGTTTTCATCACTTCAGAAAGAAACCATTTGTCTGTCACTTCGGCCCCAGCCCTGAGCCACTGCACACCCACCCTCCACAGTTACTGTTCTGAACTTTGACCTGGATGGAATCCACACTGTTCACATGCATCCTGTGATCTGTGGCGCATCCTGTGATCTGTGGTGTTTCCAGGTCCCAAACTGCAAGGACACCCACTGACTTCATTCTGTTTCCCTCGGGAGTCCATTGTGTGGGTGGAGCGCACCTCATTTAACCCTTCATCTCCTGGTGGGAAGTGCCCACAGGAACAGTGTACTGAGTCTCTCTCTTGTGCTTCTGCTACCTTCTGGCAGGTCCACTCTGTTTGTCCTTGGCTGGTGCAGGGGGTCCACCTCACCCCTCTACCTGACAATGTGGCCCCTTGGGTAGCAGCTCCTCCACCACCCTGGGCATTTCCCTGTCTCTGGGAGTCTTGATCAGTCACCTTGGTGACTACTTTTGGTTGCTTTATCCAGTGGTGGGGAACCTACAGCACACAGGCTGCAGCGGGCTGTTTGTATCATTGAAAAAGTTCTAAAAGATTCATCGTCATTGTGGTAGATATAAGCTCCATGCCAGGAGTCTGCTCAACTCCCCTTCCCGTGTTCTTGGAACAAGAGGGGCTGTGAGGACGAGCAGCGATGGTTCTGTCCTGGGTGACCCCTAGCCGCAGCAAGCACACAGTGAAGGCAGTTGCACAGAAGCATGTCTTTGAAGTGGGCAGCCCCAGAGATAGGCAAGACCAGCTCTTCGCAACTCACAGGGCAGGAAGTGGGGGTGGAACCTCTGGGAAGAGCCATGAGGTGGCACTTTAGGGGTGCCTGTATTGTTTCTGGCTCAGATGTGGCTTTGAAGCTCCAGGGAATGGTCAGGCAGAGCTCGCTGAAGGAAACGCTACAGGCTGGAGGTAGGGGCAGTAAAACCATGGAGAGAGGAGGAGAGACTCGAGCTGGGGCTGAGTGAGGCAGATGTGGGATGGGGGAGTGAAGGGCTGCGTGTGTCCTGCCCTGGCCGAGGGCGTTAGAGCATGCGTGAGGAAAACGTGGGCAGTGGTGGAGAGCAGGTTCCAAGGGTAGCTGTTTGGCACCTGGGCAGGAGGGCTTTTGTAGGGACAGTGGGCCTATTGCCTGACTTGGGGAGGGTAGGTTGCAGGTGGCAGGTGCATCAAGAGCACCAGAGACTAGTGCCCAGGCAGGGAGGGCAGGGCCCGGGAGATCCTCCCTCTGCTCCCCTGAAACCTCAGAGCTGAAAACAGAAGTTAGTTGTGATGCGGTGGGTAACTCTGCTTAGCTTAAGAAAACAAAGTGAATAACATACACTGAGCCATACTTACTAGCTCTATTTCACTCATTTCGTTCTCACTGGTTTTACTGACCACTTACAGTCTATATAATGGTAAGTGACATTTATATTGATATTCACCACTAAATGTAATACACATGAAATCTGTGTGACGTACTCTCGTGTAAAGCCACTCCAGGATCACGTTATTAAAATGAGAGGAAGGGTCTGGTTTTGAAGTCAGGAAGATAATTACTGTTCTCTTGCTCTGAAGTAAGATCTTACGGAGGAAGATGGTGATCAACAGCCTATTATTTCTGTAGTAAGAGATAAAGGAGAATTCTACTTTTAAAAAAAGTTTTTGTTATATAAAACTAACACATGCTGGTTGGGAAAAATCACCGCACAGGTTTGCATGGGGTGAGACTCCCAGCCCCCAGGCCTGTCTGTAGCGTGGGCCAGTGTCCTCCGCAGACACAAGCGGATGTGCTGGTCTCACTGTTCTCTGCTTGCTTCTCACATGTGCACGGTACTGTGGAATCTGTTGGGAGCAACCGAGGTAAATCCTGTCAACAGGAGCTCCCTCCGGACTGGGTACATGGGGAGGGGTAGTATTAGCAACAGCAGCCTCTCACTCTATAAGTCTTCTCCATCACTGCTTCCCTGTGCTCATGAACATTTTTATGTGTAGCTGGGGAGGCGGCTGTCCCTTGAGGTATTGGCATGCATGGCACAGCTAGCCACTGGCAGGTGATGGCACAGTGTGCTCTGGAGGGTTTGGGGGACAGCTCCAAGAAGCTGCTTCCCCTGTCTTTCAAGTCTGTCCCATTGCCTCCCGGACAGGCATCTTTCTGTTGGGACTTGTTGGGATGTTATCAGGCTGGGTGGGTGACCAGGTCCGACAGCTCAGGACCATTGAGAACGGGGTTAGCCATTCTGTGCCCCAGCCTCTGGCTCACCCTGTCCAGCTGTGTCCTGCATTGTTGGATACAAAATAATGCAGCTGGAAGACCATTCTACCCCCCGTTCCTGGTGTCCCGGATCCCTGTGTCTGGCTGATTGGCCTTGGGCGGGTCTCTGTGCCTCTCTGAGCTCTGTTTCTTATCCATGACGTGGTGGTAGAAATGTGACCTGTCTCTCCAGGTCACTGAGCAGGTGCGAAGTGTCCCCAAACCATCAAATGCAGGGTACACACCAGCACTGTTGCTGCCCACCCCCGTGGCTCGGTTGACTCTTAAGTACAGTGTTACTGGTCCCCATTCCAAGGTGGTCTTTTCCCTGGTGATGTCCTGTTGCCTGCTGCCCCTGGGAGAGGTCCATGGAGACAAAGAGTTTGCTTTGATGTTTTAGCCTCTTAAAACACCTGCTGTTGGAACCGAAGGATTGATTTCAATTAAGTATGAATTTTTTCAACTTGATGACTCTGATAATAACTTTGGTAATCCCATGGTGCCTCATTAGAGCTGCTGGCTATGGTGATTAGCCCTGAGATTTCCCAAGTTTTTCCTCTAACGCAGGTCTCTTCAGGAACTGAGTCCTGGGCTCTGGGGCCTTTTTAAATTTTACTTGTGGGAGCGGGTGGTCAGTGTGGCTGCTACCTGCCCTGGCTTTCTAGCCCTCATGTCTCTTCCTAGCAGCAGAGGCACCTGACGTCTTGGGAAGAAGGGTCTAGGCTGCCGTGGGCACTCATGGGGTGTGGCTTAAGGAGGCCTCTGGTGATGTCTGCTGGCTCAGTCATGGGCCCCCCAGCTCTCTCCTCTGAGAGTGCCATTCCAAAGGAATTTAACCTGTCTCTGGGTGGCCCATGGCAGAGGCTTAAACATGGACAGATGAATTGTAAACCCGGCTTCCTCCCTTGGTGGCCCTTTCATCTTGGGCAGTCACCTCCTGGAGATTCAGGTTCCTTAGCAGAAAAATGAGATAATGCCTCGCCAGTCAGCACAGTGCTTGGCTGTGGTTAGTGCCCATGAAGCTATATCAAAGAGGCAACAGGAGCTGGGTGTGGTGGTGCACACCTGTAATCCCAGCACTTGGGAGGCTGAGGCAGGAGCATTGCCATGAGTTAGAGGCCAGCCTGGACTACACAGTGAGACCTTGTCTCAAAAAAAAAAGGAACAGGAGGCTAAATGAGCTGGCACATTCATTTCTGGGCCCCTACTGTGTCCTCAGCGAGTGAGCCTTTGACATTATCCTCCACGGGCCTGTAGGAGTGACGTTTTCCTGTGGATGCTGGTGGGTAGTGGCCCAGCGAGACTCTCCTGGCCTGACCCACTCACTCCTCACCCAGACCCAATGTCTGCTGCTCACATCTACCCTGTTCAGGAGAACGAGGCAGAAACCCAGAGAGGCTGAAGGGCAGGGGAGAAGCCCAGGGCCTGGGACACCAGCTGAGTGATGGACACCTGGCCGCGTGATCGCTACCGGTGCTGACTGTGTGTGGGGAAAAACGAGTACTTTGTGTGAACGTGAAAGCTGTGAGCTGTTACTCCCAGCCTATGTTTGGGGAAGAAGTAAGTACCTTGAGTGTGTTGAGATGACCATTGGCACAGCTGTCACTTCCCTCCGAGGCAGGAAGTCATGGAATATTCTGGGAGCCCCAGGTCAAGTGTCTTCCTGTCCTGGGTGCCTGGCTGGCCATGTGGCATTGGGTCGGGGTCAACTGATCACTTTTGGATACTGCTGCACTTTTACTATGGCAATGCTATAATTTTATGCTTTAAGGTGGAGGCAGCTTGTCACTTTGCAATGGATTCTGTTCTCCCAAGAAACAAATATGCTTCCTTAAGATATTTTATTGGCGGCCGCAGTCTCCGGCGTGTGGGGAGAAAGTGCTGATGTGGCTTCCTTCTGGTTACAGCCTCTGACTGCCAATGGCAGGGGCCCTGGTGGGCTCAGATGGCTGTGCTTTCCGTGCTTTTATTTTTTGGCTTGGCACGTGTACCAGCCTTGCTAAGACACAGGAGGAAGAGGTGCCCAACCCTGCCTGGGAGGTTTTTATGTTTTTGCATAGAGTTGGATCAAAGCTTCCGCCTGAGGAAGGAAGGGAGGGGCAGGCGTGGCGGGTTCTGTCTCGGAGTGGGAGCAGTGCTGACGGGTGGTCCTCCTTTGGAGTAGAGGGAGCGGTCACCTGTATACCCAGTGAACATTGTCTGAGAAACCAGAAGCCAGTGGGGCGCAGAGACAGAATCACAGTGGCAAGTAGAGGCAACTTTGGCTTTTTTGTCAGGCAGAAATCTCTGAATTGCTTTTGGTCTCCATCCTCCTGTGTATGTAGTGTTGGGGTTTTGCCCCAGACTGGGGACTTGGTAGAAATTGAGGATCTGCATCCTCCACACTCGGCTGATGGCTTGTGACTGAAAGAGTCAGGTGGCAGAGACCTCGGGGCTTCAGGGACTCTCTCCTCTCCTATGGGGGAAGCAGGAACAGGTGGAAGTGAGGCCTGGGGCTCCAGTCCAGGCATCAGGACTGGCCCAGAGGGTCTGGCTTCCACCTACCATGCCAAGGCCACCTTTCCTTGGCAGATGCTGCTTCTGGGGGCTTCTGCTGGAAGCTACTGGCCTGGAGAGCAGCTCTGTATGAGAGATACCGTGGGGTCCTGCAAGAGATGATTTGTGTGCCACCAACAGGGTTGAGGAGGGACCCTGGTGTCAGCCTAGTAGTTTCCAGAGTGGCTGTTAGGTACTCAGAGCAGCAGACTCCTGTGTGTATGTCTGGCAAGCCCTGTGCATGCTGGAGTTGGCCTTGGAGACCCTGTTGGCTCAGACCAGCTTCAGGCCTGTAGGTGAAGGACATCTCCTCGGCTGTGGTGTCCCTGGTGAGCCAGAAGAGGACCTGCACCTTGGCCATCCCCCAGCTACCTCTCTGCTGGGAGCCTGGGTGAGCCTGGGAGGGGGAGCCAGCCCCCCACATAGCAAAGGAGCCGAAAGCTGTCACGGGGCAGTCTCACTTGGGAGACACAATGCCGGCCTTTTGGTCTCTAAGCACAGTGGCAGCAGGGGCTGTCCCGAGCTGTCCCTGGGCAAAGCTGGAGGAGTGTGAGAGGATTTCCATCCCAGGGAGACAAGGGGGCTGAGGCAGGGAAGCAGGGAAAGGGAGACGAGGGAGGAGCTCCTCCTTGATGTCGTTCGGGCGGAAAGCCAATCTGCACATGTAAATGAACTTGAATGTAATTAAAAATATATACATATTAGAGGCTGTGATTCTGAATTTAACGTGAGATGCAGCTCACCAAGTGACAGGCAGTGTTTCCCACAATCAGCTCCACCATGATTAATGTGACGTGCACCCCACAAGTGCCAGAGGAATCGCTTCCTACCCCACACCTGACAGCCCGAGCTCCCTGCTCAAGTCTCAGGCTCCTTCCAGTGGTCACTGCGAGGTCTCCCAAGGGCCTGCCCTGGGTTGGGAGGGACTGATGCCATTCTGGGCTGAGTCCAGAGTGGCCTGGGGAATTGTCCCAGCCCCTGGGGCTGAGGACTGGCAGGCTTGGGTGCAGTGTGGGGAGGCTTCCAGGGGCCGCCTGCGGCTAGTATTTGAAAGCAGAGCTGGGACTCCTGTCCCAGGAGTTCTACACAGGTGACAGGGAGGAGCTGGGGTGGCAGAGCACTCTGAGTCTTCTACCCTTTGTGGCTCCTGGGTGCCCAGTGATGCTGGCCGTTGTATATGGAAGGGGATGCTTGGAAGGTAGGGGCACCAGCACCCCCAGCCTCTGACCACATCCTGGTGTTCAGCATGCACTGCTATGTGTCAGCTCCACTGGGGACACAGCAGGGGACAGGCAGGTCCCAGTGGCAGTCCCATGTCAGGGGGGATGAGACAGAGGACCACAGCAAGGGGAAGGTGGAGACAAGGCAGCAGGCACTGGGCCCAAAGTAGAGCAGCTGAAGGCTTGTGTGTGTGTGTGTACAGGTGTGTGGGTGTGGGGTGGGTGCAGGGCAGGGTGGGGTGACCCAAAGGCACCCCGAGAAGGTAGCATGGGAGCAAAAGTCTACAGGAGCCTGAGCGAGGCTGTGTGGCTCTTGTGGGAAGAGCATCCCAGCAGAGGAACCAGCTGCACAAAGGAACAAGCTTGGCTATGCCCTCAGTGACCAGTGTGGCTGGCAGAGGGCATTGACCAGGGGACACCCCATGGGGCCAGATGGGTCCCTGGCACTTGCACGTGTTGCGTGGCCACAGCGTATGAGGGGCAGCCCTTGCAGGGGCAGCAGTTGGCACAGCTGGGTCTTAAGTGCCTACTGTGAGAGCTGTCTGGGAAGACCTGTGTCCCTGAACACCACCAGCTCCCAACAGAGGCAGCCCCAGCAGGTCTTGGGTCCTGGAGCAGGCTGGTTGTGCTCCTGGTGAGGGTCAGAGTTCGGAAACTGGTGCCCAGCTGGGGGTTCTGTGAGTGCCTGAGTACCCCCCCAGTTCCAGGCTGTGGGGAGGGGAGATTCAGCCTGGCCTCCTTGCCAGTGTGACCTGGGCTGCATGCAGCCTGCTCTGTGTGTTACAGGAAGCCTTTGTGCTGTGCATGTGGACAGTGGAGTGTGGACTTCTTAAACACTGCTGGCCACTTGGGTAGCTCCTGCAGGCCAGTGTGGCCGTCACCTCTCTGGCCACTCTGCCTGCCATGTGAAGTCAGGTGGCTTCCTCCTGAGCTCAGGAGCGGGTCTAGTGTCTCTGCTCTGGGCTTGGTCCCCTCCATAGCTTCTCCACACTGGCTTGTGGTACAGCAGTGATCTCTATTCCCCACCTCTTGTCCCTTGTGTGGTATCTGGCATGGTGGTTGCTCGCAGCGTGCTAAGACTGTCACCGAGCCTGACATAGTGAGAGTCTAAGGCCCTCGTACTCTGCTGAGACCCAAGATCTAAAGACTGGGAGACTTTGAGGTTATCGCCTGGTCCCAGGTTCCCAGGCTGAGTGATTTTGCAGCCTAGTGTGAAACTGAGGGCAAAGTCGGTCACATGACCGGACAGCTGTTGGGTTTCTTCCACTGCGTTTGTCTCTCATTTGGATAAGTAAACTGAACTCTGTTGAATTTCAGTAAACGCGACAGCCTGGCTGGCCCGACCCACACTCCGGCCTGAGCCAGCCTCATCGACGTTATTTTACTACTGCGCTCTGCAAGGGGACATGAATGGGGCATTCCGGCCTCTCTTACTGCGGGTCTAATTATAAACACAAGGGACTGTGCCAAAGACGCCCGCCTCGGAAGGGGGAGGACTCTGGCAGCCTGGCGTAAAGTGTCCTTTAATGAACTTCTTTGGTACTTGTATCTTAGCAACACATTTTATTACATCCCCGTGCAGCCGGACTCGCCGTGCAGTAATTTATCCCCCCTCGGCCCCCTCCTTGGTGACTAGGGGGGCTATCCTCACCCCTTTCCTGAGGCTGTTTGCCTCTCTTCAGCTTTGTTTAATTGATGAAAAAGATAAACACGGCGCTGGGGCCCGGGACCTCGCTGGCTGGCAGGAGCTGGCACACAGGACCGTGGTCCAGGCGGGAAGGTGGCGTCCAGTGCCTAGCTGAGGCTGCCTGTGATCTGTGGCTCCTTGTCCCAGTGCTTGTTGGCTCAGGTATTTTTATCTGAGCGTCTTTCTATCAATGACATTCACTTGCATCTGGCAGGCGGAAGCAGGGACGTGCAGCTCTCTCCCCTCCATCCACAGCCCATGGTGTGGAAGGGCAGAGAAGGCGTTTGGGACAGGGTGGACACAGTGGTGCTGGAGAGGAAGGAGGCTGGGAGAGTGGGGCTGGGGGGCCTTCAGCCCAGCCCACTGGCCCCACGCCTGGGGACCTTGGCTTCTTTGTCCCATCTGCTGCTGAGTTTCCTGGGGCCAGAGTCTGTGGAGTCCAGGGTCCTCCGGGCTGTGCCCTGCCCTGTCCAGGGCTCCTGGCGTCCCTTGACTTGAGGATATGTCTCTCAGTCTCTGTGTCCGCATTCACGCAGTCCTGCCTTTGTGTGTGTCTGTATCTTTTTCTCTTCTTTTTCCTTCTTTGTCTTTTTTGAAACAGGGTCTTACTGTGTAGTTCCGGCTGGCCTTAAACTCACTTTGTACCCCAGGCTGGACTTGAACTCCCAGCAGTCCTCCTGCCTCAGCCTCCTGAGTGCTGGGATCACAGGTACCACCATGACCAGCTCTCTTTCCCTTCTTACAAGGGTACCAGTCATTGGAGTTAAGAACCACGTAACCAAGAATGACCTCATCCTAACTGGTTACGTCTGCAAAGACCATGCTTCCAAATAAAGTCGCAGGTGGAAATGAATTTGGGGGACGCTGCTCAACCTGGACCAGTGCACCTGCCAGTTGAAGATTGTCATGTACACCTCACACTTGAGTTGGGGGAGTCAGGATGGATAGAGGCCCACCCCCCATCCCCAATGGCCAGGACCTCAGGGCACATATTTTAGGGCTATCCTCCTTCCCAAGCAGTGCGACAACTGTCACTTCTAAACCTGTTACCCGGTGGATGGGCAACATCCCCCAAATCTGGGTGCCTGCCTTAGTGGGGTGTATGGGTTCCCAGCAGTGGAGTTTGCCAGTCACTTGTGTGTGCAGTTTTGGAAACCACTGCCTGAGGGGTTTGCCCTGACTTGCCCTGACTTGGTCTCAGAAAGGAGGGTGGGACCTTTAGAAGGAAACAGACGTCAGCGAGGGGAAGCCAGCAAGCCACCAGCCTGGAGGCCATTGCCCTGCAGGGAAGCTCAGGCCTCTGCTTCCTGGCTCCCAGAGGCTGTGTGGCTTTGCAGCAGGTGCCTGCCTCACTGAGACCTTGCTGCCTCCTCCACGGAGCGTGGTGGTGGTGAAACACAAGGGAAACCTGGGCACATGTGGCCTGCGAGTGGACGGCTGGGGCGGGGCTGATGCTTCCAGCAAGTCCGGGGCTGGGGCTGATTTCTCAGAGTACTCCTGGGCCATCCAGGACCGGGATCAAATTCCTCCTCCTCCTGTCCCCTCCACCGCCACTTACTGTGCCTCCTGTGAGCCTCCTCCACCAGGCTGGAGCAAAGGAGACCTCTGTGGAGGAACCAGGCAGCAGGGCTGAAAGCCAGGTTGTGCCTCCACTGCTCGCTGCTCCTGTCTCCTCTGTGTGTCCTCAGATTTATGGGTGACGTGTTGCGTGATCGCCTCATGCTTGGTGTTGGCCACAGTCACTGTCCCCAGCCACGGGGCAGAGCTGGTAGGGAGGGACACCACAGGGTGGGCCCCTTCCTGCTCCTGGGACACTGGCCCTCAAAGAAGATCAGTGAGGATGCCCACCCCTGCCCAGGGACAGACAGGCTCTGACCTGGCTGAAGACCCTCAGTCCAACTCTGATCTGCTGCCTGGAAGCTCAGAGCCCGGCCTTTGGCTAACTTTTGGGTTCCTTGGTGACTGGGTGTGGAATTGAGGCAATCTGGGGTCAAAGGCATCAGCTGCTAGGTGGTGGGCCCGGCTCAACAGACCCCAGACCTGGAGTCTCTAATACCTCCAGCCTGTGTATCTCAGAGCCTGGTCAGCAGCATCACTGTAGGAGCCCGTTCTGAGTGTTCAGCAGCTTCTTTACAAAGTGCATTTGGAGATTCCAGAGTAAGTGGAGACAGAGTTCTCAGCAGCCCCTCCCCTCTCTCAGCCTGGCCAGAGAAGCCGGTGCTGCAGCTTCCCCCTGCCCTGTCCCTAGCCGAGTCCCCTGCCTGTGTGGTACCCCAGCTCAGTCAGGACATGGATCTCTCCACAGGGCATAAAACAGAGACGTTGCATGGCCCTGCCAGGTGCCCTACCCCGCCTCCCACAGTGGCTCTCGGCACCCTCTCCATCTCTGTCCCAGGCTGAGGGCCTCACCTCCTACCTGGGGGCAGAGATGCCACAGGACCCTGGCACACAGCAGTTTCCCTTCTCTGTCTGGTGCGTTACCTGCGCCATGATGGGTTCATGCCTGCAGGGTGGCTGGGTGTCTGCCCACTCACTCCTTTACCCCCCGGGAGGGAATTCTCACCTAGTCAATGCACCAGAATGTTTTCCCATTCCAAGGTGGCTGTCCTCACACAGACCTGACCCTCAGTGCACAATGGCCAGCGTCACTAGCACTTGAAACAGAATGTCCTCTTGAGTGGGGCCCTCATGGTGCCCCTGGCAGCTGCCCTTGGTGCTGGCTTCCATCTCAGGCCTCAGGCAAACTCCGGAGGGGCCATGCCCATCAATTCCCCCTTGCCTTCGGGGCAGCTCCACAGCCAGCCTTACAAGGGTTGCTGGTGGGCTTTGGCCTTTTCCTTGAAAACACCTCCTGGCTTTGTTAAATAACATTGACCAGAAATGTTTATTGTGACAAAATATAAAGCCGTCAGCACTGGCCACCTCCGGGAGGCCATTGTCTTGCAGAGTTGAAACTGTCCGCCCCCCAGCAGCTCCCTGGGCTCTCCCCGCTGGACCTGTCCCTCTCGGAGCTTGGGAGCCATAGAAATGGACAGGAGTGGATCATGCGGCGTGTGTCAATCAGGTGATGTCTGCAGGGTCCGTCCATGCTGGGGTAGAGCCTGAGTTCCCTTCTTGTGCAGAGCAGAGCCCTGTTCCACTGTCAGGTGAACCATGTTATTTATCGTTCACCTGTGGGCTCTGCCTTGGTCGCTTTTGGAGGTGCTTCCGTCAACATGAGTGTGCAGGAGGCTGCTTCAGCTTCTCTGGGGCCCTCACTCCCACAAGTGGGGCTGCTGAATTGGGCTTTCACTTGTCCCCCTGGACAAACTCAAGAATAAGTCTGAGGGCCGCTTGGACCTTCGCTGGGGACAGCTCCCAGTAGCGGCCACCTTCAGGCAGACTTGATTGTGCAACTGAGGGATGTCGCTGCCTGGACGGAAGGGACCTCTGAGCTAGCCTGGGCTGTGGCGGGTGGTGGATGCAAGGAGAAACATCCGCAGAGGCTCCACTGTAGTGCGCTGTGTGCTGAGGGATCTGTCCTCCGGGGGTCCGTGCTGGTCTGAGTGGAACCTGGTCCCTGGTCGTGGTGTTTGTCCATTCACTGTATGTGATTTGCTTGCCCGTTTCTTGCCCTGTTACCATGATGCACCAACACAGGTGTGAGATGGAGTCCTCTGAGCCGTCTCATTCATTAGCAGCAATTAATATTTATCCAGCCACGTCTCGGTGTGCCAGGCGCGGCCATGCACAGTCACCTGTTGAAACGACCCACTCATGGGTGAACAAGCCACTGTTGAGGGCTGGTGAGCTCTCGCTCTCTCTGCCCCCTCCCTCCATCCGGCTGTAAATCATAAAAGGTGGATGGGAGAATAGGATCTGACTGAACTCAGAATAAGGACCCCTCTGAGATCAGAGTTCTCCAGGGCTGTGGTAACTTTGCTTTGGAGATAGCAAGCTGCTTGTGGCAGAAAGGACCCAAGCTATGGGGGTGACCCAGAGGGAACTCCTGGAGGAGGCAGTCAGCATTTGTCACACTTATTTAGGAAGCAAAGCCTGGAGGTGGCACCCATGCAGAGCACCAGGAGCCACCGAGACAGATCCGAAGACACGTCTGCTGGCCGCCTGCAGCTGCTCCTTCCCTCCTGTGGACTGTGCCAAGGCTTAGTGTGACAACTGGGCTGGTGTCTGGGCCTGGAGAACTGGGAGCTTCTTGCTTTGCGCCCAACCCTGGACACAGCCCTTCACAGCATCGGTTCTTAGTCCCTTCTTGGACCCTGGTCAGTTCGGTGGCCTCAAGCTTGCTGTTGAGCATCCTGAAGCCTCTGTACTCGTCCACATGACAGAGGGAATGACTGGAGAGCTTGCCTCCTGGACCTGGGAGTCCATGGTCATCCGCGGTCAGTGTTAACACTTAGCAGAGCCATTCCCGTCACAGCGGTGGGCTGTTATTGTCCTCTCCTGGCTTGGTCTCCCAGGGGTTCACCTCTGCCCTCAGACCCCAGATCATGTGGCCAGTGTTGTCTCCTCAGTATGTCTCTCATTTCTCCCACCTCTGCCACACTTCTCTTCTTTCCCACAGCTCTGCCTTGAGGCTGTTCAGCGGCATCCTGACTGGATTGTCCCTCTGGCATCTGCCCTCACACTGTTTCCAACATTGTTTTCTGAAGGTTAGCCTAATGCTGTTCCATAATTCCTTGGCCCCTGGCCCAGATTTGAGTCCTGAATAGGGGAAGAGCTACTCCGCTAGGGGCTGGGGCTGGGGCCTGTGGCCCACCCAGAGCCTGCCCCTTCCCTCAACGATGGGGCCACCGGCAACAGAGGACAGTCAGAGGCCACTGTCTCAAGGAGTAAAGTGCAAGAGCTATTGCAGTGGGCAGACACCACCTCTCAGGGTCTGGCCTCGGGTCTCCTTCTACCTCATCAGACACGAAACGATCCATGGTTGCTCCTGTCTTAACAGGATCCAGCCCCTGTGCCAAGACCAAAAGCTCTGGGGTCATCTGAACTGGGCTGCTTGGTGATGGTGGTCCTGAGTGTGATGTGTCGATACCGGGGTGCCTGTGATAACTCTGGTGACACTGGTGGCAGTGATGGTGACTGATGGTGACCCTGGTGATATGGTAGGTAATAACCATGATGGTGACACTCATGATCATGAGAAAGGTGACAGGGCATTGGCGATTAGTTACTGACCACTTCCTGCGCTTGATGTGAATGCTTTACCAGCATGCCCCTGTGGGAAATCTGTTCACTGTATACAGTAGAGGAAACTGCTTTTAAATACACAAATGTGGCTCTGTAGTGTATCAAGGCTAAAGCCTACCAGTCCTGGCTTCAGATCAGAGTACTGGACACACTGTAGTGTCTCTATTCATCAGGTGGGGTGACCCAGGTTGGGTTTGCACAGCTACATCTTAATGCCAGGTGGCTGTGGAGGTGCCTTAGAAACTGAACATGTGATTGTGTTCCTGAGGGCCTGATGCTCTGTGTATGTGTAAGCCAAAGTTTTAAGAGTTCTAACGTCAGCAAGGTGGACCCCTTGTGTTCCTAGAGGTGCCCTCCCACAAGCCCCTGGTGGAGTTCATGGTGAGATAACGTAAAACAGAAAATGTGGCTATCATTTTAAAGACGATTGTGTTCAGATAGCATTTTCCTGGGGCATCCTCTCCGTGTTTTGTAAAAGTTCCTGTGACGTTTGTGGTCACTTGATAGGTGTGACATCCCCGCCCAGGGTCTGGATGCTCTCTCTCTCTCTCTCTTCTGCTTGGGTGTGAAGCTCTGTTGACTTTGGAGAGTGATGTCGAGGAAGCTTTCTGTGAAAAAAATAGCAGGGTAAACAATCCTGCTGTGATCGTTGGTGCACCGTGTCAGCCTCAGAAGTCTAGGGTTAACTAAGCAGCTCAGCAGCTCCACATCCTAGGGTGCAGAGGACATGCCCTTACGCTCTTGGGTGTTCTTCTTTGTGTCAACTTGAGAAGTTTGGAGCTTAACTAAGTGACTCAGCAGAAGGCCAGGGTCCCCACTTTGTAGCATCCTGAGCCTGTGCAAGGAGAGGGCACTGAGACATGTGGATATGAAGGACCCCTGCTAGGGTGGAGAGCCTGCACATGGTGTAAGGGAGGAAAAGAGGCTTGCCCCCCTTTTTGCTCTTGTTTTTGCTGCCTTCCACCTCCATGAACTGTTGCCCTCTGCCAGGACACCCTGCCTTGGAGCCAGCTGCTTATGGACTGAAACCTCCACAAACTGTGAGCTAAATAAACCTTTCCTTCCTTAATTTTGTGTGCCAGGTATTTTGTCTCAAGAGCTAGAGAAAAGTAACAGAGACACCTCCCATACTACACACTAAACGGATCAATTGTGGTATAAGATGTCAATATATCTAGAACTTCCATTATCTGTGCTGAATGGTATGTCTTTAAACTCAGGTGCACTCAAAGTACAGAGTTGCTAGCTTTGTGCTCTGGGATCCTCAGCGCCTGCCCTTGAGCGACTTGGTCCACCTGCGCGGGCCTGGTGCCTCTGATGCTGGGGGACCAGACACTCCACTGCTGGGTGCAGGGGTCTGTGTGGAATCTGCTTCCCATGAGATTCTGAGCCCCTGGAGTTGAGGACCCATTACTGTGATAATGAGAAGGATGCTGGTCATGGTTGGCAGTGGCCCTCATGGTGATGGTGACAGCTGCTGTGCCTTGTTGACTTCAGGGACAGATTGAGGACCCTGAGTTGTGGAAAAGGGGCCCAGCTCCACGTCCTCAAAATACTCGTCTCTCATCCCATACACTCGATAAGGTGGAGTAGGTGGAGTCCTCCTGGGTCTGTCTCCCTGTCTGCCAAGTGGAAGTAATGATATCTTTGGAAGCTGCAGAAGCCATGCAGATAGATATTAGTGGTGTTGTGCTTGTGACTCAGGGGACTACATGTGATTTTAACCCTGTGACTAATAGCAGGAAGGAAAAGGTGGTAGCAGTTCGTAAATGGTCTGTGATGTGAGATTTCTCGTTTACATTTATGTGATTGCTGTTTGGAGGTTTCTGTGTGTCTGCATTGGCTTTTCTTAGGTTAGATTTGAAAACTTTCTTCTTTAAGAAAAAGAATAGAAAATTCTGTAAGGAAAGAATAAAAGATGAGCGAACAGACTTCTACGACCTGCCCTGTGGCTCGGTGTTGGGGCTGGCTCCGTCCCAGCTCCTCCTGTCCTGTGGATGCTAAGCGTGGCTCCTGCTCTTCATGGTCTTGGCCCCAGGTTTGGATGTGGGAGGTTCACACTGCAGCCTCCATCGAGTCACTGACTAAGCTCCCTGCCTGGCCGGGGGCGCTGGGTTTCCCTGAGAACCACCAGTGGAGCCTGGCTTTGCTTGTGCAGAAGTGAAGGAGGCAGTCAGTAGTCTCTTTCCATTTTGGAGTTAAATAGTTCAGACCCCTCCGCTTTTGCCTGTTCACATCTTGATCCAAATCAGATTCTGTCCCGGAGCTTCATTTCATAATCCTCCCTGGCCAGCTTCCCTCTCCTGGCGTCTCCCCTCAGCCCCAGGTGCCTCCTTCCTGACAGTCCTATAGCTCTGTAATACTTCTCACCCCTAATGAGCTACTTAAAAAATAAGCATTGATTTCCAGATAAAAATCACAATTAATTTTAAATGCTCTCCGTAAACCTTGTTACAAATAATTGCCCAAAACATACAAAGGCTGAGATTAATTGGAATGGACAGCCTCATTTGATGTGGGATGTGTGTCTCATTTCTTAGTTATGTGTGTGAATCCCGTGGCTGTGCTGGGGCAGCAGTGGCTGGGAGATGCCAGGCAGGGGAACTTGCAGAAAGGCCAGCAGAGGCGCCTGGCCCCATGCAGGATGGGGAGGATGCAGCTCGGAGCTGTCCGGTCCTGGCCAGCAGCCCTGCAGCCTCAGGTTCCTTGTCTGTGAAAGGGGTTCCGAGCCTCTCAGAGTCGATTGCCCAGGCTGGTACCTGGTGCCTGCTCTGGCTTTTCTTCCCACTCTCCCCATCCAGGGAGCCTTGGGGGAGGCTTGTATTGTTTCACTTACTTCTGCCAGGAGATAAATAGAAGTGGACAGAAGACAGAGACCTCTGGGATGCTGGACCTTTTCCTTTGGGCAAAACTTCTTGACTTAATGCTGAGTGTGGTGGCACATGCCTGAATTCCCAGCACTCAGGAGACAGGAAGATTACTGCAAGTTCAAGACCAGCCTGGGCTACACAGTGAGATCCTATCTCAAAAAACAAAACAAAGGGCTGGGGATATATCTCAGTGGCGCAGCACCTGCCTGGCAAGCACAAGGTCCTGAGTTTAATTTCCAGTACCAAACAGAACAAAACACCACCCCGAGGTTCAGAGTGGGGAAGTCACTTGGTTTAGCCCAATCCTAACAGAGCCGGAGAATACCCTGGGCAACTGCCAAGGCATAGGGGGCCACCAAAGACCACAGCTAGGAAGTGCTATGGCCCGTGGGGCAGCCTGAGCCCCTTGGCACAGGGTGGGTGTGTAGGGCAAGTCCACTCTCCAGCAGGATTGCCATAGTAACCAGTGTATCTCTGTTGTGTGAATCCATGGTCAACCTTCTGTCTGTTTCCATTCCAGAATCCTCTGAGTCACTTGGCCTGTCCTTGAGCAGAGTGCCCCGGATATTGCTGTTGCCTATCACATTTCTTCACTGGCCCTGTGTGGCTATTGTTCAGGGTCATGGAGGTGCCGGTGCCCTTTCCCTCCCTTCCCTTCTGAAAGAGCATAGGTGCAAGGCCAGACGGGCCAGTTAGGAAGTCTGGTCCTGGACAGTACTGGCCACAGATGCCAGGCAGTTTTGTCGGTAGCATCTCAGAATTGGTTTTGTCTGGTCAGGCTTCCTGTGCACCTTTGACATGCCAGGCTGTGAGTGAGGTGCCGGGCAAACAGACCCAAATGCCAGGCCCTGCCCTCAGCGAGCTCACGTCCCCCAGCCTATGGAGTGAGAAGAGATCTGAGGCCTGAGGGGCCCAGGAGGAGCCACCTAGAGATAGCGTGTAAAGGTGGGGCTTTGAAACCCACAGCACAGCCTGAGGACCGCAGCTCCCTGCCTCCTTGCACCCTGCTCCAGGTCTCCCTCTGGTCCCCTCTGTTCTGTCTGCTTCCGGCTTGGGGGAAGCTGCAGATAATCCGAGCTGCTCCTCTCACGCTCCTTCCGCGGCTTTGGTCCCGGAGACTGAAGGCCCCTACCCCCACCCGTGTCTCTGCAGACATTGGTACGGAGAGGAGGATAAAGCTTGGCAGTTATTTATTTCTTGTTTTGCAGGAATGTTTATTTGAAGGCAGTATGGCAAGGTGGAATGGTTTGATTTGATTAGCAAGTCTAAATGTATTAGCAGCAAGACAGAAACGATATTACAATTAGTGTAATTAGCTGTGCTGATGATTCCAGGCGGTGGTGTGGGGTGACAGATGTTGCTTCCTGGTCTCAGGTTAGGCTGAGAGGGCACATTATCCTTGTGGAGGGACTCGGCTCCTGGGGGGCTGGGACCCAGGCCTGGTTGTTGTCAAGTTTGAGAAACAGCTCATTAGTCACTTGAAAGAGACACATGTGCTGGCACCCGGTTGTGTGGAAAGTGACTTTATGGGGTTTGGGAAGGGGGTGGGCCCAATGTCTGCAGAGCAAGAGCTTCCAAGCTGCCCTAAAGTGGCACCACCAGTGACACTGGCAGTGGCTTCCTTTCTGTAGCTCCCTATCTTTATAGATCTCCATGGTACTGCAGCATCCCCCACACTCCATGCAGGGACACCTGAGGGCTCGCCTGAGACAAGAGTTAGTGCTGTGTCCCTGGCCAGGCCCAGCCTACAGTGGGGACATCTTTGGTTACATTTGCCTAACATCTTTGGTTACATTGTTGGTGCCTGGAAAATGCTTCAGGGTGCTAGCCACACACCTGGGAGACTCAGGGAAGTTTGTGACTACATCTGTACGTGTTAGTTGCTTGGGGAAGTCTTACCAGTGGCTGCAGACAAAGATGGGGAGAAGCTGGTCCTGGCACTGGCGGTTGTTTGCCCACCTTCCAATGGGTCATATGTCCAAGTACCCTGCAGAAAGGGCCCAAGAGCCCCCTTTGGGGTGGTGGAAATATTTTGGAACTAGGTGGCAGTGGTGGTTGCACAATACAGTGTATGTAACAAATGCCGCTGGAGAATGTGCTTTCCAAAGGTTTACCTTCATGGAAGCCAGATTGCACCTCAGTTTTTAAAAAGAAAGAAAAGTGCCAAGAGGTATCATAGAAGCCTAAACGTAGTAAACTGGGTGCATCTCAGAGAGTTTAGTGGGAAGATTTCTGAACATGCAGCTGGTAAATGGGAGTGTTGTGGATAGCGAGTCTGCTGCTGTAAGGGGAAGGAGCCAGCAAGTGGAGGAATACATCTCTCCAGGCCAGCGTGGATCCTAGGCAAGAGTGGGGAAGCGGCTGGAGGAGACATGGGCGGAGATGGGCAGAGATGAGACCAGATGTCTTCTGCCTCTGCTGGCCCCTCCTGTCTGTGGCCTAGAGGAGGCTGGCAGTCTGCCTGTTGCAAGGGCCACTTCCTGGACATCCCTGCACCATCTCAGATGTGCGCCTGAGCCTGCACAGCTGCTGGAGTAGTCAGAGCATCCCAGCCAGGCTTGGCCATGGCTGCTCTGTTTGTCAGGTGGCCCACACCAAAGGAGCCAGAGCTGTTCACAGTGGCCCTGCTCAAGACCTGTGCCAGCTGCACAAGAAAGAGCCTGGCTGTGCCCACACCGCAGTGGTTCTGAACTGTGTGAGGCTTCATGGGAGGCTGCTTGGCATTACTGGGAAAGGACCAAACTTGAGGAAAGAATTGCAGAATTTGAAGCATCTCAGGTCAGATGATTATTTGGGGAAGTGAGCTGAGAGCTGAGATGCATGCTCCTGGGGTCTCCAGATGCAGGGGCTGTCTGCAGAGTCCGCCCTGAACACTGGCCCAGCCAGTTCCTTGGTGGACATGTCCTTGCTCCTCAGAGTGTAGCCATGGTGGACCAGAGCCTTCCGATGGATCCAGGAGATTGGATGGGCTTTGTCTGGTTCTTCCTGTGTCAGGAAATGCTGGTAAAAGCCAGCAAGGTTCTGTATCATCTCTCCCAATTACATGGCGGAGGGTGTTGCAGCTTCGGGGCTGATACTCAGTGCTGATGGTGGGAAAGTGGAGAACCTGGGAGGTGGCCCAGAGCCATCACGTTGGGTTGCATGTAGGTGCGCACATCCTGCAGAGGGATCCCTTCTGGGTGTCAGCTCTAGGGAAGTAAGTGCTCATACAGCACATGAGATGTGAGTCCAGCCAGCCTGATGAAACACAACAAGCACCAGAGGAGGGGACCTAGTTGCCCACTGATGACTTAACAGGTGACCTGCACATTCAGCATTGTGTGTATGGCTGTGACTGTGAAGGGGCAGTCACAGGCTACACACATCACCCCAGTGAACCTCACGGACATGCAGTGTAGCCCACAAAGGATGCTGAAGAAGAGTTCTTCACACGATTCTATTTTTACAGAGTTCAAGAACATGCAAAACAGCATATACTCTTTGACATACATAGATAGTCAACTACAGAGAAAAGTAGGAAGTGATAGGTATGAAATGGCAATGGTTGCTTGTAAGTGGGAGGGTAATCTCAAAGCTAATGTTTGTTTTTTGTAAGCTGAGTATTGTTAATTTTGAGACATTATATGCTTATAGGTTTTAATGTCTCTCCAGTGCAGCCTAAGGCAAGTGAGCATGCTTTGAGGGGGCCTATGGGGGTGGGCTTCTGCGTGCAGAGTAGGGGGCTGTGCCCCGGGCAGGCGGCTGGTGAGGCCGCCCAGGCACAGGACCCCAGTTTCCCTGAGGAAGAACGGCGTGTAACTTTCAGAATCAAGACAGAACAGTCGTCCGTGAAACCAGCTGTGTAAATACAAAGACTTTTTTTAAAAACCAAGGTAAAATCTGAAAGTGGCGCGGAAACAAATTAGCGCCCTCTCCCGGGTAAGGCAGGAGCAGAACCTGGCCTCCCTGGGAGCAAGGACCGAATGGGCTCGCCGTTTCAGCACCACGGAGAGCGGGGAGCTGGCTCACAGCTTCAGCACCGCGAACAGCTCCCAGGGAAGGTGACCGCGGGGTGGGGGTGGGCTCGAGGGGAGGTGGGATGCCACTGCCAGAACGCCTAACTCAGAACTCACAGATGGTCGGACGCCCGTTCTGTGTCAGAAGGGAGGGGCTGCAAGATGGTCGGGTGAGCTGGGTGAGCGGGGCAGGGCAGGAAAGTGCCTGATAAGTTCTGCTTGTTGGTGTCCTGGGACTCATGAGGAATGTCCATCAGCGGTGACCAGCATCATACTTCTGAGGCTGGCTGGAGGTGGGGGGTGTCAGGAGCCCAGCGTGGCCTGCTACTACCCGCCCCCACTGCCTTCCCAGGACCAGAGGAGGACGCCAAGGCCAGGCAGGTCCAGGTAGGGGCACTGGTGGGGGAGCTGACATGTCTTACCCGGGAGCTTGGGTCCCTGAGCCCCGGCCCCAGGAGGAAGGGTGGCCTGGATGGATGCCCAGGATGAGGGAGGCTGATGGTGGTGCTGGGGCTTTGGGAAGTGTCTCTGCTTTCAAAGGCACTCAACCGAAGAGAAAGATGGAGAAGCAGGGGCAGGAGGTGTGAGTAGAGAGAAGACGGTGGTGTTAGCTGCCCAGAACAGCTGGCCAGGCTGTGGCTCTGTGCTGGAGCAATGGCAGAGACCGATGGATAATCTCTTGAGGATTCTCTCGGCTTTAAATTCTAGGACGGTGCCTCCCGTCATGACAGCACCCATTTGTTAATTCACATTTCACATTGATTTACTTGCTTGATGATTGGGTACTGAGCAGTGTTATGTGACTCAAACTCTCAATAACAGAGAACACTGTACCATTCACTGAAACATTTGTATCTCCATAAACTACTCTGGTCTTACTAACTCTAAATCCTAATCACACTCGGCAGCTCTGATTTGAGCAGCAGACCCAGCCTGGGAGGAAGATGCTTGCCTTTGATGAGCTGTCTCTCCTCTGATCCCTGGTCCAGCAGCAGCACTGGGCTGCTCTGGGCACCAGTTTGGCAGTCACAGTGGTAGGCATGGCACACTTGGCAGCATTAAAACAGGACAGCAGCTGTGTGGATGTAGGACTGAGTGTGGCACCAACACACATGGTTCGTTAGTCTGTGGCCCCAGCCAAAGTTTATAGTGCTGCCGAGTGGACAGGGAGTCAACTGGGCCCAGGGGTCCAGGACTCCAGATTGGGTGTCACATCAGCGTCTCAGCATACACACCCATGTTGCCTCTGCGCACTCTGCTTGGTTTTCCCTACTTGCCTCTCTGGCTTATTCCTGCTGATCCCTGAGACCTGGTTTGCTCTCCCTCCCCCACAAAGTCTTCCCAGACTTCACAGTCCTGGTTAGGCCTTCCTTGAGTGACCCACAGTTCCTGAGGACAGAGGCCCCCTGGCACTCTCACCACATGGCTCATGGTGTCTTGCCAAACTCAGGTGCTTTGTCCGCATCGGCGTGTTTTGTAGGAGTGCTCCTGTCCTCCCACCAGGCACAAGGGGATTTTTATGTGATCTTCACTTAAAGAACCAGGTGGGATTCTTGGAGAGGAAACCCATGAATGGGAATGTGGGCCCCTGGGTGGTTTTTGCCCATGCCAGTCTGCACGCAGCCTTGAGGGCTTGGCTAGAGCTCCTGGGAAGCATCCTCCCACTTGCTGGCCCCGGCGACTTCTTGTACTCGCTTCAGGTGTTGTCCCCAGATGTGTCCCAGGATATCAAAAGGATCTATAAAGTCCCTGGGCAGCTGAGTTAAACTCAAAGGCACTGATACCCTAGGGCTGTGGTTAGTGAGGTGGGCAGCTGGGTGTAGTCATAATATTTGCACTTAATGCTGATGACAAGCTGGGAGTCCTCAGCCTGGACTGGGAGCTTGTGACAGTGACAGTGATGGTCACCAGGTATCATTCCAGCTGGAGACAGCCAGCATGGAGAGCAGGGCATGTCCTGCCTGCCTCTTCCCTCCTCCCTCTGCTTCTTTCTCCACCTCTCCCTCACTTTGGTCCTCAGGTACCAGCCCAGTGCTCCAGCCTGAGCCATCTGGCAGTAAAGACATGGCCCCTCTTCTCAGGGGACAGCTGTATGGCCAGGGCGATGGCTGGCTGGGGGAGGGATGGCACTTGTCCCGGAGGATGGCTTTTCAGGGTGGGGCCCAAGGGGTGCTCTGTCAGTGTTTGTGGACTAGCTGAGTGAGAGTTGGGTGCTGTGCCAGGCCCATCCAGTACGTCCTGAGGTAGCCCGTGCTGAAGCACCTAGCCACCACCAGCTTCCTTGGTCCACTTAGGAAGTCAGCTCAGACTTGGTTTCAGACATATTTGGCTTTTCAGGGTTCTCCCCTTCACAAAAGGAAACTTCGCATGGACGCAGATGCCCCATCTGCAGCTCATCACACACTTTCCCAAAGAGAGGAAGAAAGGGTTCTTCTTAATCACCTTTCACATTTTCATTAGTGACATCAAAGCGGTTAGATCTGGAAAAGCCAGTCTGCAGCCATAGTCCTCTCTAAGAAGTTGATGAAGAACTGCAGATGAATTTGAATTTCAAAGCCCAGCCTCTATCTCTCATTAATGTTGGCGAGGGCTCCCCCAAGGCTGTGTGGCCCCCATTAGGGAGAGTGGATGCATAGGAGCAAGCAGTGCCCCCCCACCGTCCCCACCCCACCCCAGGGACCCAGTGGCCTCCATTAGGGAGAGCAGGTGCATAGGAGCAAACAGGTGACCCCCCACCATCCCCACCACACCGCAGGGACCCAGTTGCTCAGCCTCCCCACTCCTGGTTCCTTTTTCATAAGCAGCACCTGCTTCACACCTGCCTGTGCTGGGCCAGGTAGGGTGCAGGGCGCATGGGAGAGGACCTACCTTGGCCTGGGAAGGCCCAGTGTGAATGTGGGTTGAGGCCCACAGGTTGCATCTGGGGACATCTGGGCCAGAAGCCCAGTGGATCTTGATGATTCAGGGTGCGTTGAGCTCTCCAGAAAACCCAGGCCCTGCTGGGAGGGCCCCAGAACACTGAGGCCTGGAGCCATCGGAGTGTGATGTAGCGGAGTCGAGCAGATGGACGCCAGCTTACGCAGCCTGTCCGCAGCAGCAGGTGGCTGGGAGTGTGGGTCGTCACCCACCTGCAGGGCCCCGGACGTGCTGACATCTTGAAAGCTCCTCCAGCTACGGGTGGATGTGCCACTTCCCGGGCCTTGGTGCTGGCTCATGTCATCTAAGAAGTGGCAGGAAAGACTCCCAGGAGCACAGAGAAGACCTGAGGATGCCCGGCCAGGTGAGAAGAAGAGTTCAGGGCTGCCGCCCAGGCCGGGCCTCATAATTCCATCAGAATCGACGACAGCCACTGCAGAATCTGGCTGCCAGACTGTGGGGTGCCTGTACAGGGGCAGAGGGCTCAGCCTGGAGCCCTTGTCTCAGAGCCAGTGGCAGCCAGGGAAGCCTTAACCATGGGTGCTCTCCACCCACACCCCAGCCCATGCTGCTCGAAGGGGCTGGGGATTGGGCCTGGGTACCACTGCTGTCCACAGTGGGCAGGTGTGAGCAGCCGGTGCTGAGCTATGGGGAGCCACTGGCAGCCATGCAGCAGATCTGTAAGGGTGGGGCTGCTGCCCTGCACAGGTCCTGCCTTTGGTGCAGCCTCACTGGGTGACCAGCCTGTGTCCAGGGGCTTTGCAGGATGGGCTGAGAGTGGCTGCCATCTCAACCTTGAAAACAGCAAGCAGCGTGCAGCCTTGTGCACTCTGAGTGTGCCCAAGATGATCTCAGAAAACAGCATGTAGGAAAGGACGAAGCAGGGCATGTGGCTAGCCCCAAAAGCAGCCCTTACCTGGGGTCGAGGCTGTGGCTGTTTGCCAGCTCAGGAACGCTGATCCTTCTGATGGAGAGCACAGTAGCATGGCCGGGTGTGGTAGCGCATGCCTGTAGTCCCACCTCTCAAGAGGCTGAGGCGGGAGGATTGCTGTGAGTTCCAGGGCAGCCTGAACTACATTGTTTGGGTCTTGGCAGTGGAGCTGTGATAACAGGACCTTTCCAGAGCTTACCTGCTGTGGTTGCTGAGATGCTGGAGGATCTGAGAATGTAGTGCAGTGTCCTTGGTGGCTATTTAGAGCACTTGATAAAATGAGGCAGGATTCAGAGTAGCTTAGTTCCTGGATGTCCTTGGGCCAGTTACCTAAGCTCTCTTGTGTCCATTTCACCTTGTGCAAAATGGGAACAGTATAGGCCCTCATAGAAGTGTGGGAGGGTGGAAATCCAGCACTCACATGAGCCTTGGGGTGTACTGTCCCCTGTTTGCACTCAAGTGCCTTGTACAAAGTGGTACAGTACCCTTGTAGACCCTGCACACATCCTCCTGCCCACTTTAAATCCTCTAGGTCACTTATGATACCAGATACAGTGTAGCTACTGGAAGTGCTTGTTACACTACATTGTTTAGGAATATTGTAGACATAACAGCCTGTACGTGCTGGTTGCAGATGCAATCTTTTCCCCCTGTATTTTTTATCTGGAGCCGGTTGGCTATGCAGGTGCAGAGCCAGTGGTCAGGGGCTGGGGATATAGCTCAGTGGAATAAGCGCTTGCCTAGCAAGCGCAGGGTCCTGAGTTCGATCCCCAGTACTGCCAAAAAAAAAAAAAAAAAAACAGTTAATGCAGAGCCAGTGGTCCAAGAGGGCCAAGTGTAGGAGTCACATTACCTTAGTCCTCCACTGCTGCTGTCTCGTGACCCTCAAGATCTATTCTGTCTCATGACCCTCAAAATCTATTCTTCAGTTGATAAAATGGGGGCCCAGGCTTGATCCCCAGGCCTCCTGACCCCTTCCCAGCCTTGACTGGGAGCTGGTGCAATGGAGGCACTTACGGGCCTGAGAACCCAGTGTGCGTTTGTACAACAGGTTGTAGGGTGTCCTAGAAGAGCTCCCAGGCCTTTAGAAGTTGATGTCTGTCCGGGGCTCCCCTGTGGGGAGGAGAGAAGAGCATGGGGTAGGTGCAGAGTCCTGGGAACAGTCTCTGGACCCCGCTTATCCCTGGATGTGGGATGGACTCTTCCGCCCCATGGCCTGGCAGTGGTCCATCCAACACTGACTTCCCAGCTGGTGCCAGCATGGCCTGCTCTTCCGGCTCTCAGATCAGGCATCCGCCATCAGGTGTGCTGTGGTGGAGTGGCTGGATGGGTGGAATAGCCCTGCTCTGTCTAAAGTCATGTTAGAACATTTGCTACTGGCAGTTTCCCCTGAAGATCTTGCCTTGGAAAGTATCTCCCTTTAAGATGTACTATTAATCACTATCTGAAATTAGCACAAATTGGTCGATTCAGAGGCCACAGTGGAAGGGGGGACACTGTTCTGGCTGCAGCTGAGAGGTGCACAAGTGGCCCCGTGCCTCCTCAGGCTGCCGAGAGGCCAGCCCCACCTGTTCTGGAGGAGACAGGGTGTGGGGGTGCGGGACCAGGGACCATCCCTGAGCGCAGAGGCCTCCGTGGGGAGAGGGTGGGACTGCTGAGCTGGCCGGTGTGGATGGGCCTGTGTGTGGAGGGAGGTGACAGGAGGCGGTGACATAGAGGACAGAGGGCCGGGGACCAGCTAAGAGTAAGTGTGAAGACTCCCGCGTTTGTGCTCGGTTGCACAGGACGCATGTCCGCGACCTTCCCGGCACCCCACTAGGCCTGTTCTCCCCGCGCCCTCAGGCCCTTGTCCTTGGTGTCCACAGCCCCATGAAACCAGTGTTCTCATTGGCCCATGTGAAACCCACTTTCTCAATGGGCCTCCCAAACCTCTGTTCTCATTGGCCCCCTATAAAACAGCTGGTCTCCTTGGGCTTCATGAGGCCCATGTTCCCATGGTGCCCTGCAAGTGTGTGTTCTCGTTGGGCCCCTGCAAGGCTATGTTCTCATTGGCTGTCCTGTGAAATCCGCATTCTCATAGGCCCCCTGCCAGGCCTCATTCTCATTGGTGTGTGAAACCCACTTTCTTGACTGACCCCCCTCAAGCCTGTGTTCTCATTGGTCCTCTATAAAAGCCCTGTTTTCGTTGGGCCTCCTGAGGCCTCATCTTCCTCACCACCCTAAGCCCCCTTTCTCTCAGGTTCCCTCGAGGCCCTGTTTCCCTCCCACCCTGGTAAAACCTGTGCTCTCATTGGCCCTCTGTGAAGCCCCATCTTCATTGGTTCCCCTGAGGCCTGATGCTCATTGGTCCCATGTCACTGAGGAGGAAGCTGAGGCTCTGATCCCTCCCTGAGTCATACTCAGCCTCACAGGGCCATGGTCAGGAGGTCAGGATGTGCGGGCGCTGCCTAGCCCCAGACCCTGTGCCTGGGTGTGGGGCACATGCCCACCAAGATGGGTTCTGCGATTGGAGTCAGAGGCGTCAGTCACATGAGGGGTGAGCAGCCTGGCGGCCTCTGAGTGAAGTCTGCAGAAGCCCCTGGATGCCCGTGCCTCTCCCCTAGAGCAGCCCTCTTGCTGGCAGGACGATGGGCACAGCAGTGAGAAATTGGCACTGTCCCTGGTCACTTCGCCTGGGGCCTGCTGGGGCCAGCACTTCCTCTGAGGCTAGGGAATGCTTGCGTGGTGGTGGATAGGCCTCACTTGTCCCCAGCCTGGGCTGTGGACAGCTGGAGAACCAGGTAGGATGGCATCGTTTTGTGGAAGACCTTGCTCGGTGCCGCCGACACACCTGAGCCCTCCAAGGGGTCTGTTGAGGAGTTAGAGGCAGGGCTGGATTAGAAGGTCTTCCTGACCCTTTCTTAAATAATCAAGGGCAAGGTTTGGAAGATAAGGTTGAAGAACCCTCCCCAAAAGTAGGATAAGGATGAAATCCTGTCATCTGTAAGGAACGGATGGAGCTGGAGGCTGTCAAGTGGGTGAAGTAAGCCAGGCTCAGGAAGATGCAGATGGCATGGCCTCCCTCATACGTGGAATTTAAAAATGATAGTAAGGTAGGAGAGTTTCATTAGACCAGGGAGTGGGGATAAGAGAGAGGAGGGCGTATAAAGGTGGGTAAGGGGGGGATATGAGCAAAATACACATCATCCCCCCAAGTGTGAAAGTGAGCAAAGTATGTTATGTGCTTGTACAAATCGGCCAGAATGAAACCCTGTAATCTGCACGGCCAAAAAAAGTGGGAAAAAAAGCAGGAAGTAGGGTAAGATGTAAGTGGGAGGGGGCCCCACAGCCCCTGGAGAAACCCACAGAGGCCGGGGCAGGACAGCGGCTCAGGCTGGGCATGGGGGAGCTGCCCTGAAAGAGTTCGATCCCTCTGGCAGGAAGTCCAAGGAGAATCAGCGAGAGGAGCCTAGATAACCGAGCACAGGACAACTCCAGGAGGGGAAAGAGCAGCCCTGTAAGAGGGGAGGGCTGGGGTCGATTCTGTGCACTCCTTATTTACAGACAAAGAAACACCGGCTTGACACTGAGGCTTTGAGGAGCCGGCCCAGCTCTGCTGCACAGATGGGCTCTCCCCCCCCTTCAACACTTCTGCCCCTCAGTTTACTTCTGTGCCGACGGGAGGTTTCACACTCAAAGAGCCAGGGTGCTGGGGTGCCAGGAAGATCCTTTCCCAGACAACAAATGCCGCGAAGTCCACCTTCCTGGAGTTGGCGGATACTGTGTGGCCCTGTCCCCCACTGGTGATTGCAGTCCAGTCCCTCTGCAGCTGCCCAGGACCGAGGGAAGCTGGGCTTGCAGGAAACACCCGAGGAGGTGGACATCGAGGGTTCTGGGGACACAGCAGGAGGGAAGAGGTGTAGGGCAGGCAGGCCTGTGCTGGGGGTGGAGGCAGGAAGGGTGTGGTGCTGAGGCCCTGAAGGAGGGCTGGGGTGGGGACTAGCATGGTGGCCACCTCTCACCCTTCCCAGAGTGCTGGCGAGTGTGTGATTGGCGCTTGAGCATCTGCTTGGGGCTCCCCTGAGAACCCATGTCCTGTGACCCCGGATGAGGGAGGTCAAAGGTCGAGGGGGTCTGGACCGTCCATCCTTAGTTCTTTCTAAACTTCCTGTTGCAAAAGTAGATTCTAAAGCCAGAAACCCCTGCCTTGGGCAATCTGATGGGTGGTCCCCAGGGACCCTCAGGGCACTTGGGGTCAGGTTTCCATCACCTAAGTCCTCATGGGGGACTCTTGGAGGGTCCCTCAAGGCCCCCTCCCTCTTCCTCCTGAGAAAAGCCCCGCTGTCCCGCAGCCCCATGACGTATGATAAATCCCGACATCTCCACCATTAAACAACACCGTCACCAGGGCTAAATTGCCACCTGCGATGAGTAAATTAAATATTGACGATTTCATTGACTGTTAGATTTAATTTGGAGTTGTCTTGCCGGGGCCGTAACGGGCCGCGATGACTTGCTACTTAATCCTGGCTGTCACCCCCTTAAGTGTTGAGTAATGAGGAAAAGATACACTTGGCAGGGTGAGAAGGTCCTGGCACACAGACCCCTGGGTCAGGCCTCTGCCCCCTAAGTTCGGGGCCCAAAAGGCTGGGGCCATCCCCAAACAGCCCCCCAGCGTGTCACCCGCTCAGCATTGCCTCGTCCTCACTGGACATCTCGTCCTCTAAGCTCATCTGTCCAGACCTTGATGCTGCCCTGCCATGCATGGTCACAGGCTAATGGGGGACACTGTGCGGGAGGCAGCCAGCATGGCGTCTGGGCACATTGCACGTTTAGTGGAAGAAACGCTCAGCCTGAGCACCATCCCCTTGCCCGCCGTGTCAGCGTGTGCCACTCTCCTCAGGTTCTTGCTGGGGAAGCAAGGGGATGTGTGGGGACACAGAGGACACTGTGCTTGGCACAGCTCGGGCAGTTATGGCGGCTGAGGAGCCAGCAGGCTGGAGACCTGGGAGTGGGTGCTGCAGTGCAGTTTGAAGGCCTGAGGCCCTGTGTCCACGGGCAGAAAGCAGCGGTCCCAGCTGCAGAAGAGAATCGCCCCGAGCGATGCCCGGGGGCGGGGGCCCAGGTTCAAGGCTCTTGCCATTCTTCGGCTTTGGGTCTCCTGGAGAGTTTCATGCCCCACTTCCCAGGGTGGGGGCAGTGGAGCCCTCGGGTGTCCTGCTGTGGAGAAGCCTCAGGAACTCCTTGCATGAGTGGAATCTTCGGGAAACCCAGTGTTTCCACTTGGGGCTAACACGGTGACTCGTGGAGCTGACCTGGCCTGTTCCGGCCACTGCAGGGGAGGAAGTGAAGGAGGAAGCACCTTCCAGGTGTGCAGTTAGCCTTCTCTCCGGAGTACGGAATGTGATGTAGGAGGTGAGAGTCTCTGCTTTCCAGAGGAGCAACCTGGGGCTCAGAGAGGTGGTGTCTGAGGTGGGGGAGGACGCGGAGCTCCTAGGCTGTGGGTCGGGAGGGGTCTGCTTGCTCCTGTCGCTTGGTCACCAGTCCGGAGCTCGCCTGCTGTCCCTCCCCAAACAGCCGTCCCACTCACAGGTCAGTGGAGGCGGTGGAGGACTTCGGGGTGCAGGGGAGCCCCTTACTGTTGGTGCCTGCTGTTCTCCCTGTTTCCCACGACGAGAGTGGCAGGCCTTGGCAGGGGCCCTCCAGGCTTCGTTACCTCCCTGTAGTGTCCCAAATCCAGAGGGTGCTCACAGGACCTGGTGCCCTGATGGGTGAGAGGCCCCAGGTAGGACGCTCGTGCCCTGCCCTCCCTCCCTAGTCCCGGAAAGGATTCAGTTTTGGTGTCTACACTGCAGCCCCTGCCCCTCTTGGAGGTGTGACTTCCACTTCACCAAGGGGAAAACTGAGGCCCCTGGGGCTCAGCATCCTACCCAGGGTGAAAGAGCAGGGAACAGGGCTGGGGGCAAGCTGATCCGACCCCAGGCCCGGGGTTCCTCCTGCCCTCAGGTCACTGTACTGCCCTCAGGACCCTCAGAGTCCAGGGCTGAGCATTTATTGGACAGCTGCTGTGTACCCACGTCTGGCAAGCACTGCAGGCAGGGAGGTGTCACAGGCCGTGCCACTGTGCAGGTACAAAACCCTGTCCCCTTAGTTCACAAAGAAAAGGGTTTGGAGTGTGGCACCTCAGGGCTGGGTTCACCCAGGCAGGAGCTGCCGAGCCAGCCTCGCCCCTCCCATGTGCCTTTGTCTGTGGACCCTGGAGTCCTGCTCCACCCCGGGGACTTAGCTGTCAGCTCCTCATGCCACCCCCTTCCGTGAAGACTGGAGCCTCAGCGCTTGCCTTTGACACAGATCATTTTTCTTGGAAATAACATTTACATACGTTGATATTCACAGCTCCTAATTGC
This sequence comes from Dinomys branickii, assembly GCA_004027595.1. Classification (NCBI taxonomy): domain Eukaryota; kingdom Metazoa; phylum Chordata; class Mammalia; order Rodentia; family Dinomyidae; genus Dinomys; species Dinomys branickii. The sequence goes on along the minus strand of PVLD010001878.1, from coordinate 134,296 downwards.
AGCGTTTGATGAGTTCTGACAGCTGGGGGCACCCACCTAACTCACCCCAATCATAGTACAGGACTTCAGCCCCCTCGGAAACCTCTGCAGCTCAGTCCTCATGAGAAGAAAAAGGGACTCGGGGTAGAGGCACTGCCCAGTGTGCTCCTGGTTCTGGGGGTAGCCCCAATTCTGGGGAGAGAAAAGTAAAAAGAAATGGGCAAAATCAGTTTTTGGGTGGTTTTTCTTTTTCTTTTCTTTTCTTTTTTTTTTTTTTTTTGAGATAGGTCTCATTGTGTAGCCCAGACTGGCTTTGAACTCATTTTGTAGCCCAGGCTGGCCTCCAACTTAAGATAATCCACCTGTCTCAACCTCCTGAGTGCTGGGATTAGAGGTGCGCACCACCATGGCTGGTGTGAAATTGATTTTAATAATATGTTTCATGTAACCCAGAATTCCTAAATATCATTTTGGCATGTAATTAATGTTTTAAAACACTAATGAGCTACTTTACTCTTTCACTTTGTGTCTTTGAGGGCTCACCTGTATCTTACACCTGAACTCAGACCGACAATTTTCAGGGGCTCATGGTGCCAGGATGTGAGGGCCACCTGGGAAGGCGTTCGGGTCTCTAGAACTCAAAGGGGAGGACTTGGGACAGGTGGGAGATGCTGGGCACCTTGAGAACATGATGCCCAAAGTCTGGGAGCAGCCTTTCTGCCAGGCTGGTGAGAGCACAGATCCTCATGTACCTTGGACACAGCTATCTGCTGGCAGCTTCCAGGTGCTGCCCCCAGCAAGGCAGCGGCTCCCAGCACCTAGGAGCGCTAGGCTGCTATCCTCTGCAGCCTATGGGGATAAACGAGCATGACCCGGGGTGTCCGGGGGCTTCCGAAGGTGTCAGTACAGACACAAGTTTCCTAGTAGATTCCGGTGCAAGTGGAGGTGGCAGGTGAGGAGGCCAGGCCTGGGGAGGGCGCACCTGCCAGTCACATGCGGAAATTAGATTTCCAGAGTGGCTGTTCACCATGTGAGGTCTGGAGATGCACAGCAACGTCCCCACAGCTGCCTGTGTCACACTTTCCTGTGCTTTGGTTTGTGTCGCAGGCCTGGCAGTGGTGGCCTCTACAGACCCACCTGCAGGGCCCTCCCAAGGAGTGGATGCAAATACTCCCAACCCCCCACGCATGGGTGTTGGGGGGACACATGGGCAAGGCCCCACATTCGGCCCACCTGTCCTGTGTCCCCGCTGCTCTCGGGGTGGGAGGAGTCACCCCACTTCCCCTCTCCAGGGTCAGGTTTTGCTGCGTTGTTCAGGGCACAGAGGAGAGGACAGAAACAAACCCAGGTCCTCTCAGGGCCCAAGCCCCTGCCGCGGGTCCTACAAGATGATACTGCCTTCCTATCCCTGTCCACAGGTACGGGCTGCACCCCCACTGCCCAGCATAGGATGTTCCTGGCAGGCACTTTGTGTCCAGTTCCCATTTCCCACGAGTCACCATGGCCTCCAGTATGTCAGCTGAGCCAGTGCGGCTTTCCAGGCTGCCACTGCTGTGCTGAAGTTTCCAGAACACATGCCAGCCTGCTCCTGTGGTTTCCAGGACGCCACGGCCCAGATTTTTCCCACCTCCCAGCCCGGATCCTTAGTCCACCATGGCATTTAGAGTGTATGTTTCCTACTAAATAGCATGAAATTATACCTTCTCAAGATAATGAAGCCACTCGTTGATGCTGAGGGCCGCTGAAAGGGTGTTTTAAATGTCAGCACGGAGCAGGCATCGCTTCAGTTGAGCTCATTCTGATGGAGAGTGGATACCTCTCCCAGGACCTCTGCGTTTGGTGGGTTAAGTGGCCCAGGCAGCCCACCTGCGTGACCCAGGCTTAGTCAGGGTCACCAGGATGGCAAGTATCGTGGAGGGACAGGGCTCTCAGTCAGCTGCCTCCCAGCCAGGCAGGCGCCTGCAACCCCATCCAACATGGGCTTGGGATGGGCAGTTTCTGAAGATGCTTCATGCTTTCAAGGCTCGTGGTTCCCCAAGGGGTCACTCACATCTGGGATCTGCCAGGGGCAGAGTTGGAAAGGGTCACATAGGCACGGGACAGCCGGTGCCAGTGGAAAATGTGACGTCCAGGTGCCCTGCCCCTGGTGAGCCAGCCCTGTGCTCTGCCCCGCACTGCCCCGCTCTACTTCGTCTCATGCTTGGCACTTGGGCAGGCAGGCTGTGGGCCGGCAGCTGCTCCGCTGTCCCTGCTGCCCCCACCAAGACCCTGCACTGGCTGTACTGTGCCCAGAACGGAGCTGTGCTCCTGGGCACAGCATTCACAGCCTGCAGTGATTGGGCCTCTGCTGACGCCTGTCCTCCTCCACCACCTGTTTTAGGAGCTGCAGCCCCCAGTTTCCCTGTTCACCCTGCTGAGGGTGCCCCCATCCTTGCCCTGCCTTCCAACTTCCATGACTTCCCTGATGTTCGGGGCCAGCTCCCAAGGACGGTCTCAGGCCCACCTGCTGTGGAACAATGCTGGGTCAACACCAGCACTGATGCTGAGGGCTGCTAAAAGGGTGTTTTAAATGTCAGCACGGAGCAGGCATCACTTGCCTCTGCCTGCCGCCACCCAGTCCCTGTCATGCCCCCCAGCTTTGGAATTGAGGAGAGTGGGGGCATTGTACCACCGGGATCAACGTTTACGCCCAGGTTGGTGCCCTGTCCCGGACACGTCCTAAACAGAGCAATTGCCTGGGGTCTCCCTCTGACTCCAGTGGCCCTTGCCAGCCCTTGTGGGCAAGGTGGGGGTCAGTGGGATGCAGAGCACAGGTTGGTTCCTTCCCCACAGGGATGGAGGTGGCCTTGGGTTTCATCTAGAGCAATAAACTGGTGCGATGACAATTGCAGTAGGGCTTGTGTCCTATTAATATTTATTAGTGGGCATTGATGTGGGCATTTGTGTGTTCTCTTTGCCAAACGAACGAACATCACAGCAGTATTGGGACAATGCAGGGAAGCCGTAGCCTTGGAAGGAATTAAAGCTTGTCCCACAGTGGCCGGGGGATAGAGGATGACAGGAAGCCACAGCGTCTGAGGCTTTACCCCATCCCTGTGGCCTTACTCTGTGAGCAGAGGCAGCCAGGGCCCTGCTCACTCAGCGACCTGGGGTCGCAGCTGCCCGGGCCTGATCTCAGCGTCCTGTGCTCGGGCCGCCTCCCGGCCTGGTTGGCTGTGGTGGGAGGACAGGGAAGTTGGGCTGCAGGGCGCTGTTTACACTGAACCAGGGATCACCTCTTGCATCCACGTCCCCTGGGAGCCCATCTGGATGGAACGAAGGGCGTGTGCGCAGGGTTACTTGGGGACCTGGGACCTGGAGGTGCAGCTTCCGGTTACAGCAGTGATGGGAGGCGGGGCCATGGCTCAGGGACCCATCCTGGAACTTCCTTCCACATATCCTCTGGTCCCTGCGCGATCAGCCTGGGAAGGGGGTGCAGCAGGGAGAAGAGAGGCATAAGAGACGCAGAACCAAAGCACTTGTGCTGATCCGGATCCTGGTGTTAAAGTCAGGCCCAGGAGCAGAGCACTGCATGGCTGTCACCACTGAGGCTTCTCTAGATTTCTGTCCATGTCATGTTGGGAATAGAGTCCTCCCCCGTGTCCTACAATGATGGTCCAGGGGGCCTTGAGACCAGGAGTACCGAGTGTGGCTGCCACACAGGACACGGGGGTCAGGAGGCTGTGCTGCAGTGTGGGCAGCTGGTGATTTTGTTTTCCTCCTGCTTGCACTGTCCCCTCAGAGCTCCCTGAGCATCACTTTCTGGTCCCAGAGACGATGTGCTCCCATTTCCCAGATGAGGAAACTGAGGCCTGTGATGGCCCTACTGTCCAGGGCCGCTGGGGCATCGTGCTGGGCTGGCCCTCTCTGCCTTTCCCAGCCATCCCACCCCCACTGCCTTGTTACATCCACGTATGCTTGACTCTCAGGTCACCTAAGACTAGGCCATGGTATCAGCTTCCGGGTGGCCTTCTTCCTGGCTGCCCTCATGTCACTGGCAGTGGACATGCCATGCTGGACCACTGGGGAAGTCAGCCTGTGCTGCAGGTTCCTGGATACAGCACCCTGTTCCTGCCAGCCGGGCCCCCTCCCAGCAGCACCTTCCTTCTTTCACGCTGTCTTCTCTCAGCCTGCCAGGCTGGCAAGGGTCCTGAGAGTTTGACGTAGGGGCACAGCCCTACGGACATGTGTTCCACTTGCTGGGCCTCAGTGTCCCCATCTGTGCAGCAGGCATCAGGGCTCAGGGGTTTCTATATTCATTAAGTCTGGAGTTGTAGGCTGCACGTTTGACTTCTAACAGGAGAATGGGGCTCATTTTGCAAATCAATAAAGCTGCCCTGCTGGAAGTCAGATGGCCCAGGAAACCCTCTGGCTGGTACTGGGTCACCAGCCACAGGTGGGGCTCAGAGGACAGAGTGTGTCTCTCCAGTGACCATTCGTGGGGACCCTCATTGCTGTTGGGTGCTTACGGGATTGTGGAGCTCAGCCCACTGCAGACATGGACAGGAATGTGGGACCGTGGGAGTGTGAGGGCCAGGTGTGTCCCTCAACCTGCCACAGCCAGCATCCCTCAGCCACCCCATTCTCAGGCCAGTTGGGGTGCTGTGGTGGCCATTGCTACAGTGATCCCCCCCACAAGGCAGCCTTGCTGGAGTAGCTTCTGGTGTCCCTGATGCCACCTGAGGCAGACCTAGCAGACCAGGCTGGGGAGACAGCCAGACTTGGGGACCAGCTGTCACCAGTACCAGCCAAGGCCCACACCACCCAGCATGTGAGCCAGATGCACCCCATCTGCTTTGGGGACACACATGCTCAGGAAGAGGCCGTTCCAGACTGCAGGGCTAGCTATACATTACACGCAGTCACCCTGGGAGGTGGCTAAGGTCTGGAGCCCCAGGGAGGAGATTTCCCCTCGTGGCAAGGGCTTCAGGCAGGGGAGGGTGGAGCTGGGCAGGGTAGGCCTAGGCTAGGGATTGAGGGTCTCAGGCCCTCCTGTTGGATCAGGGGTCTAGTGACTGCATTTGTGAGTGTGCAGGGGCCCTAAGCCCGTAGTGCTGGACATGGGGGAACCAGCCCCTCATCAGGCAATGCCATCAGCCATCTCTCCTGGCTCCTCCAGGAGGCTGATGTCCTGCAGTGGGCGACATGAGATGGCAGTAGTGTCCCTGGCATCTGGCTGGGGTGGGAGTAGCAGGGCCGAGCTTGTGCCTGGTGACTGAGTGGCCTGTGATGTTTGCCGAGTCAGTGACGGAGTAAGGGCGGTCACTGTGGGCCACCCTGAGGTTGGGGAGCCACCAGGCAGGAGCAGAAAGAACTGGATGCTCAGTGCTGGAGGGCCGGAAGGTGGCACTGGGGTCCCGTGTTGGGACTGGGATGGGAGGGCCCAGCAGACCACAGCCCGAGAGCAGGAAGGTTAGGCCATAGCTGTGGACCTGAGGCCAACCCAGTGGGAAGTATAGGCTGCAGAGCAGCTTGGGGACCTGTCCCTATGGAGGAGGTGGCCAAGGAGGGCTGTGGGCGGGAAACCTGCTGATCTGCTCACCAGGTGCTGAGGACAGCAGTCACCTTGTCTGCTTCCTGTGTCCCCTGGCTTATGGTCAGCAGGTATGGGAGCAAGTGCCACGCTGGGAGGCAGCTGTGGCCCCCACCAGCTGGACAGGAAAGGTGCAGTCATCGGCCTTCTTTACGTGGCGGAATACCTGAGAAAATTAGGCCTTGGGCAGGGGCAGGTGGGAGGGCAAGGGCAGGGACAAACCACCCACTTCCTGAGCCAGGGAACAAAAGCAAGAAAGGAAGAGATGAGGGGTGGGGGGGGTCCCCTGCCCCTACAGGTCCACCCTGGGGCCAGGCCTTCCACTCACCAGCCTCGGGGGCACCTTCCTGGGCACATACCTGCTGCCAGCTGTCTCTGGCATTTCCTTGGCTGCCAGCAGAACTCGGCAAATGAAGGAAAATTTGAAGTTATCTTTGCCTTTTATGGCCCTTTTTCCTCCTATTAAAATGCTTAGAGCTGTAAACGTAGTCATCAGGAGCTCATTTATCCTGACAAAAGTGCGGCTATAAAATCCCCAGTGCTCGTGAAATAGCCTCTAAGATGATTGTTTCTACCGTATCGATAAATTCCAGCGTGGAGCAGAAAGGTCAGCCCTTGCCAAATAAAATGTCTCTTTGGCTCGTTAATGAGAGGTTTATAAGGACGGAGGAACACGTCTGGGGGCGGGTCTTGGAGCGAAGAGAAGCAGAGCGTGGAGCCCCAGAAGGTCCTGCAGGGAGCGCCTTGGGGTGTTCTGGGAAGAAACCACCCTGCTCAGAGCTGGGAAGCAAAACCGAGGGAGGCGCTTTGGTCTGTACCTCCATGCAAGTAGGGACCCTGGTGTCTGGGGCTGCAGACCTGGTGAGGGGAAACCCCTTCTTCCCCATGACCTGGCTCAAAGGGACCCTGTGCTTGCAGTTGCCCCATGTAGACGGCTTTCGCAACTGAGTGGGCACCGCCTGTGTGCTGCAGGTGTGGACACCTCCTGGGCATGCTGGTAGCTCCCAGCTGTGGTGAATGTTCAGTGACAGGTCCCTATGCAGTCGCATACTTCCATGACCCTCTAGATGCCCACGGATAGAATTGGCTGGGTCATGTGCCGAACTCCTGGACAGTTCCAGCTGCTGTACCAAAATTCCCATGACGGGACAGCGTGAGCCTCAGGCATTTATCTCTCGCAGTTTTGAAGCCTGGGAGGTATAAATTAAGGTGACAGGTGTTTTGCTGCCAGATGAGGGCTGCTTTGCAGATGGGCAGGCACCTTCCCATGTCCTCACATGGCAGAGGGGAGTGGAGGGGAAGGAAGCAGGCTCTCTTCTTCTAAAGGCACCAAAATCCCAACTCCAAATTCCATCACACAAGCCAGGTGTGGTGGCACACACCTGTAATCCCAGCACTCAGGAGGCTGAGGCAGGAGGATCCATGTGAGTTCGAGACCAGCCCGAGCTACAAAGTGAGCTCAAGGCCAGCCTGAACTGCATACCGAGACCCTGCCTCAAAAAAAAAACAAAAACAGATAAACAAACAAAAAACAGATTCCATCACATAGGGACTGGGGTTTCAACACATGAACCAAGGGACAGGAAATGCGTGTTTCTGAGGAATCACTAAACTGCCTTCAGAGATGACTGTACTATTTTGCACTCCCAGCAGCAGCAGAGCAGAAAGTGTTCCCGTTGCTCTGCATCCTGGCCAACCCTTGATTTGGTCCATCTTTTTTTTTCCCTCTTTTTGAGATAGGGTCTCATTCTGTGGTTCAGGCTGGACTTGAGCTCACCTTGTAGCCCAGGCAGGTCTCGAACTCAGGATCCTCCTGCCTCAGCCTCCTGAGTGCTGGGATTACAGGCATGTACCACCATGCCTAGTGATTTGGTCCATCTTATGCTGGCCATCCAAGTAGGCATGTGGTAGGATCTTACTGGGGTAATTACACTGCAGTTAAGTTATGGAAAGGAAATTGCACTTCCTTATTAACAACTGGTATCTTTATGGCCCTGAATCAAGGCCAGCAGTTTTCTGTAGCTGTTGGTTTCAAGCAGGAGCCTAAAGTGGTATCTTCCTATGGTCTGTTGGCCATTTCAGAACTTTAGAAATGTAATGGTCAATTCATTAGAAAGTAACAAATAACTGGATAGGTTTTATGAGAGAACTTCAAGATGGCGACCGGGTAGGCAACAGAGAGAACCTTCCGGAGGAATGCCACTCAGACAAAGGACAGAAGGGAAAGAGGTGGGTATCCTGAACTCAGGAAGGATCTGAAATGGGAATTGAAGCCCTCAGAAAGACTGAGCAAAACCTCTGCTGGAGGAAAGGATTGGAGATCCGCCATGGCGCAGTCGGAGGGAGAGGAGAAGGAGGAAGTCACTGCTCCAGGCACACCCATGGCCCACGCCCTCGTTCCAGCATTCGCAGCTTCAGCTTTGGAGACCCACGCTCACGGAAGCCTCCCAACTCAACCAGAGGAGAGTGGAGTTCCGAGAGCTGGTCCAGGGCTGGAGAGAGGAGGGCGCAGCCAGGAAAGGAGGCAGTGGCGATCGGTAGCAGTTGTCGAACCCAGTGTGAGAATGAGAGGTTGCAACAGCCACTGGGGCAGAGTCCCCACCCTGCGGCAACCTTCCTAATCAGCGCCTGGAGAGAATGAATGCAACTAGTACACAGTGCACCGCGCCCGGCTCTGTGCCTGCCTCGAGGTGGTGGCCCCCTGCCTCTCAGCTGGGTGAGCGGCTACCAGCAGAGAGCAGTGGGGAACCTCAGTGGTGAGCCACGGCGGCTCCCAGGGATCCGGCGGAGGAGCAGATGGGGGCTCCAGCACCGCAACAGGAGGGAGATGCAGATGGAGGTGGATCACGTGGCTCCACGCCCTTCTCACTCCAACATCAGGCAGGAAGCACGAGCTGGGTTGCCGGGACTCAGCTCCCACCCTGAACTCTCTCTGGGAGCACCTTGAGTCTGGGTGGCTTGAGCAAGCACTGCCTGTTCCTGGCAACAATGGGACGAATCCACAGTCTTCAGGACTCACCCCAAACTATTAATGTGTGCACCAAGAGGGTCTCCTTACAGCTTGCACATATGAACCTTGCATGACCCTGCGGCTGCTCTGCTCTGGGCCCCATGGCTGCTCCGCAGTGGGCCCTGCGGCTGCTCCGCAGTGGGCCCTGGCGGCTGCCCCCATGGCTTCTCCACAGTGGGCCCCGCGGCTGCTCCGCTGTGGGCCCTGTGGCTGCTCTGCTGAGGGCCCCGCTGAGGGCACCTCACAGACTGGACCCGCCCCCACCCATAGCATGGTGACGGGGTGGAGCCAGGCGGTCTGCTGTGAGCATAGGTGCTTTTCCACCTCCGACCATGGCAGTTTGTATACACCCATGTATGCTATAGTATAGTCTGAGGCAGCTATATGTCTTCCCAAGGCAAGAGTCCAGGGGTATAGATAAACCCAGGAGTACAGTTATTATCACAGGGAAGATGACTGATTGAGTGGTAGGGCAACGGAGATGAGGGAGGAGAAAAACTGAATGATCAAATGGGCCATCATCTGTGTAACTGAGTGACAAAGGTGAAGGTAACATTATGTAGGACAGCATCCAGAGCTGATTCCCTTCTGTGTTCTCTATAATTCTGTATTTCCTCAATTGTTTTTGTATTAACAGAAGTGAAGATAACTTTATATTATACAGCATCCAGTGCAAATTCCTTACTATCTTCTCTATAATTTGGTATTTCCTTTAATGTTTTTGTGTTAACTAATATGAAGATAACATTATGTAATACAATATCCAGTGGTAATTCCCT
>PVLD010001878.1:0-124856 GCA_004027595.1 Dinomys branickii | reverse complement strand
AAAAAAAACTGGTATCTTCATCTGCTTATTTGCCACACATGTATCTTTTGTAATGTACCTATTCAGATCTACTCTTCTGTAAACAAGCTGTTTGTTTTCAAATTGCTGCATTTCTAGAGCTTATTTGTTCCTGTATGAATTATACTTTTGTTATTGTGTCTATCCCAAGTCCAAAAAAATTCTCTTACTTGTTCCTTGGGAAATATTTTAGTTTTAATCTCTACATTTAGGTCTTTAGTCATTTTTTTTTTTTAGTATGGTTGGTGGTGTGGATTGAAATTCTCTTTCGGTGTTTGTATATGGGTATCTCCTTGCTCTAATACCACTTGTGAAGAGATTGCCCTTTCCCTACAAAATTGTCGTTTCAGCCTTTGCATAAAATTAACTGACTGAGTGAGTCTAGTTTGAACTCTTAGTTCAGGGACGTATTCATGCATTTTAACACCAACTCCACGCCATCTTGACTACTGCAGCTTCACAGTGGGTCCCAGGGCCAGGCAGTGACTGTTGGTTATTGTTTGTATTTGTTTCAGAGTTGTTTTGCTTATTCCAGGTCCTGTATTCTGTATGTGCTTTTAGATTATCTTATTGATTTCCACAAGTAAAAAAAGTCCTTCTGAGAGTCTGATTGGGGTTATGTTAAATCCATAGCTCCACTTGGGAGAATCAACATCTTTCTATTGAGCCTTCTGCTCCATGGTTATGGTATATCTTCCTTTACTCGGGTATTTTAAATTTCCTCTCAGTAGTGTTTCAGCTTACAGGTCTTGTGCAGCTACTGTCAAATTTATCCCTAAATATTTCAGCTAATTATTTTGTATGCCACTGTAATGGGACTTAGACATTTCTAAATTGCTGCATATCAATAGTTAGTATCCTATATTATTCTTATATCCAGCAACCTCGTTAAACTCATGTGTTGGTTTTAGCATTTTTTAGCATCTAGTGAGATAAATATATGATTTTTCTCCTTTGATATTTTCTTAGTTATACTACTGATTCTTAAGCAATGAAGCAGTCCTGTATTCCTGGGGTACTGACTTCTTCATGGTATATTCTGCTTTGGGTTAGTATTGGAATTGATTTGCTAACATTTCTGCTAAGAACGTTGAGTCTGAATTTAAGAGATAATCTTGCTGATCACTGTGGCCACTGAGAGTTAAACTGGGCCTGGGTGAGAGGTGCCTTTCCCCCATATTCCCTGGCTGGTAGGGTGCAGACCTGGACCTGCAGAACTGCTTTTCCATCAGAGCTGTGCATAATGAGACAAGTGCGCACTTCAAGACAAGTGTGCACCCCAAACACATCTCTCTTTCTGTAGGCCTGGAGTCCTGGGGGTGTCATCTCTTATCTCCTCCCCTCCCAGTGTCCACCGTGCTGCTGTTGTGATTTTCCCATCATGCACTGGGGTATCCCCCATGGGTGGTGCTGGGATCTGAGGGGCATGTAGGTCACACTCAGGGCATGCCCCTACCAGGGACCCAGTGGGGATAAATGTCAAGAGCCTGAAAAGTACTCCCACATTTTGAGCCATTCATCCCTGTTTTTGGACTTTATCCTTGGGAAATACCAAGAGATGTTGATTGCAGGATTGTTTATTAACTGGAAAAGAATGGGCTAAAGCTTCACTCTATGGCAGGGAAGTGTGTGTGTTTGTAGGAAAATAGGTTACAGAATTCCATCTGACTGCTTAAGACCTTACCAAAGGAAGCTAGTATGATGGTTTTCTGGATAATACCATTCTTTTTCTTTCTTTTCAAAATTTCTTGAAGGAAGACAGGTTACTTTGTGATTTATAAAAAGACTCATAAGAAAAAGACCACTAAGCTCGGCATGGTGGCGAACACCTGTCATCCTAGCACTGGGGGAGGCTGAGGCAGGAGGATGGCAAGTTCGAGGCCAGCCTGGGCAACTCAGGAACTTCATGAAACCTTTGTCTCAAAAAATAAAAGGGCTGATGATGTAGCACAGGGTGAAGGCCTTGGGTTCAGTCCTCACCACTGCAAAAGAGAAAAGGAACAGAAAAGGAAGGGTAGACTTTGCCATCACTGGGATAGCCCTCCACAGCTCAGCCGGCTGGATGGGGTTGAGTCCGCCCCAGCTGCGTGTCCAGGCTCAGTCTGCCTCTCTGTCTTGCAGGCTTTGGGAAGCATCACTGCAGTGCCTGTCACGGGTCCTCAGGTCAGCTCCTTGCAGAGGTTGGCCGGGCAAGGAGCAGCCGTGCTACCTCAGGTAAGCGACGCCAGGGATCCCAGGGTGTCCTCACCTGTCCCCACAGTCTCAGTCCCTGAGCTGGGTCCCTCTCCCTCCTCTGCCATTCACCAATGTGCGCCTTCAGATGGGTTTTATACAGGGAGGAATCTGGGTTTTCAGACAGGGAGAGTGCAAGGCCAGTTCAATGTCCATACCAGAATTTCTCCTCGCAAGGAGTAAGCGGGGCTGGACTGGGTGGATGAGCAGGTGGCTGGGCGCAGCTAAGCACCGTTTCTGGATGCTGTGTTTCTGTCCTGGGTCATAGTCCAGCACGTTGAAGGAATTCTGGATGAGCCAGTTCATTTCAGAAGGTAGCACAGATGTGGGGCCAAGTGCCGGGGTTCTAGGCCAAACTCTGTCATGGCCTCTGTGCCTGGACAGGTCACCTGGCTCCCAGCCTCCTGGGCTAGAGGCTCACCGCTCAGAGGGGCTGATGCGGGTGCCAGAGGCATCCCTCAGCTTTAAAGCTGGCACAGAGCCACTGGTCACTGGGCTGAGTTTGCAGGCATGGTGCCTGCTGACCAACCGAAGGTGCCACACCCATGCCAGGGTGCCCTGCCCAAGGCTTAGGGCCCACAGAGCTGCCCACTCCTCCCTCCCGCCTCTTGTCATTGGAGACTGGATAAAGGGACGTGGGGGTCGGCAGTGCTCTGTGGCCATCACACCTACCAGGCGGGCTTCGTAGTCCTGCCTCCCATCCCACTGCCTGGGCCAAGTTTCCGTGCCTCAGTTTGCCCCTGGGGGCAGCCAGAACAACACCCTGCAGTGTGGTTGTGGTGGGCGCCAGACCCTTGTCATTGTCTCTGAGGAGGCGGTGCCTGTGTGCACCTCTGGGCTTGGGGTGACTTCCCTTGTGGCTCGAGCTGCATGCTAGGGTCTGCTGCTGGGGTGGCTGGACTGACGGGAGCCTGGCAACAGCTGGCACTTGCTGGGCATCCGCTTGCCCACCCCCAGCCACACTGGTGGCCCTGTCACCCCAGCGTATGAGTGAGAGACGGGACACAGGCACATGAGGTTTCTCCAGGGCCGCACAGTCCCATAGGAGCTGGGATTAGGCCCAGGTGGCCTGACCCTTTCCCTGCTGGCTGCTGCGCAGTTTCCCCCTGCTGTGCGCGGACTCCGCAGAGTGACTGATGCGTGGGTGTATGCTGCACATGGTATAGCTCCGTGGTTTCCAGGACACAGCAGCAGCCTGGCGCCCCGCCCGTGGGAGAAGCAGAGCCCCTGACTCCTGTCCCCTGAGGGCTGTGCTCCCTGCAGCTCCAGGGCCAGGGCACTTGGTGCTTGGGGACCTGACGTACCCTTGCAGCCTCTCCATCTCATTCAGGGCCACGTCCCATCTCCTCCCCCCACCCCGTGACCCTCATCTGATCCAGTGGGAATCCCGCTGGGAACAGCTCCCCTGAGCCCTGCAGAGTCAGTGCACAGGCAGCCAGGGAGTCTCACTTGGGGTCAAGGCTCGGAGTTGCAATCACCGCAAGGCCACCCTGCGCCTCTGAGGTGGACACTCTGGGCGGCTCTGCCGCGCCTCTGACTGTATACCTGCCCCTCTCTCAGGTTAGGCCAAAGACTCTGATTCCAGACAGCCTCCCCGTCGCCCCAGGCAGGGACCGGCCACCCAAGCAGCCCCCGACATTCCAGAAGGGCACTGTGGTCAGCATCAAGAACCCCAGCCCAGCCCTCCCCACCGCAAACAACACCGTCAGCCATGTGCCAACGCTCGGCGGCCAGCCCCAGGCCCTCGCCGAGCCCACGGCCATCGCCTCGCCCCTGAGCGGCGCCGGGGTGGCCTATGCCATCATCTCCACCTCCCCCAGCAATGCCGCTGCCATCACCCCCAGCGCCGCTGTGCCCGTGGTCAGTGACAGCATTAAAGTGCAGCCCCTCCTCATCAGTGCCGACAGCAAGGTGAGTGCCCTCCACAGCCCGGGGCATCCTGCGGAATGCAGTGCGGGGAGGGTGGACAGCCGGGAGGGAAGCAGTAGACGCAATGCGCACGGGCGGTGGTGGGCGGGGTGAGTGCGCTGAGGGGCGGCCGGTGTGGACGGGCACCTCAGTGAGAAAGCAAGGTTGCGCGAGTCAACACCAGTGCAGCCCAAGTGACCAGTGGCTGTGTCAGTCATTGTGGGTGGGGGGAGGAGGTGACAGCGTGGCCGAGGAACCCCGCACCGCTCACCCATCTCTGCTGAGGGCTCCTGTCTCACACCCAAGGTGCCCGGATGGGAAAGCCCTGCCTTCTTTCTTGCCTCGGTTTAAGTCGGAAGCTGAGATCTTCTCCCTGTCTCCCATCAGCTCCTGTCCCGGCGGTTGGGGTGCTGGGGCTGCTGCCACTTTCCCCCTGTGGCCTCGGTTTCCCCAGCCCACGTATTGGGGCTCCACGTCCACCCTTCCCCCACCGGCGGTACCCGGAAGGATTCCCAGAGCTTGCAGGGTCGTCCCGGGTCAGGGTCGGACGGCAGGTACCCCCAGAGGGCGCCTGACGGGACGGGGTGCACCTGGCTGTACCTGTGCCGCCGCAGCCCCACTGCTCACCCCGCTGAGTGCTGGGTTCCTCAGGTCAGTAGGTGGAGCCTTCCTGCTGCCTGTACCGTCCTGGCTCTGTGACTGGCTCCAGGAGGTTTGGGGCCCTGTTTTCTGTTGAAGAACTTCGTGGTTTTCATCTCAGCAACGCAGAGAAAAAGAGCATTCTGGATTTCTGCACAGAGAATTTGATGTCTGAAGATGTGATACAAAGAATGAAGCAGTTCTGTTAAGCCAGCAGCAAACTGCACATTCTCCCTGCCGGCGCAGAAGCTTGAGTTCCTAAAACGGCCCGCACGTGTCCCGCGGGAAATAAAGCAAAGACAGTCCAGCTCACCCTGGTTTGGGCTGGGTCCTGGCTGGCTACTCCTGATGACATGCTCTTCCCCGAAGCATGAAAAGTAGCGGCTCTTCCCAGTGCCTGGTCTGGCATAAAGAAATGGAGCAGTGGGGGTTCAGGAGGAGGGCGGCCAGGGAGAGGTGGCTTTTGTCACCTCGGGCATCCTGCCCCCGAGGCATCTGGGGCAGGCATGGGACCCAGAGCCCTGCTGCCCCAGTCCTGCTGGGAGTGACCTAGCCCCTCTGCCCTCTGACCCAGTGGTCTGAAGCGAGGACTACGTCTGAGCCCTCTACCTCAGTTTACCTGCATTTGGGCTGGGCGGAGACCAGCCTGCCCAGCAGTAAGCATTGGCATGGTTCAGGCAGTGAGGGAGCTGAGGTTCGGGGAGGCAGGGGGACCTCCCCGAGCCCATACAGTGGGGAAACCGGGGATGCGGGCTTTGAACCCAGGGCTTCTTCCTCCCTAGACCTGACCAGTCTCGTACAGATGCTCACAGAGCGGAAGGGGCAGTTGGGAGGTCCAGCTCTGGCCGCCGTGGGCTCGCCTGCTCTGCTGTACCTGTCGGAGGGCGCTGGGCCCCCACCCGCCCAGCCCGCCCTCCCAGGCCCCTGCACCTCCACCCGCCCTCACCTCTCGCCGCCTCCCCAGGTCATCATCATCCAGCCTCAAGTGCAGACGCAGCCCGAGAGCTCAGCGGAGCCCCGGCCGCCCACAGAGGAGCCATCTCGGGGAGCTCAGGCCACCAAGAGGAAGAAGGAAGCCCGAGCCCCAAGCCAGGAGAACCCCGAGGTAGGTGGCCCCTGCCCAGGGGGCTGTGGGTCAGGCGCAGTACAGGGCGCTGCTGGGCTGTAGGGTGACCTGGTTGCTGTGGCACTGTGCTGTGCAGGGGCAGCTGCTGTCCGGGACTCACCTAGTGGTCCAGCTCTCAGCCGCCCAGCCCAGGGATAAGCAGGTATCTCCTTTTCTCTCATTGCTGAGACAAAATACCCAACACCCACAATTAAGGAAGGAAAGGTTTATTTAGCTCAGAGTTTATGGAGATTTCAGTCTATAATCAGCTGGCTCCAAGGCAGGGTGGCAGGGCACAGGGGCAGCACTTCAAGGTGACCTAAGACAGCAAAAGCAGCAAGAGCACAAAGGAGGAGTGACAGCAACCTCCTCCCCTCCCTTACACTGTGTGCAGCCCCCCCCCCCCGCCGTCCCAGGGCAGTGCAGCTCTCACACCATTATCCCAGCCTTGGACTGTGGGTCAATCATAACCTCTAGAAGCTGCCCCATGGCTGCATGAGGCTTTGGGAGACATCCAGACACAGACCCTAGGAGTGAGTGTTGTAACAGTGTGGGGCAGCAGTCAGAGCGGTGTCCAGCATGGGACCCAGGCAGGTTGCCTGTTTCCTCATCTGTAAGTGAATCAGCAAAGTTTCATTTGTTAGGGGGCTCCAACTTAGGAGTGTGGACCCCCTTCCACAGAGCCCTGGCTGTGGTCCCCATCCTCAAGACCTCCAGCCCAGGGAGACAGTGATGCCTGGCTGCATGTGGCCCTCACGAAGCCCTGTCTGTCCCCTGCTGTGGCTGGAGCGGGACCCTGGGTGCTGGGAAAGTCAGCTGCCCTCTCAGGCTGGTCTCCCTTAGGGATCCAAAGGTTTTCCTAGAAGTCACACGTAAGCCACCTCCCCAGGGTAGGGACAGCGGGCTGTAGGGGACAGTTGTGACACCCACCGACAGCCTTACGGTTGGAGGCAGTGGCAGCCTGGGGGCTCTGGCCACACCAGGTGGCTGTCCTGGTGCTGTGGCTGACATCCTCGGATGACATCCCCTGTCGTCCGGGCTCGGGTAGTCTGCTCCCTCGCTCCAGCCTCTGTCCTGGCTGCAGAGCCCAGGCCCATCCTCTACCCTTCGCTGGGCTCCTGAGAGCCTGCCGGTTCCGTCAGGGTGCACAGGTGTCTCCCCAGGGTGAATATGGCCCTCGTCTTCGGGAAGCTCACAGCCATGGGCAGCAGGTGGCCATGACGGACTGCAGTGTGGGCTACACGTGTCCAGTGTAGTGGAGCCACAGATGAGGCATAGGGAGGGGAGCGGGCTGGGGTTCCTCCTGTAGGGGCCTGGAGCGTGCAGACAGGGGACATGGTCAGCAGAGGCCAGGGAACAGCACAGGCAGGAAGCAGGGGTTGGGACGTCAGGCAGAGGGTCCCTGTGTCAGCCGTCGTGTGGGGAAGAGCTCTGCCCACCCTGGGGAGTCAACTGGCTGTTAGACCACAGTGGCGAATGTGCGCAGGAACCTCCAGGTCCAGTGTTAGGACAGATGTTGGAGCCTGATCTTGGAAGATCTGGACACAGTGGCTGGGGTGGCACCTGACTCCTTAGGTGATGGGGAGCCAGGAATGTCTTCGAGCAGGAGCATGGCTTGGAGACTGTCCTTGGCATGTGCACAAGGCCAGCAAGGTCAACTGCTGATGCAGCCACAGTGTGAACCATGTAACCCAGCCCCACCTCCCTCATGAGAAACATTGGGTTGTGTCCCTCAGGCAAAGCCTGAGCCCCGCTGTGTGTGCAGGTAAGCCCTGTGCCAGCACACTGCGCTCTGCTGTCCTTCTTCGAGGTTATGCTGCACCCTCAGCCTTCCGAGAGTTTTCTGGGTGGCTTCCCTTTGTGCTCGCAGAGTGTATCTTAGTCAATTATCATGCATTTTTACAATTAGTATAAATTAGCAATTAGTATATGCTAATTAGCGATTAACATAAATACAGTAATGACTTCCACAGAACTTGTAGTTACAACTTGTCTTGGTGCAAACACTTTTATTAAGTTTCTTCTGAAAAAGGGCAGAGGAGAGGTGCACAGAGACCTGCCAGCATCGACTCCATTAGTGAAGTGTCTTCTTGACCCTTGAAGCTGAGCAGCAGTGCCCAGAAACCTTGCCACATGAGCCAGGCAGGAGCTCAGAGTCTCTGGGAGACACTGCTTTTTGTAAAGAAATGGAAATTGCCAAGCAGGATATCTCCGAAGCCCTGTGTAGCAGGCACCTCACTGGTGTGTGCTCCTGGGAGGTGCTTGTGTGGGTCAGCCATGGCCCTCAGTTAGCCATTATGTGTCTGCAGCTGTTGCTGGCCTGTTGCTTAAAAGGGTCCCGGGCTAGAAGGGAAGCGGGGAGAGACTCATGACGCCTAAAAGGGCATTTACTCCTCAGGACCAGGCTGCACTGGGAGATGCTTGCATGGGCGACAGCAGGCATCAGCCTCAGACCAATGACGGGTGATGCTGCCCTGTAGCTCTGCTGGGTCAGTGAAGGAACCCTGCTCCCCACAAGGCCATCCTGTCTCAGCAGCGCCTCAGGGCCAGTCCATTTGCCATTTCCTCATATGTTGTACCAATGAGCTCTAAAAGAGCCTCTTCTGGGTGGCATGTTCCTGCCTGTTCACATGATGAGTGCTGAGCTGGTGACATCAAGGGCTACCAGGCCTGAAACATTGGAGAGCCCCAAGAGCAGCCAAGAGCCGCCATCCCCACAGCTAGGAGGGTTCCCCAGGCTGCCAGTAGCTGCTGGTGTTCACAGCCCAGGGTGATTAACACTAAAAGAGCCACCTTTTGCCGAGTCACGATTTCTGTCCAAATTGAGCAAGAACTACCAGCTGACAAGAAGGTCTTGGAAGCCTCTGCAGGGACCTCCGTGGTTAGGACCCTGGAAAGGAGACTGGACAGTGGTGATAGTCGTCAGCAAATTAAGGGATCAGCCGAGATCTGATCCTTGTCTTACATGGGGCTAAGAATCCACACTAGTCAGTGACAAAATTGGAGCCCCCCGGAGCCGGGCGCTGTGGCCAGGCTGTCTGACCTGGAGCCTGCTGTCCCTGCCCATAGCTGTGGGACTGGAGCAATCACCTCTGCCTCTGACCTCGTTGAGTGGGGCCCAGCACAGTCCTGACCATGCCCCTGGAAACCTGCCCATCCTGAGTTTCCACTCCCTGCTCCCAGCCCTTCCTCCAAATAAAGATGTTGGGTGTAGAAGGTTGAGCCCCCATTTCCTGCCTGCCCAGGGGGCTGAAAAGCTGGCCTCTTCCCTGCTTCCTGCAGCTGAACGATAAAGAAACCATCACAGGGCTGGAGGTACAGCTCAGTGGGCTAAGTGCTTGCCGCTAAGCACTAAGGCCCTGAGTTCGATCCCTGGTCCCGGAAAAAAAAAAAAAAAAAAAAAAGGGAACGGATGTTTCCTTCTTTAAAAAAGAAACCATCACAGGAAGAGACCAGCGTGGGCTAGACGCAGCAGGAGAGTCCAGGGAAACCCTTTAGCCAAGCAGCTGGAAGTGATTTATGAACCAGACAATAGCAAACAGCAGCCCAGACCTACTGCTCTTCTTGGCCAAGCTGGTGGACCTGGACCTGGGACCCCCATTTCCAGAACTCGGGTCACCCCAGCTCACGCACCTCATAGCGCTGATTCTTACTGACTCTGTCATGATGTGCTGACACCTCCTTTTACAAAGATTATTCTAGGAAAATGTACTAAAATAAAGACTTTTATCTCCGTCTTGAAAGGACACTCCAGGGACCACGGGAAAGCAGGCAGCACCGAGGCACAGTGGAAATATTCCCAGCTTCTCCTGGCCATGGGAAACACTGTGGCCATCAGGCAGGGAAGGCATGGGTCTCTTTAGTGGGGAGGCAGGGAGGTGGCCTCTGACATGTCCCAGAAGGCAGAAGGGCAGCACCTATAGGATGCAAGAACCAGGATGTGACCCCATTCTGTGGAACCCTCAGTCCTGACCACAGTGGCAGAGGGTGGACCTAGGGAGGCCTCACCCAGGGAGCTGGGCAGGTCTCACCCAGGGCGGGGAGCAGGAACTGAGGGGTGTGGGTAAGAAACACCACGCTGTGAGTGGCAGTTCAGTTTGCTGGCCCTTTGGGAAGTCAGAATAGGTCAAGCTTAAGTCCTGTCACATTGAGATCTATGTGGATGTGTGACAGGAGTGTACAGATGGGAAAGTCCAGGAACCACTAATTCCAAACCCCAGCAGCAGGGTTACCAAGAGGAAGCAAAGGGGCAGGGTGAGGACGGGACACGAGGGAGGTGCAGCTCGCTGTTGGGTTTGGGGGTTCACGTTTATTAGTGGGTTCACAGGTGCTCTCCTTAGTATTAAATAAATAAACAGTGACAAGGGGCAGTGACAGGCCTGCGATGCAGTGGTTCTGACTGCGTCAGTGACTGTCCCACACTCGCCGAGGGTCTTTAAGTGTACTCGAGATGTGTACTTTCCTAGGCTTTTGGGGGCCCCTTACCCTCCTCCGAGGGGCTCCCGGGCAGCCTGGTTGCCCAGCATTTCCTGGGCACTTCCTTGGTGTCTGGAGCAGTGACTGTGGCAGGGGCACCTGGAGCCCTAGCCCTGCAGCCGGTTCAGGCAGATGCCTCTTGTGGATGGGGGACAGTCAGAAGCTGTGCTAACTCCACCCCTTCCTCCTGCAGAAGATTGCCTTCATGGTAGCGCTTGGCCTGGTCACGACAGAGCACCTGGAAGGTAAGGGCTGGGCGCTGGCCTGGGATGGGATGGTACTATGGGCCTCAGCCTCTGGCGGAAGCAGCTGGTTTTGGGAGAACCAGGTCAGGTGTTGAGGGGTGGTATCCTCCTAGGAGCTGTGCCCCAAAGCAGTTCAGGGTGGGTGGCTGTCACCAGAGACAAATGGGGCAGAGAGGCCTTCCAGCTCTCTGTGCCCAGGGGCTCCAGAATGCCAGGGAGACCAGTTGGCTCTGCTAGGAACCAAAGCCTCCCTCTACAGCAGCCAGGCTGGCATCTGACCCATGGGCATTGTTGAAGCTATCCAGATGCCCCATGAGCTGGCCAACAACACATGGGGTGCTGTGGGCTAGGAGTGGGGCTGCCACCTCCCACCAGTCTGCTGCTTGGAGTGAGAGGTGACGCCTGGAGGCTCCACCCTGCACTGGCCACTGCAGGGCAGGGGTGCCAGGCAGACAGGGACACTGTGCCCAGGGCTGCTTAGGGGTGCCCAGCGGAGGGAGCTGGTAACCTCTGAGTCTGTGCCTTCCAGAAATCCAGAGCAAGCGCCAAGAGCGGAAGAGGAGGAGCACAGCCAACCCTGCCTACAGCGGCCTCCTGGAGACTGAGGTGGGGATCGCGCTGCTTGGGTGTGAACGGGGAAAGTGCAGGGGGCAAAGCTGTCAGCTGAGCCCCCATAGAAGCCGCCCTGGGGAGTGCTGTGGATGGGGCTGCACTGAATTGTGGGCACCTGTGGTCACACAGTGGATCCCCACTTCCTGGGAGCCCCACGGGCCTCGTGTTCGGAGCTGCCCGGCCCACCCCACTGGAGGGGCTGAGGGCATGTGCAGTGTGGACTGGTTCCTTGTCCCACACTGACATAGGGTGTCTGTCCTGGGGACAAAAGTGGGGAGCTGGCAGTGGCCTGAGCTGGGAGCCCTCTAAGTAGAGACCTGGCTGGGGCCAGGGACCCCAGGACTGCCTGGCGCTCACCACTCTGATCTCATAGCCACCCCTGGTTTGTCCTGAGCCTGCCGTCCCCCTGTGAGTGGCAACCTGGTTCCAGACACAGGTGCCCCTGGCACTGTGCCATCCCATACTTACTCCCAGGCCTGGCAAGAGGCCGAACAGGACCTTAAAGGTTGACCGAGCAGGCAGGGAGGTCCCTCCTCATCCAAAGCCCATCCTGTTCTCCACTGCTGGACAAGGCGGTGCAGACTTGGATGTGACCATGCGTTCCTGCGGCACCACAGGTCCTGCCCATCAGCACGACCTCCAAAAGCAGCTGAGCCCAAATGCAGTCTTGCTCTTTCCAAAGTCTTGAGTTAGAAGCCAGATGCTGTCCTGAGGGAAGTGGGGACCCGAGGCCGGGGCAGGAAGGGCCGGGACACCCCAGGCTTGAGTGCCGAGGATTTGGAGGGAGGTGGAGAAACCGTCCCACCCAGCAGGGTCAGGGGCTGGTCAGGCCCTTGGCTCCATCAGCATCTGGTGAGCAGGAGCAGTGCCCGACGCACGGTAAGTGGTTACTGTGTTTGTGCCTGCAGAGGAAGCGGCTGGCCTCCAGCTGTCTCAACAGCCCCCTGTTCCTCGCAGCACGAGGTAAGTGGCAGTGGCAGCATGGGGCAGGGCTGACAGGGAACCAGGCTTCGGAATGCTGGGCTGGCCCTGCGGAGCCTGTCTGGGTGGGCAGGAAAGATGGGGGCTGATCAGCCCTAGGCGCGGCAGTGCAGCCTCTGCCCTTAGGGCACAGTCGGTTCCTGTTCCCCTGTCCTGTGCCTTCTCTGGGCAGTGAAAAGCCAGGCTCATCATGGGGGCCTGGGCTCTGCTCTGCCCATCCACTGGGTGCTGGGGCGATCTCTGAGGCCCTCGGGAAGACACACTGCACATGCACAGCAGGGGCCTGCTTATTACTGTCAGTCAGAAGAATATATAAAAGCACAAATAGCTCAGACACCTCTCTGGGCCTCAGTCTTCTGGACTATGAAACGGGCTGCACCTGCCTCTACCCCAGAGCCTGGTGGCCTTGGGTGAGCTGCCTGGCACTGCACTCAGGATAGCCTTTCTTGTGGTCAGTAAAGTGTGTATTACACACCACATTCTGGTGTAAAGGGGGGCAATAGCCACAAAGGAACTACAATCTGGCACCGAGGGGTCTTTGGAGTGATGGGACCTCCACCAGGCAGTTCCTTGTCACGAGCCCCCTCACTGAGTTCAGGCACTGCAAGCCCAAGCCTGGGGTGGGTTCTGGCTGAGCTCAGGCTTTCCTGGGTGCTTTCGAGGCTCCTGTCATGCCCTGGTGGAAATCCAGCCTCTTCTGGGGCCTTGTGATGCTCCTATCCCTCCCTGCGGAGAGGACCTGCCAGGCTTTCTGGACCCAGGCTGGCCCTTGGTCCCTCCATTGCCCACTAACCTTTTCTTGCCCTTCTCCCCGTGCCAGCCACTGAGGACCCCTGCTGGAAGGTATGTGCCCGGCTCACCCCCGGGGGTGGGGCATGTTCTACGCAGTGCAGGGAGGGCCCCCGGGCAGGCCCAGCCTGGAGTGGGGCCCAAGGCAAGGCCTTCGGCTCTTCCCTCCATGCTGGGAGCTTCACACATCACGGGCCTGCTTTCCTCTTGTCTGGCAGAGCCAGGCGTCACCACAGGGAGCCCTCGCTGCCCAGTGCCAAGGGGACGGGGACTCCAGGAGCCGCAAATGCCCATGGAAGCAGCCAGTGCTGTTTTCCACCCTGGCTGTGCCTGGCTCACTGGGTGACCCTGGACAGAGCTGGCCCTCTCTCGTCCTCTGTTGCTCATCCCAGCAGGGCATGCTAGTCCCCAGGGGCTCACCCCACATGCCCAGCCAGGCTCTATGATCCTGCGCTCTGTGACCCATCAGCCTGTCCCTGCGCCCCTTGACTTAGACTGGTCATGGCCTGGTGTCCAGTTGTGGACCCCAGACTTACTGAGCATGTTCTTCACCCAGCTTCCAATCTCATCCTGAATGCATTTTGGGGCCCTGCATGCTTGTACTGGCCAAGCCACTAAACAGCGAGGGGCAGTTGTTCCAGCCCCTCCGGGTAGGCCCTGTTATCTTCCACAGGCAGCCTGGCTGCTTGCTCACAGACACCAGGTGCCTGGTCCAGGTGGTACAGGACGGGTGAGGGGCTCCTAAGCCAGAACCCCACCCCTGTGACATGCACCCACCGCTGCTGGACCTTGGCTTGGCAGCAGAAGCCCGGGATGCTGGTCCCAGCTCCACCTCTAGCTCACTCTGTGACCACGTGCCTCACCCTCCCAGGGCCCCAGCACCGAAGTAAGGGCCTCGTCTGAGGTGCTCTGGCTCCTCTGGGGACATCTCTGGTGTCCAGAGCCCTGTGGCATGGCCACCTCAGATGGGAGCCCTCTGCTTGCCTCAGCTCTGAAGTCAGAGCTCTGTTCACGCCCAGCTTACGGGGAAGTTGGTGAGGTCTGCAGATCACGGGTGGTACAGGACTGCGAAGCCCCCATCGGAGGGGTCCTTCGTGCACAGCCTCTGGGAGGTGGCAATGCCTGGCAGGGTGGCCGGTGCCCTCAGCCCTGCTGCGGGGCTGGACAGTAATGGGGCACTTCGCACATACTTTTCCGTTCAGTCCTGCAGCGACTGCATGGCGGATATCCTCCTCCACGTGAGGTACACGGACCCGGGTGGGACGCACTGGATGCTGGGCCCAGCATGCAGGGATGAGCTGTTGAGGGTCCTGGGCAGATTGTGCTGGGCACAGCTCCTCGCAGGTCTCAGCCGGCAGGAAAGGGTCTCAATTGCTGGCCCAGCTCCCAGGATAGTCCGCACACACAGGATGTCCCCTGGGTCATAGCAGAACCCCGGCACCTGTCCACACACCTGGAGCCCAGGTCTTGCCATGGAGAATTAGGACTCCGGGTCACGCCGTGTGGATGTGTTTGGTCACTATGTCCTGGTTGGTGCCCCCGAGCCCTATCCTTTGGGTCACCGTGGCTGCTGCTGGCGTGCGGTTGTTTTCAGCACTGTCCCCTGCAGGACCCACCCCTGCCCCCAGAGCTGCCCTCTCGCCCTATGCCTGACCCTAACTGCAGCCTTCCTTCTCTTTCAGAGTGAGCTCCTGCGTGATGAGCACTGTACAGCCTGCCAGCGGGGAGCCAACCTGCTGCGCTGCAGTGCCTGCCCGGGGGCCTACCACCTCGGCTGCCTACACCCGCCCCTCAAGGCGGCGCCCAAAGGCGGGTGGCTGTGCCCCAAGTGCCAGCAGAAGGTCAGTGGCCTGGGTGGCTGCCACCCTGGGTGGGGTAGGGAGGGCACAGGCAAGTGACAGGAGGGCCTTGAGTGTCAGCTGCATTTGAACCTTTGCATGGGGCTTTGTCGTTGAATGAGCAGATGCTTAGCAACATCTCCAGCCTCTGCTTGGGAGAGAGACCCAGAAAAATACCCGCTGTGATGGTGCTCAAATGACCTGTGGCCACTGTCCCCAGACAGAGCTGGGGGGCTGAGTCTCAGGCTCACACAGCCGGGCACACCTCACAGGGCCCAGGACCTGTCCACCCTCTCATTTCCCCTCTGTCCCCAGGCCTTGAAGAAAGACGAGGGTGTGCCCTGGACTGGCATGCTGGCCATCGTGCACTCCTATGTAACCCACAAGACAGGTGAGGCGCCCCTACCCTCACACTGCAGCCCCTGGGAGGCTGGGTGGGCCCAGTACTGGGCGGGGCGTTTGCAGCGCTTCTTGTTCCCTGTATCCACACGAGCCACTGGCCCTGAAGGGGGAAGGCTCTGGCTTGGTCCTGTGCCTCCTCTTTCCCCTCATGTCCTCTTGGCCACTGCTTACCTGCCCTCTCGGTGGGGCCTGGCCCCCTCTCTCCTGGTCAAAGAAGAGGAGAAGCAGAAGCTACTGCGGCGAGGCAGTGAGCTGCAGAATGAGCACCAGCAGCTGGAAGAGCGGGACCGGCAGCTGGCCTCAGCCATGCAGGTGCGTGTGGGCCGGTGCAGCCGCAGCCATAGAGCCCCAGGCAGATCTGCGCCTCTGTCTGATCCGAGCTCCAGAGGAGGCAGCGTGAGCGGGGGATGCAGCTCTGTGACAAACTTGATACTGATCAAGCAGTTGGAGGCATCTGGCTCTGGGGCTTCTCTGAACCTGTTCCTTCCTGTCTAAAGTGAACAGAATTCTCTGCCGGCTGGTCATAGACTAGACGATGGAGACCGTGGGGGTGCGGGTGGCAGGGATGGCGATCATCACGTGGTGATTGATGGTGATGGTGCTGATGGCAGCGGTGGTGGCAGCGATGATGGTGGTGGTGGTAGTGGAGACAAGGTCAAGGTGTTCGTGGTGGTGGTGGACACCACCATGCCTGGCCCTGGAGAAGTTCCTTTAACACAGTGTCTCCTTTAACCTTCTCCATAGCTGTAGGAAGGGACTGATTCTCTCGTGGTGGTTTTGGAGACAGCCGCAGGGGGGTTGTTCTTTGCTGCCAGCGCTCAACCCCAGCGGCTAGACCTCTGACCAGGCCTGGGTCCCCCTGCATTACTGTGCTGCCGCCGCACACACAGACTGCAAGAAGGTGGGAGGGGCAAGAGGGGAACTACCTGGCGAGCCCAAGGGCCACGAGGCTGCCGCGGGACCCAGCAACAAGAGGAGAGATATGGCCTGCTGTGAGGGACATCCCCCCCGCTGCTGCCCAAGCGTGCTTCTTACAGCCAGAGCAAAGCTCCCGCAGGACTGACTGCCGTTTCATCCGTGTCTTGCAGCTGCCTGTTGCATGCTCTTCCCTGCAATGGAAGGGAAGGGCCCTGGCCCTGAGAGGAGGGTGGGCTGGAGCATCCCAGGACTGCATTCAGCTGCATTCTGAATCTGTCTGAACTCTCTCCCCTTGACAGAAATGCCTGGAGCTTAAAACCAGCCTGCTGGCCCGCCAGAGGGGTACCCAGTCTTCACTCGACCGCCTCCGGGCCCTCCTGAGACTGATACAGGGCGAGCAGATGCTCCAGGTCACCATGACAACCATGAGCCCCACCCCACTGCTGGCTGGACCCTGGACCAAGCCCTCAACTGCTGCCATGCGCTCCACTCTCCAGCACCCCCAGGACCACAAGTGACCCCAGAGACTGTCTTTGCGCCCACGGAAAGATACTGGGACCCTGCCTATGTGACCTTGGGGTTCTGTTGGCCTTAATTCATACACTCTGAATTTCAGACAAAAAAGCAGATAGAGAACCAAGGAGAGAAGGGAGAAGGAGCCAGGCAAGCAGCCCACAGCCGCGACAGGGAGAGGGGCATCCTGCGCCTTCCCAGTCCAGGGGACTCCTGGCAGCTAGGTGGGGTGTGACAGGCACAGGTGGTGCCCATCCTTGGGTGTCCTGGAGCTGCCCAGGGTTCCGGCCCTCACACCCACACTTGCGGGAGCAGAGGCTGCGCCAGGAGGCCGGATGCTGCAGACTGGCTGTGCCTGGCCCTGCAGGTGCTGCCTGGAGCCTCCTGCGGGGTGGGTAAGCTGGGCACGTTAGCTGAGTAGTAGGGTAGTTGGGCTGGGCGCGGCAGAGGAAGAGGGTAGCAAATCTAGGTAGTCCTCCAGCGCCTGCCTCAGGCCGCCCAGGGTTCCCACGCCTGCCTTCCCAGATCCCCACCACCGTCAGTGTTACTAGCTTGAGAAGCAGCTGTTGAACTTGAAAGCCAGGAGGCGCCCGCCCGCCGCCTTTTGGACTCACTTTGCCACCCCCAGTGTGTTTTTCTCATGGGGTTTTGGGCAGGCTGGAGCTGCCGCCACGCAGAGGAGGTGCTTGGCAGGTTTCTGTTTGGGGTTGAATCGCTCAGCTTACAACGGGAGCCTTTTCTTTTCTGCTTCCCAAGAGCCGCTCAGTATTCCAGTCCTCTCTTCCTGCCAGTACAGATGCGATGCCAAAAAATAACTTTACATTTTTGTGTGGCATTTTTAGTTGTGAGGCATTTAATGTGAAGGGGCCCCTGCTCCTTTCTCTGCACCCGGTGGTCTCAGCCTCCGGGGTATGAAGGGGAGTGCCCCACCCCCTGCAGGCCCGGCCAGTCCGGGAGACCCGGTGGGCCTTAAAGAACTGGGGTGCAGAGTGGGGGAGCCCCTCCTCTCGCTGCGACCCGGTTAGCAGCGAGCTGAAGCTCCCTGGGCCTCTCTCCAGGCCTCCTGCTTCCCAAGTGGGCTGCACTGGCTCACCATGCCCACCAGCTTCCTGTCCCCTCCCCTGGGGACTTAGCACAAGATGAGCGTCCAGGAGCCCGGGGCTCCGCCCCACCATATCACATGGTGCCGAATTGCGTTGAACACGCATGTGCATGTGTGCGTGTGCACGCATCTGGCCCCAGACACGCACACACGTACACAGACATAGGTGCCGTGCCAGGAGCGGGGGAGGCTGGGAGCCCTGCAGCCTGCCCGCCGCCCCCCTCTTGTCATTTCCACGACTCCGGGAGAAACTGTGCTGTACGATACAGATCTATTTTAATACACTCAACACTGGGTTGAACAAGATTTTTATATTTTATTGATGAACAAAGTGAGCCATGTGAGGCCCACGTCTTATATATTGGTTCCTCTCGATGCCAGTTACGCATCACTGCGAGACTTGCGGCCTAAATGTCTTCAGGTTCCTCTTCTGTTGGTTTGCTTTGCTTCTTGGATGGATTGGATCAGACCTTTTCAAAATGTCACGGGAGGATGTGGAAGGTTGGACCCGGGAGGGGTAGCTGCCGACGTGTCTTGAGACTGTTAGTTTTTTTGGACCAAGGAGGACCGTCCAGTGGATAGCGAGGATAGAGAAAAAGTGTGTGTCTTAAATACGCGACGTAGTTTTCCTTCTGTATGATGCATTAAACTTGATTGGTGATTTTAAAGCCCTGCGGTGTCTGTGCCTTCAGTGGGGAAGCCCCGGGGAGTCCCAAGGACTACGGGCGACCAGAAATCAGGGGCTTCCCCGCACCTCACCCGAGGGAGGGAGGAGTGCAAGGGATAGCTCATGGGGCCCCCACGCTGGCCACCATGCCCGTTCCCAGAGGTCACGGGCAAAGCTGCTGGGGCCTGGGCTGGCGGTGGTGCCTTCCCACCTGGTTCTGCTTCTTGGCTTTGTGATGCTGGGCACAGGCACCCCTGCTTCCACCCTGGGGCTCACTCCTCAGCCCTTCAAAAGAGCAACTGGACGGGAAGTCAGACCCCCAAGTCCAAGCCCCGGGCACTGCAGGAGGCCTCTGGGCAGCCCTTGGGTAAGGGCCACTCGGGACGAGCCCCTGTGGCTGGCAGGTCCAAGGCCATGGTGACTGCGGAGGCTCTGGGGACGCATGGCCCAGGAGGTGGGGGGGCCAGACGGGGCTGGACAGCCCACCCAGTGGGGGTACCCGGCGCATTGTGTCACTCAGTTTGAGGGGCCTGGAGCTCGTGCACTGCCTCCTGACCCCTGACTGCAGGGGACTCAGCTGCTATCCTGAATGGTCTTCGTGGCCCCTTTCCAGGCTGCCGTGAGAAGGGTGCCTCCCTTCCAGGACAGGCCAAGATCTGCCATGCCATGTCCCCAGTTCACTTGTGTTGTAGATCCTCACCAATTACCCCTCCCCTGCTCCCCTGCTCCTCTGAGCTGCCTGACTCCACGGCAGTGGTGACCTCGTGTCTGGATCCCCTGGACACTCAGGGCCGTGTGGTGCAGTCATGACACCCTGCCACCAGAAAAGCTCCCCGCTCCTGGGCCTGCTGCCGCTCAGTCTCTGCTCCTTGTCTTCTCCCCTCCTGTGCGCCAAATTCTGCTCTCTGCCAAACTTCGCATCTGTGCTGGTGGCCCGCTGCTGCTGCATGACTGGCCACACCAGCTTGGCGTGGACTCTACCAGCTCGGCCCTCCCTGTCTCATGGAGCAGCATCCCAGGGGCGCCTGTGACCCCACCAGAGCACCGCGGAGCCCGTCAGCTCTGCTATCAGAACAAAAGCAGGTGGGCCATTCTCGTCCCCCATGCCAGCGTCACCTCATGGGGGCCACTGCCGCCCCCACCAGCTGCCCCACCCCCCACAGCCTCTTCCTAGCCAGCAGCCCGTGTGATGGGGACTGGTAGTAGCCCGTCCTCCACACCTGCTCAGAGGAGCTACATGATGTAAACAGAAGCAGTGAGTTTATATTTTAAAAATGTATTATGATACAAGACACATGGCCATGAATGCCCCTCAAAATCCTCCCTCTCGCTTTGAATGCACTCACCCCATTGTTCTGGGCACTTTCTGCAGCAGCTCTGGAGTCCTCTTTCCTGAGGGTCTATGAGGTATGATCACAAATTCAGTGACTGCTGCCATCGAGTGCCATCCGACAGAAAGGCAGGCTCAGAAAAACATGACACTGGCAGCCTAACTAAAGACACTCAGGAAAGGGTACTCCAGAGCTGTTGCAGAAAGTGGCCAGGACATGGGATGAGTGTGCTCAAAGCAGGGGAGAGTTGAGGGGGTTCATGGCAATGTGACTTTTAATTGTAATAGTTTTTCATTTAAACATTCACCATATCTTTGTTATTTTTTAATTTTAAAAAGAAGAAAAAAGTAAAAATTTCAGGACAAGATCATAGGAGAGTAACAATTATTAATACATTATATATTGTTTACCACATCTTTCAGTCACGCTTGTAAAGGCCTTACCATCCTTACCTTCTCGGTGGCCCATGAGCTCCTGGACTTTGGTTCTTTCCCTGCTCTAACTCCACTCTATCTGCACCCACCACAGGGCCTTTGTACATGTGGTGTCCTTGACCTGGCATGCCCCTCCCCACTCCCCGCTTTCCCCACTGCCTGCTCTCCTGACTGGCTCTCCAGCTTCCTTCGGGACTTGACACTGCCCGCCCCGCCCTGCTCCGTTACATTCCTTGACTTGGGGCTTCTTAGTGTCTTTACTGCCCGTGTCAGCAGTGCAGGCATCTGTCTGTCCCTGTAATCCACTGAGTCTCAGCATCTGGTGCTCTGTGTAGACAGCTGTGAAATAAAGGAAGATGCCCACTGGGGCTCAGGGCCACCTCATAGCAGAGGCCAGGGCAGCTCCAACTGCCGAGGGAGACTGAGCAGGTAAGGGAGAGGCCCAGTCCAGGAGCCCCTTTCTCCACAGGTCTCTGCACTCTGCCTGTGCCAGGGGCCCCAGAGCCCCTCCTACCTGCCCCAGCCCAGCTCTGTCACCAGGAAGGCCTTGTGCACTGTGCCCAGTGGTCCCCAGATGACCCTGTGACATCGACAATGGGGACTCCCACTTCTCAGTGGGTTCTGCCCACTGTAACAGCAGCTGAGTTTCCCTGGGACCAGACAGACTGAGTAGAACTGTTTTCACCCAGCTCTCGAGGAGGGGGAGGAGGAGGGGGAGGCCGGGTGTGGGAGAGAGAGGAAGGAGGAGAGCCCAGGACCCGTCTGCACAGCCCGTGCCTGGCTCTGTTCTCAGGCCAGTGGAGGCAGAGAGACGGGAGACACACACAGCCACAGAGCCGAGAGGAGGACTGACCTGAGCTGTGGCTTCATGTCCCCACTCCCAGTCACTCACCCTCCGGACCCTGGCCACCGCAGGGTACACAGGCAGGCAGCAGGGCCCCGCCTACCAGCTCTCCTACATGACTCCTGACGGGCCTGAGGCTCCCGGCTGCCTCAGCTGAGGTGGAAGGGACAGGACAGGAAGGCCAGCTGACCAGGCTCTGCTAGCCACGTCCTCGGAGTCTGTCCATTCAGTGTACCTCAGGCTGGGTGACTGACAGCAGA
Source organism: Dinomys branickii (assembly GCA_004027595.1). Taxonomy (NCBI): domain Eukaryota; kingdom Metazoa; phylum Chordata; class Mammalia; order Rodentia; family Dinomyidae; genus Dinomys; species Dinomys branickii. The sequence goes on along the minus strand of PVLD010001878.1, from coordinate 103,542 downwards.
CCGCTCCTGGTCTGGAGGCAGAAGCCTGATATCAAGACCCCAGCAGATCCATGCCTGGAGACCGTTCCTCCTTGCTGTGTCCCCTGGGGACAGCAGGGCACGGGGCACCAACAGGCCCCTCCCATCTGACATAAAATTAACCACCCCACTCAGCACTTTCCTGTAGGTTTGGGGTGAAATTATGTAAGTCCCAAGTCCCCCAGCTATGCTGATTCAAGAACGGAGTCATGCCCCTGCCATGCTGGATCGGTGTGTGTTCTGTCCAGGAATGGCACAGGCACACTCTGTAAGGAGTGCCCAGCTTGGAAGGAAAGGCACGCGCCAGGCGTGGTGATGTATGCCGTAATCCAAGCACTCTGGGAGGCTGAGGCAGGAGGACTGCAAGTTCAAGGCCAGCCTGAGCAATTTAGTCCAAGCCTCTGACCACCCTCCCCAAACCTCCCTCTACCTTCCATGTGATTTTAGTTCATTTTCTACTGTTATAGCAAGCTGCCAGAGGCTGGGCACTTCCTAAAGAAAAGAGTTTTATTTAGCTTACACTTTTGGAGGCTGCAAGTCTGCAACTGGGCAGTGCCCTGGTTCAGCCTCTGTCAAGGGCCTCCTGGCTGTGCCACAGCTGGTTAGGGGGATGGGGAGGGAGACTGCACATGCAGAGGGGCCAGGAGTCGGGGGAGCAGGAATGTGGGGAGGCCAACCTTCTCACACAAGAACTGCTGAGTTCTTCTGAGTCCAAACCCTGGAGAACTAACCACTTCCTGGCAGCCCCACCTCTGAGTACTGCCACACAGGGACCCCCCCAGGGAACGGACAGAGCCCCTAGGAACCCCTGGGGGCACAGTGAGCCATGCAAGCAACACTGCCTCAGGGATACTTACTTCTGCATCTATTTTCATAGACAGATTCTTGTGTATATACAGTCCTGGACCTATATATTCTTACATATATACGTACTCAATGAATTTTTATTTCAAGAATTTTTTATTTAAAGAATTTCATATGTACAGTAATTCCTTTCATGTTCATCAAATCACTATAATAAGGTTCTTTGTCTTCAAGATAGCCGTTTTTAGATTGATTGATTTGAGACTGCGTCTCAGTATGCAGTTCAGGCTGGCCTTGCACTCACTATGTATCCCCGGCTGGCCTTGAACTAACAGTGATCCTCCTGCCTCAGCCTCCAGAGTGCTAGGATTGCATGGGTGTGCCACTAAGCCCGGCTCATTCTTACATACATTCTTGTACATATATGTTTATATCCTCCTCCTCCATTCAGCAAGTTCCTGGCGCAGGAAGATCCCCCAGTTGTCTCTGTAATTGTGAGACCTGAATAGACAGCTGCCCGGAAGTGCACAGGAAGGGAGGAGGGGTTGATGGCATTCCAGGATCATGCAGCTCCCCTATGCGACAGAGAAACTCACGAACCTCTGACCATGAGCTTGTGCTGAGAACTTGTTGCTGAGTGGTACCAAGAACAGGCCTCCGGCTTTCTTTAGGGTGCTGTCTGCCTGCGGTGGACTCTTTCAGGTCTGGACAGGTTTCAGTAGCTCCCTGTGGATGTCAGCTTGAAGTTCCAGGCAGCTTGCCTAATCTGCAGTTGCTTAAAATCTCTGTTATTTCGGCCCAAGGGAGCCTTTGGACTGTTTATCCCGCACTGCCAATAGCGACACCCTGGAGTCCTCATTTCGGGGTCATATTCCATTGTCGAAAGCTGAAATGCTCCCGTGTGCTTGCAACACAGCTTCGCCATCGTGGCGGCCTCTCGCTGTGTAAACGATCGGGAAATTGTGCTTGGGTACAGGCAGGGGTGACAAGGCTACCCTGCGGAGCTGCGACTCCACAATTACCGTTTGTAAAAGGGAAACTTATCCGAGAAGCCGCAGGAGGACATCCTGGGGCCACCGCTCGGAGTCGGGAAATTTGAAACATATATTTCGCAGACGTGGGTTTTGCTGTAACCCTCCCTGCATAATGCATGAGATTTGATTTAATGTCACTGTTAATTCTGGTGCTCACAATGGTGCTCTCTTAAGGGAGCCATCATTTTTATTTCTTTCCCCTTTTATTTGTACCCTCACGACAGAACTCTGAGGCCCTTTGGGGCTGAATTGTGAGAGTGTAGACATCTCCCTGCAGCCACTGGTGGCCGCTTTCCCGGAGGCATGGCCAGGGACACTGTGGCTGGTGGCTGACGGACTCAGGGGCCACACTGGGCTGCTCCCCTGGGCCTGGCTAGTGGGGGTCAGAGCTGGAGGACTGGGTAAAAAATAAGGAAGAATGAAAGGAAGGGGCAAAGAAAGAAGGAAACAAAGAAAAAGTCTTTATATAGCAGAATAAAAACGAAATGAAAAAATGGTCAGTTTGTAAGAAGCAATGGGACGCATTCTGGCCCGGGCTGGGTATGAGCCACAGAACTAGGAAGGACAGAGAGGCCACGATGAGTCTGTTGAAGGTAACAGAAAGGGCACGTGGGTGAGGAGGGAGGCAGGGGACAGATGGTGACAAGAGTCCGGGCAGAAAGGAGCAGCGAGGGGCTGTGTGGAGGAGAAGTCAAAGCCACCGCTGAGGATGGCTGGCGGCATCTCTGACTGCCCAGGGCTCGGGGCTGAGTGCCCTGCGGTCTGTCCCCAGAGCCCTGGGACAATGAGGGCACAGGCCAGGCATTCAGCTGGTGAGAAGCGGCTGGAGCCTCTCAGAGGATACGCAGGCGGTGGCTGCCAGCCTAGCCACCTCCACACTCCAGCGACGTGTGCAGATAGACGGCTGCCCTCCGCCTGGCACCCACAACTGCAGAAGAAGTTGCCCCTCTGGGCCTGATGGCTTTGAGTGCAAGGCAGACTCTCTGGGATGACCAAGATCTAGGTAGTTCTGCAACAGCCAGGAAATGTCCAAGCCACGGTGTGGCGGTGGCATAGTGCTTCCCTGTCCACACGGGGGCGCTGACCCTGGGCCCTTGCCTGGAGGTTGGGCACACGGGATGCAATTCTGGCTCAGATCTTGTGGGTTGTGAACCGCTCCTCAGAGCCAGAAGGGAGCAGTTGGTGTGGGTTCCCATCATACAGATGGGAGGACTGAGGCTGGGTTCCCAAGGTAGGAGAGCAGAAAACTGCACTGTTTAATCCTGGCCCTGCCACTTGGCGGCCACGTGATTCTGGGGCCATGAGGTCCCCATTTGTGAGTTAGGGATAAGAGCCTCAGTGGACAAAGCCCCATGGCATGGCTCCAGAGGGAGAAACCATGTGAGAGGGTTTGGTACTAGACTCCCATCTTGGGGAGCAGGAGGGGACATTCGAGGTGGCCTGTCCAAGGGAGGATAATACTGGCGTGGTCAGCAGAGCCCATCTTCAGGCCCAGGGCTGGTTACCAGGGTAACCAGTTGGCAGAGGCCCTCGGCCCCAGATTGCTGGTCACTGCAGGGGCCTCTCTCTCTGGAGGCCCCTGAATCTACCTCACTCTTGGCATGGAAGAAGGGTGCCATTTACTGGGGTCCCCAGTGGACAGAACCCCTGGCTGGGACGCCACCTGGCTCACAGGCACATGTGAAGGCCCGCTGCTCCTCCTGGCCCACAGCAGAGCCCCATGAGTGGGTGGTGGTGGCCATCTCCTGGCCAGCTGTGGCCATGTCACCTGCATCCCACAGGGGGAAGCCAGAGAGCTATCCTGTGTGTCTGGAGGAAGATGAGTTCAGTGAGCAGTCCCATTAGGCTGGGCCAACATGCCCAGCATTCAGGAGCCCAGCCCCAGGTCCTTACCAAGCTGCCGGGATCACATCCCAAGCAGCTGAGCAGCCCAGCCTTGGGGACACCGCGCCCTTGCCCTGGGCCCAGGCCAGCACCTGTGCCGCAGGAGCGCCGGAAGAAAGGGGTGAAACACTCTCAATTGCGGATCAAGTCTGTCCTTGTGTGCAAGGTGTCCCCTGTGACAGGCAGCCCGGGAGTCACCTGGTCCCTTCCTTACGGATGGGCAGCACATGCTGGTAGAAAGCAGCCTGGAAGTGGGGTAGGGGTGCAGCCTGTGCCTCCATGTGCCAGACCAGAGCGCTACATGTGACTCCAAGGCTGCGAAGGGTCACTGCACTGCAGGAGCAGTGCCTGCAGTGAACATCCGGCCTTTCCTCCCAGCATCTGCCCCTCCTCTGTGGCAGGCACAAGCGGGGGCTCCTGTGGTGATGGTGAACAGCCCAGGGACTTGCCCCTCCCTCACTGCCTTGTCTGCCCGCGCTTCACCCCAGACCCAGGCTGGCCATGTGGCCCAGGCCTCTAGTCAGAGCCTACTCCCTGGCCAGTGACAGGAACAGCGTGGGCATGTGACCTCAGCAGGCCCATCAGGACAATGCTGGGGACTTTCATTGGAACATGGAACCCAGATGTCAATTCTTTCTGCACTGTGTTTCACAGTGCCATGGATAGGCCCTGTCTGTCAGCCCTGAGGGGCCACTCGATCTGAGTCGGTGCAGGCCTAGCATGCCCTGGGCCCTGTGGCTGACCAACTGCTTTATGCTCAGGGCTGCACACTGCCCAGAGGCCTTCATGGTCTTTTTCTGTTGTGACGTAGGGCTTGGCCAGGGGCATCTGAGCTCACAGAACTCCAGCCAGGGCCAGAGAGAGTTGAGCTTTGCTCTGGTGCAGGTTCTGCCTCCGCTGGGAGGATGCGCTGCGTGGCTGCCGGGTACAGGTGTCAGTGCAGGGGCTGAGGCTCCCCAGGCAACAGCAGGCCTAGCCTGGACACATGGGGCGGCCCCTAAAAGTCAGCAGACCCACGGAGTTGTGTTTGGGCCTGAGAGGTCCCCAAGACCTATATGCTAAGGGCCTGGCCCCTACCTGCAGCACAGAGTGGTGGAACCTCAGGAGATGAGGCCACAGTGCAGGAAGGGGGCTGTTGGGGGTGTGGCCTGATGGGATATGAGGACCCGCCCCCTTCTTCATTCACTCTGCTTCCTGGTCACCAGGAGGGAGCAATTGCTTCTACCGTGCTGTGCTGCCTCACAGCCAAAGGCAGTAGCACCAAGGGACCATGGACTGAGGCTTCCAAAACTAGAAGCATAAACAAACCTCCCTTCCTTTAAGGTGTTTCGCTCAGGTATTGTCACAGTGCTGAGAAGCTAACACATGCACTGGGCACCCTAAACAGTCATGTGGACCCCCTGGGTCTGAGTGGCTTGTTACCCAGCACTGTGGGAGCAATACTGACCACTGCACAATCTTCATATATAAATTTCCATTTCCAATTAGGCCACGCTGGGTTATAATTCACAAGAATCATTTTAGCAGACACATTCTTTTATTCTAGCCACAGCCCAGGAACCATGGAGAAGAGTCTTAGAATCAGAAGCAGGGAATTTCTGCCAGAAGGGTCCAAGTTCACTTAACACTGGTTATTTTCACAGGTAGCAAGTTGGCAAAACCCACAATGAGGGCAAGGCTGCATCAACTTGGACAGGACAGCTGCCACAGGAGAGGTGACTCCTGGCTGCCATCAGGGGACACGGAGGCCGGACAGGCTTGGCGAGGGCTGGGGTGGATCTGTCCCCCCACATCCTCTGATGTGGTGGCTTCCCTGTCCGCCCGCATCTGCCATGCCCGGGCCTCTCTCCCCGGGGGCCTCGTGGGCACTGAAGATCGTCTCGTAGTACTCGATCAGCAGCTCGGTGAACAGGTTCAGAGGCAGCAAGGCGCTCAGCGAGGACGTGCCCTGGGAGGGCCAGATCAGGTTCAGCCCGAAGACACAGGCCAGGTTGGAGCTGTTCATTTTGTTGAGAATGCTCTCCTGGGACACCTGCAGGACACCACGTGGGACAAGGGGTGTGAACCTTGGTGGCCCAGACTCCATCCTCACCCCAGAGAAGGATTTGGGTGAGGAAAGAGCCCTGGATTTGGAGTGACCAGCCAGTGCTGAGGCTCTATGCAGCCATCTCCTGCTCCAGGACTCAGTTTCCCTATCTGTAAAAGGAAGGGATTGGCCTTGATGCCCCAGGAGACGCCCAGGCTCTGACCTATGATCTGCCTCCTGGGATCTCCTCAACCTTTTGCTCTTCCTTCTATTTTAGCAGGCTCAGGAGGTCCACACACACACTAGCAAAGCGGGTCTAGGCAGGATGACCTTTGACCTCTGACCTCCAGAATAGTGTTGGTGACCTGGGAACTCCTGAAGCCAGCTAGCAGAGGTTCCTTGGGAGGGTGGTAGCAGTGTGAAGAGTGTCCCACCCCCTCAAGGGGCTCCCCATCTGTCCCAGCTGCCACAGCAACCTCAAAGGCTGGAATTCATTACTTAAGGGAAAACTGAGGCAGAGAATGCCCAGGGAATGTCCAGGTCATGCAGACAGGCATGGGCCCGTGCAGACTCATCTCAGAGCAGGGCCTGTTCTCTCCTTGCCTTGCTACAAAATCCAAGCTGGGGGCCTCAAGGAATTGAGATGGGGATGGGACAGAGGTGTCCCCACTGCCTCAGTCTTTGGCTGGCTGGAAGTGGTGTCACACAGGTGACCCCAGGTCCGGCAGGCAGCGGGGAGCAGGAGCTACTCACAGCGTGCAGGAAGGCCATGAGGTAGCGGAGGACGGCGTAGTTATGCTCAGGCAGGCTGCGCAGGATCTGGCGGCAGTGGGTGACACGCAGGCTGCTCTCCACATCTGCAAGACAAGGGTTCCCCTGAGCCGGCCCGGAGGGGCTGGGCAGCACGACGCCCTTGGAAGGCACAGGTCAGGGACAACTGCTCTGAGGGTGACCAGCACAGCAAAATTTAGGTATCTGTTTTTTTCTCCTTCAGAGAAAAGTGGCATCTCCAAGCTTCCTCAGGCCCAGGACATAAACCGCTGCCCCACAGGTCCTGTCCCATCCCCACTGGGAAAGCAGGAAGAGGTCCCAGTCTGGGAGGTGTGGGGTAGGCCTGGATGTGTCCAGTGACAAGGATCTTACAGCTGTACTTGGAGAGATGGGCATTTGAGGCCCTTTGTGTCCTTGAGACCAGCTTTGAATAAAGCCTTTTTCCTTTTCCCCAGAATAAATGGCCTCCTTTGACATGGCAGCAGTGAGAAAACAAGCAACAGGAACAGGACAGCTTCCTCACCCATATGGTGGCAGAGTAACTGCTGCCTCCTGGGAGGCCAAGTACTTTCTAAACAGGAAGGTCTGGACCAGAGGTCAGTAAGCTGCAGCCATGGCCAAACCTGCCTAGCGTCTGTTTTGTTAATAAAGTTTTATTGGGACACAGACACAGCTTTGTCTCTGGTGGTTATAGCTGAGACCCTGTGGCCACGGAGGCCTGAAACACTTCCCGGCCCTTCCAGGAAAAGCCTGCTGACCCAGCTCTAGATTGGCTTTTCCTATAACAATTCTCAGCATACCAACCCCCATGTCATGTTGCTCTTGGGTAAGGCAGTGTCCCCTGCCAGGACCTTAATGTAACTGTCCCACTGAGTCTAGCAGTGAGCTTTCCTGGTGGCCCTGAGCTTCCCCAGGCAGAGCTTCAGGGCCCATGGAGGCAGGAAGCTCCTCCCTAGGATGGAGCCCAGCATGCCTGGATGACAGCATGGTTGTCCATCCTGCCTGCTGGTTGCACGCTGCATAGATGACCTCCCGGGATCACGGCCACATGCCCAGTCAGACCCACCTCCATGAGGCCACCTGGCTCCACTCTGCCCAGCATCCTACCCACTGCCCACACTGAGGTGGCCCCCTCACCCTTCCGAACCACGCAGTCTGCGGGACAGTCTCCTTCCTGTCACAGAGAGGGCCTGGCCCCTTACGTATGTGGGTGCCTGGTAAGGGTAAATCCCCCTCTGTGGAGAGTTGGGGTCCTGGATCCTGAGAGGTGGCCAAGGATCCCCAAGGTGGGCTGGTGCCACACAGCTGACTGTCCTGACCCTATAACCACAGGGCTGGTCCTTGTGGAACGCAGGGTTTGGCCTGAGTTCGCCTAACCAACTACCATAACCTCCCTGGCCCCCATGAGTAACAAGACTGTCCCCTATTATGGTTTATATCTGGATGTTCCCCCAAAGCCTCATGCGCACCCAAGTGGGGCTTTTGGAAAGGAGACTGGATCATGAGGGCGTCATACTCAGCACTGGATCAGTCCACTCATGAGCTCAAAGCTAAATGTAAGGTTGGGAGGTGAAGCCTGACGGGAGGAGGCGGGTCCCTGGGGGCGTGGCCTGGAAGTATATATCCCTCCTCCCCCCTCGGTCCCTCTCTGCTTCCTGTCTGCCTGCCATGAGCTGTTCCTTCTCTGTGACGCCACCTGCCTTGGAGCCAGTTCACTATGGACTAAAACTTCTGTGAACTGTGAGCCAAAATAAACCTCTTCTTAGTGTTGTGGATCTTGGTTATTGGGTCTCAGAGATGACAGAGGAACTAAAACACCGTCCCTGAGGCAACTCCGAAGTTTAGAGGAAGAGGTCCAGGCCGCTTCCCTGGGGCAGGCCGCAGGCCGCATGCCCTTTCGAGGAGGCCATCCCAATGGTGCAGCGGGGGAGAAGCCTGCTGGGCTGTGGCTCAGTGGTGAGCGCGCCTGCCCGGCATGGATGAGGCCTGCATTCCACTCCACTCTCAAACAAAGCGACAAACAACACAGAACGAGGCTCCCCTGGGATTACGGTGCTCCAAGAAGCAAACGGGCAGAGCTGCCCATTCGAATGTGACAGTGCTTTTCATGCCAAGACCCAGCAGCTCTGCGGCTCCTCCCAGCACTGCCTCACACGTGTGCTGGTACCGACAGGCCACCACCAGGCCACCAGCCTGAGCCATGGGCACACGAGTCCATGCTCCGCCACAAGGCTGTATCCTCACCTCCACACTGCCCACTGGCGTGGGAGCAGGGATGTGTGGGGGACTGGGGCCTCAGGGAGGCGCTCCTGTGGGTGCCTGGGGGTGGGTGGGGACAGGACGCTGACTGATGAGGAACGAGGAGGCCCCAGTCTGCAGACGCCCTGGCTCCATCTGCACCAGGGCCCCACTGTAGAGCAGGGCAAGCCCCAAGGTCCCCTCTCCTACCCCGTCTGTGGGCACCACCTCGGCCACCCTAGATCCTGACGCAGGGCCCGTGCCAGAGGACAGCCCCGACACCGCCCCCTCCTGGACACGCACTGGTGATGCCCATGACTCGCTCGTAGGCCTCGAAGGTGAGCAGAGGCTGGGGCAGCTCCCGCAGGAAGGTCTTCAGGATCACGGCCGGGACGTGGATATCCCCGTAGTCGTCAAAGTTCACGGGCTTCCCTGCATGCAGACAGGGACGCGGCTGAGGGCCAGGTGGACCTGGGCACCCTGGGGGGACGATCTGGGGTAGCCCATGGCCTGGGGGCCACCCCTCCCCACCTGGAGACAGGGTGCTCCTTCCTGCCAGCCCTAGTCTCCTTGCCTCTTCCTGGGTGCCGTGGACTGGGTGAGGAGCTACTGACTCCTCAAGTGGTGGTCCTGTCCCTGACTAGGGCGCGAGCTCTCTAAGGTCAGAGTCTTGGCTCTCAGAGTCTCTCAGTGCCGGCCAGGAAAACAAGTGCCCTGTGGAACTTGTGTTTGATGAGGGACTGAGTGACAGCACCCTTAGCTTGGATGCCACCTCTCCCAGCTGCAGGGGGCGGGGAGCTGCCTAATGAAGACCCCACACTGTGAACACCATTCTTTCAGAGTGTCAGGTGCATCTCGTGTCCACTCGTGTGAGCAGAGGAAGCGAAAGGTGAAGTAGCCTCGTGTGGCCGCTGGCCCAGCTGGCTGGGGCTCTGGGGGACAGGGCCCCATTGTGGACTGCAGGGTGGGGTCCCCGGCCACCCCAGCAGCTGCCCTCCCTGTTTTCCCAAGGCCAGCTGGGGGCTCTGGCAGGCTGGGCAGACTCACCTTGGTCCAGGAGCCGCTGCACCTGGCGGACGGTCTGGGCACTGGCCGACCTCCGGAACAGGCCCTCGGTGTGCAGCCCTGTGGGAGGGAGCCGTGTCTCGGCACCAGCACCCAGCACTGGAGCAAGTTCTGTGCCCTTGGGGTTGGCATGGCCCCATCACCGGCTCCCTGACTCCTCCTCCTCCCTGCTTTTCCTCAGGCCCCTTAAATCTCTCCTATCCATCTCCCTCCTGCCCAGAGCAGATAAAAACAGGCCACCCAGTGATCCTCCTGCCTCAGCCTCCCAGAGTGCTGGGATCACTACGCCTTGCTCTTAGAACAGTTTATGATCACAGCACACCATCGCCCGGGAAGGGAGCACCAGCAGCCAGCAGTATCAGCGCACTGCGCCCTGGGACGGTGGAGCCTTGCGTCTCTGCACGCCCTGGCAGCCAGGATTCCAAGACAGCCCGGCAGAGGCCACTCGTGGGCTGCTCTGCCTACACCTGCGCCTCCTGGTCCCCATGGCCAGAGCACAGCCCTCCCTGCACGGCGCCCCCGCCCTCACCGTTCTCTCGCAGGTACGTCACCGTGAGCCTCAGCACCGGGGGGATGAGCTCGCCTTGGTTTTTCTCCTTGAGGCTGGAGAGAGAGAAAAGAGAGTGGCAGCTTGTACCAGGCTCGATGAGCACAAACTCATGAACACACTCACTGAGGAGCTGTCCACAGGGAAGGCAGCAGCTCCCATCCCCAAGAAGTGGCCAAAAGAGAGACTAAAACGATGAAAATGACACCCGGGTGTCAGAATGCCACCCCTACAGATGGGACAAGGACAAGTGAGGAGGAGAAGGCTTCCCTAGTGGGCAACTTCAGCGTGGGGTTTTGAGGGATAAGGAGGAGCCCAACAGAAGACAAGAGAGAAGGAAAGTCCAGGCAGGGAAACGCTCAGGGGAACCTCGAAACAAGAGAAGATTTGGCTATGTGGGAGGGCTACAGAGACCTCAGTTAAATGCATACTTGACAGAGATGTGGCCCGAGGTCCAGGAACAGCCCAGTTTGGGGGTGAGAAGCAAATGAGTCCTGTGCCTCGACGCCTAACCGACTGGGCCCCACAGGCAGGAGGCCAGGGTGGCTGCTGACAGGCGAACCTGCCCCTGCTGATGTCACCTCCGGCATGCTGACCCTGAGCAGGCTGGGTGACACCCACTGCAGGACATAAGCAGACAGGACCCACGGCTCGTCCAGGGCGGCCAAGCAGCATGGCCAAGGCCCCCCAGTCCCCCCAAAGGCAGGTCTCAGACAGAGCCCCCGCCTGGCCTGGTGTCCGTTTGGCTGGCCCGTGCACCCACGGAACATGCAAGAGAAAGGGGCACCTAGTTCCAGGCAGAGTGGCGCCCGCCTGCGATCCCAGCACTCAGAGGAGGCTGAGGCTGGAGGATTGCTGTGAGTTTAAGCCCAGCCTGGGCTCCACAGTGAGGCCTCATCTCATAAAAACAAAGTAAGAATAAAAGCTGACACAGGACCAGCTAGCACGCTCCTCAGGCAGATCAGAAAACTGAGGTCCCCGCCCTGGGAGGGGCAGTACACACCAAGAGTGCACCTCCCAGAGCTGGCTGTGCTGGGTGCATGGAGCGACTGCATCCGCAGAGGAGCCCGGGCTCGGTCTCTCCTCCAAGAGAGGCCCGCAGGGTGGAGCGCAGCACCATGAGATGAGCACCCCCTGCCCCAGGGACAGGGTCAGCCAGAGAGGCCTGGACACCAACGGCACAGACAGCTCGGTGGGCTGAGGTCCTACTGTGTGCGCATGAGCTAAGAAGCCACTCACGGTGCCATTGTGCCCCAGGTCCACGGATGTCAGAACCAAGGCTCGGAGAGGCGACCATCACACCTGCCGTCGCACAGCCTGGGACAATGGCGGTGAACCTGTGGCACGTGCGCCATATGGGGCTGTTGTATAACTGAGAGCTGTAAAAGGTTTGCCACCACTGGCCTGGCCTCGGGTGGGCTCGCTCTGGGGCTGCCTGTCCTGGTGACAAGGATCTCATGCTGAGGGGCACAGTGTTAAACCACAGGCACCCAGTGCAGTGACGCAGGAACCCAAGTCACCACACGTGGGCCAGGGACGCTGGAGCCACAACACAGCCCTGTGGTTCTGCCACCAAGGGACAGTCCCAGGGGAGGGGTCCCAAGACCTGCACGTCCCCACACAGTCCTGCTGGCTGGTAACAGCCTGAGGGACAGCCAGCCTCTTTTTTTTTTCTGGTGGTACTGGGGATTGAACTCAGGACCCTGCGCTTGCTAGGCAGGCGCTTATTCCACTGAGCTATATCCCCAGCTCCTGACAGCCAGCCTCTGTCACCCTTGGATTCTCTTTCTCCTCACGGGCAGAAGTGGGGAGCACAGCACCCCAAGCCAGCTTTCCTCTTTGAGCAGCCGCCTCTCCCTTCCCCACCTCCCAGCCCTTTACCTCCACAGGAAGAGAGCAGGGGCACAGCCAGGTAACCACAGGGCGTGCGAAGGTATGAACACACTTCCGATTCCCGTCTCCCTCTTCTGCCTGACTTAATTCCACTGTGCAGAGCAGGAATTGTAGGACTGAGTACTGGGCACAGGACACAGGGGAAATCTGTGCACTAGGAACAGCATCAAGGGGCCGGGGGCGCTGGGGCAAGGCTTTTACATCCTACTGAGTGGTGTCACAGGCCTGTAATCCCAGCACCTGGGAGGCTGAGGCAGAAGGATCACCGAAAGTTGGGGGCCAGCCTGGGTTACACAGTAAGACCTTGTCTCAAAAACCCAAAATAAATAAACAAAATAAAGTAAAATCATGAATGAAAGAGGGGACCTTACTAGTTACATTACATAAATAATAGGACTGGACCAGGGGTATAGCTCAGTGGCATAAGCAACTGCCTGGCAAGTACAAGGTCCTGAGTTCGATTCCTGACGCCAAAAAAAAAAAAGCATAAGAAATAATAGGACTGTAAAGTAAATACTATGAATAACTGGGCCAGCCAGTTAGAAAACCTACAGCAAGCCAGGGATATATAGCTCAGCAACACAAGCGCCTGCCTGGCAAGCACAAGACCTCGAGCTTGATTCCTGGTACCTCGAATGGATAAATTCCTGAGAAGACAGAAACTTAAAAACTACAGAAGCTCACTCAGGAAGAAAATCCTCAGAGAAGGAACTGCCAACAAAAAGCCCCAAGATCAGATGGTTTCACAGGTAAATTCTAAGTTTTTTTGGTTTTTTGGAACCGGGAATCAAACTCAGGACCTCACCCTTGTCAGGCAGGTTCTAGCCGCTGAGCTATATTCCTGGCCCCTAAACGTTTAAAGAAAGATTAACTTTGATCCTGTACAAACTCTTCCAAAAAGTAGGAGAGGAAGGAACATTTCTAGTCCTTACCACGAGGGGCCGATTGTCTAAGCTCGACAAAAAAGTCATAAGACAAGACAACTAGAGGAAAGTACCTCCTATGAGTACAGACATAAAATGCTAGCAAGCAAATCTAACAGTACAGCAAAAGGCCTACACAGCACAAGCCTGATTTACCCGAGGAGCTTGGCGAAGCATATGGCTGTGGAAACACCCTGTGCCACCGCAGGACACTGAAAGGCAAAAGTCCTTACAGGTGTGTGTGGCTGTGGATCAGTTTCTGACAAGAGTTACAGAGCAACTCAGTGGGGGAAGCAACAGCCTTCTCAACAAATGGTGCTGAAGCAACGTGCAAATGCAGAAGAATGAGGCTGGACCCCACAGCAGGTACAGAGATCCCCCCAAACCGAGGCCTCTGTCCGACGGGTCCCACCAAGATGGCACAACAGTCCGCAGAACAGGAGAAAACGCTGCAGACCGTACCTTATAAGGATGCAGTGCCCAGACTACAGAAAACACCACTTACAACTAACAACAAACAGGCAAGATAACACAAATAAATAACCAGGTAAAGAATTTGGCTACACAAATGGCCACAAGCACATGAAGAGATAGTTGACACTATTATCCCTGCGGGAACCACAAAACGCCAATAAACTACCATCACCCCCGCTGCCATACCCAGAATAAAGAAGAGAAATAGTAAGTGTTGGTGACGACGTGGGGAAATGAGTTCACTTGTTTCTCGCCAGTGGAAATGGGAAATGGAAAGCAACTTGGCAGATCTTCCAATGGTTACACAGAGACAGTAGCCATGGGGCATAGCAGTCCGGCTCCTAGGAATATGCCCAAGGAAAAAGGATACAGGGACACACAAAATCCTGTATGGGAGTGTTCACAGCAGCGCTGGCCGTAATCATCAGAAAGTGGAACCAGCCACATGTTTATTAACTGACGAAGCCTGGTCTATCCACACAGCAGGAGGTGTTCAGCCATGTGATGGGTGCACCTTGAAAATACGATGCTAGGCTGGATGGGGCCTGGGTGTGAGACTCCAGTTACAGAAGGCCTGGAGTAGGCAGAGCTGGGGGCACAGAGGAGACTGGGGTTCATCGGGGGCTGCCAGTAGATTTGGGTTTTGGGGTGATGAAATGTGCCGGACTGCAGAGGTTTGGAGTACACTAAAACCACAGAACTGCCCACTTGGACTGGGCCTAGTCCTTGTGTGGTCACTGAATGCTGCCCTGTGCTTCCTGGATGTGATGAGGCCGTGTGTGTGTGTGTGTGTAGGGTGGGGAAGGAGCTGGAGCAGGCAGGTGCAGGACTGGCTCATCTATCTGCATGTGCTGCGGTTGATCCCGGGATCCCGAAAGGGAGGAGGACAGGGTTTCACTTTCAATTACAGAGAAACAGCCAGGGAGAAGAGGTAAGTGACCAGCGGGTCTTCCCACTGAAAAGTACCAGGGCTTGGCTAAGAAGGTCCTGGCCACTTCTCGGGGGCCTCACACCTGCCCCGAGGGGATGAGGTTCCCCCTAGGGACGGGCAGCAGGTGAGACCTCTTGCATCTCCATCCCGAACCGAGGCCGCTTTCTTGCTCCAAGGCGATGGCATTCTGTTGGACGCTTTTGAACTTCGCTCAGCAAATTAACATTTGTGAATAGGGCTTGGTTATGAATTTTAATGACTTTCATTCATTCACAGTCCAAACAAATTACATATTGGGTGCTTTATTTAATATGTTTATTGCCATTTTATTATAGTCATTGGCAATGAAACGGCATAAAATATTAATTTAAGAGGCTATCATACAGACTCTCTCTCAAAGTGGCGTGTGCAGAATGTGTTCCAACTGTTACCCGATGAGTCCCATCCTTCCCGAAAGGGATAACAAACTGGTTTTGTTTTAGTTTATTTTTCCGTGCTGGGCCTGGAACCCTGGGGCTGGTCCGTGTGAAGCAGCTTCTCCACACTGAGCTTCACCCCCAGTTAGGATTTTATTTTATTTTTTGCAGTGCTAAGGATCAAACCCAGGGGCCTTTGCACCAAGCTACAACCCTGGCCATCTTGACTTTTTAATTTTTTTTTTTTTTTTTTTTTTGCGGTACTGGGGATTGAACTCAGGACCCTGCGCTTGCTAAGCAAGCGCTTATTCCACTGAGCTATATCCCCAGCCCTTTGACTTCTTAATTTTGACACAGGATCCTCACTAAGTCCCTGGGTAGCCTGGGCTGGGCTGGAACTTGCGATCCTCCTGCCTCAGCCTGCTGCCTAATCTGGAGTGCCGCCATGACAGGTGTGGCTACCGCCTCCCCCTCGAGCTCTGTTTGTTTAGTGAACTGGTTTTGCAGAGGAGCAAGCGGCCCTAGGGGAGGAGCACGGGAACAGCGACAAGAGAAGCCCTGCGTCCCCTGACAAGTCAGCGCCAGCAAGCTCTGACAGCGCACAGAGTGTGAGCCCAGTGGGGTCCTGGTGCCCCCGACACAGGGAGAGGACGACGCGAGTGACTGACAGGCCTGGAGGGTGGAGACCAGACCTCCACCTACAGCTGGGCCCCAGCCTCTGACCTCAGTGGGTTAGGGTTAGGGTTAGGGTTAGGGTTAGGGTTAGGGTTAGGGTTAGGTTTTCCTGTGTGTTAAGCTGGGCTGCAGGGACCAAGGTCTGGGAAGAAAACCCTGGACAGAAGCAGGGACAGGTGTGGCTACCAGGGTCACTTACTATTGCAGGCTGACGCCAAACTGCTGCGTGGGCAGGGGCGGCCGGGGCGGTGGTGTCTTGGCGAGAGGAGGCGGCCTGCCCTCCTGCAGGTTTCGGACCTTCTCATCATACCTGGGACATGACAGAGGCAGGAGTCAAACCTTGCGGGGGACACCCAGGGCCACGGGGACCAACTCTGGGTGCCGAGAGGTGATCGCTCATCCTGATGGCAGCAACACCCTGGGGAGGGGGCAGTCTCTCATACACACACGTGTACGCACACACACACATGCACATGCACACGCCCTTGATTGTTTTATTTTATTTTTTGGCGGTACTGGGGATTGAACTCAGGACCCTGCGCTTGCTAGGCAGGAGCTTATTCCACTGAGCTATATCCCCAGCCCCTTGCACACACCCTTGAAATGCCCCACTGCCTGGGGCCATGCAGAAGCCAGAAAGTATGGCCCAACCACGGCAAATGGGGCAGGAGGGGAAACTGAGGTTGGGCTGTTCCTACTGAGGAGCTGGGACACAGCCCTGACCCCAACAGTGACCCCCGTCCTTCCCTTGGCTGGGGGCTCCTGTGTGGGGTAAGGTACCTACTCGAAGCCCTCACCACAGGTCAGATTTGTGACCCCGGTGCCCGAGCCCAGTCCCTCCTGACCTCAAGCCTGCTGACCCACAGGACCTGTGCCCTCACTGCCACCACAGGCCTCAGCCTGTCCCCCATTTTAACTTGTCAGTTTCGCAGGCAAGGGGATGCAAGATTGGTCCAGTCACCAGGTCTGTTCGCTCTCACCAGGAATTTCCCCAAACACACTCAGGCTAAAGTTACTGCAGTGTATCATGGGTGGGGTTTCATCAAAGCACATGGGGGGCCACGGATCGTCTTGTCACTCCCAGGACCTTGGGGTCTAGTTCCTATCCTTGAGGACCCCTTCCCCTGCCCAAGATGCTCTGCTTGGTCCCACTCCTTCCCACTTCCACGGAAACCTCCTTCCCGGCCCCTCAGCCGGGCCAGCTCTCCCTCTGTAATGCACTTCAACATGCCCCTCTGCCTGGAAGTCTTCCAGGATTTCCTCTATAACACTGACCCCTCCCAGCTGTGTCCAGTGCCTCCTGCGGCCCTAGTGTCACTGACTTGGGGCCCCTGCTAGCCTGGGAGTGTGCTGAGGACTGACAGTGACCACACTCTTCACACACTTCCGTATCCTCACGTTTCGTGTGCAGAGGAGACGCCACCTCCCTCACACATGGTGGTGAGGGCCCTGCTGGCGCTGAGCAGGGAGGCAGGGGGCAAAGGGGCCCCTGGCGGAGACCCCAGGAACTTGGCCCACCGGGCTGTGTGCCCAGGGCCATGTCCTGTGCAGTTGCGCCTCCTGGACTCCAAATTAAGCTTCCAGCAAAGAGCTTCAGATGGGGAAGGGTTGTTTTCTGGGACAACTGCGACGGGGAATGGGGCGGGGGGGGGGGGGCGCCTGTGAGTCAAACGCCTGCCAAATTCCCCATTTCCTGCTCAGAAGCAAAACGGCAAAGGCAGAGCCGGCTACGCCTCGAGTTTCAATCAGTTCTGCCACGAGGAAAACACCCGCCCCACACGTGTCCCCGAGTCAGCGCTTCGGCTCTGTGAGAGCGAAGTCTTCACGGAGACCACGATTCCTGAGCAAAACCCAGCCCAGTACAGGGCTGGAGGTGGCGCCTCAGCCAGGTGGGGTTGGGTCGGGACACTCACCGCAGCACCTCCGGGGGGATGGGCAGCTGGTCGCACTGGACATGCTCGCGGAGCTCGCTCAGGTAGCTGAAATAGGTGACCTTTTTCCCGAACTTGTGGCTGAGAAAACAGAAGCCGGAGGAGGATTAGGGGCCAGCAGAGAGGCGGGGGCTGGGGGCGTCGACGCAGCCAGGCCGGCGTTTTCCACGTTAAGAAAAGGTAACCGCTGACGGGTCTTCAGAGCAGAAATAGGGAAGCGGCGCAGGTTGGGAGATGCGGAGGATCAGCTGGGGGAGCGGGCGCGCTCTCCGCATACAAATAAAGAGCTGCCGGCCGGGGATTTGCATAGACCGCGGAGGTGGTGCGGAGCACAGGAGGCGGAAGGAGGGGACGGAGACACAGTGAGCGCGTTCACCAGCGAGCCCCCCCCCCCCCGCGACAATTATTACGAAGGCTGCGCGGTTCCCTCCATTGCAAAACTCACTCTCGTTTTATTAATTTTTGGACCAGAGCTATTATTTCCCGACTGGATGCACTGAGGTTGTACAACTAGGAGTGTGGGGAGGGGACTGCAGGGTTGCCGGAAAAGGACAGTTATGTACTCAGCAAAACCAAACGCGTTTTGTCACTGTCAGATAATTTGCGAGTGTTGAAATAAATATTGCCGTGTTTTAAATGTTGTATATGCTGTGAAATTAAAACAATCCAATTTACCACTGCAAAACCACAGGCCACCCCACCAAAAAAAAAAAAAAAACCGGACACCGTGAGTTAGGATAAATGGGTGAGAAAAATTCAAATGCTCAGTGCAGGGTGGGCCCCAGCGGAGGGTCATATCCTGAGCAGGCTTCCAGGGAATCTCCACCCCAGTCTGTGCGCAGAACCCCAGGGAGGCTGTCCCGTGCACTCGCGCCCCCTAGTGGCCAAGCGGAACCAGACCTGGTTGTCCAGGCCCCAGCTACCCGCTGGGGCTGACCTTTGTGGGGCATTCAAGGATCCCGCTGGGTAGGAGGCCAGAAATACAGGGTGCCCGGTACCCAAAAGACAGTCTGGTGGGTGGGACTTGTGCCCTGTGCTTCAGAGTGTGCAGCACTCAGGGACAGCTGGCCTCTGCCTGAAGGACACCAGAGGCTGTGCTGGGTGGGGATGGGTTGCTGTCAGCCTTCATGGTGGAGCAGAGGGTCCACCTGGGCCACAGTGCCTGGCTGTCCTGCAGCACTGTCCAGACACAGGCCACATGTGCACACTGCCCATGCAGACCCCTTGTCAGACATCTGCTAGGTGCCAGGCTCCAATGGCATGACAGGCAGGACTCTGCTTCCTGCCCTTTGTACCCCAGAGAAAGCTGGGCCCAGCTTATCCCAGGACCCCAGCACACACCGCGGCAGAATCACCAGGACTTGGTTGGCCCTGCAGGCACCAGGCCTCACTTCAGATGCGTGAGTCCAGGGGTCTGGGCAGGACCTGGGGACTCCCTATGTGCGGGTCTCTGAGAACTGCCACATGCATCCACTTCCTCCAGTTCAGACAGGGACCCACGGCTCACAGTGGCTGGGAGGCTGCTCAGCCATACAGCAGCAGGCTGTGGAGCCCAGGCCTGGCCACAGGGCTGCTGCTCAATCCCCGGTTCCCCTCCTGGCATCTGCTCATGCCCAGGCCTGGGCAGGGATGAGGGGTGAACCACATGGGCTGGAACTAGCACCCCAGCCAGAGGCCTTGCTGTGTGGCTCAGGAAAAGCTGCTTAACTGCTCTGAGCATCAAGCTCCTCTTCTCTGGATAAGGAAAGTTGCCTGCTTGTACAGAAAGCTGCCTACGCCTCTGAGAAGCAGCTCAGCACCAGAGCAGACTGCAGCTTCCTCAGCATCCCTGGCAGTGGTCCTGGGCATCCTGGTGGTGTCTGTGGGGGGCTGAGGTCCCTGGGAAATGCAGGCAGCGTTGAGGATGCACGGATAGGACCGTGGTGCTGGCTAGAAGCCATCGGTGAGGTGTGCATGTGAGCTTGTGTGTGCAAAGGCATGTGTGCAGGTGACACACGTGTACACACATTTGTGTGAGCAGGCACAAGCGTGTGCAGGCACACAGGACGTGCGCATCTGGTGAGACAAGAAGGGCGAGCCCTGGTACAATCAGCAAGACTGTCCATGCCAGGCTCCTGTGGCTGCTGATACAAATTCTTACGAACCACACATCCCCACAACACCCGCTCACTCGCCTGCAGTCCTGAGGCACAGAAGCCCACACGGGTCTCAGCAGGATGAGCAGATGTGACAGGGCTGGTCCCTGAGGGACTCTAAGGCAGGGTCCATCTTTCTGCCCTTTCAGCTTCTGGAGGTGACCCTGGAGTGAGGTCACCTGGCTCTATCTTGTAAGTCAGTGGTGTTGTGGCTCTGAGCCTTGGTCCTCAGACCCTTGGACCCAGCCAAGGAACCCCAGTAATTTCCCAGCTTAAGTCCTTAACTTAGCCTCATCCGCAAAGTCCCTGCTGCCACGAAAGGTGACACAGTCGCATGCTGCGGGACTTGGTGTGGTGTAGATGTTGCTGGGGCTGTCATCCTGCTGATCAAACCCCGAGGAAGGGCTGCAGACCCCGAGGACCAAGTCTTGATGGAAATTCTGAGGGCTGGCATGGTGGTAGACACAGGGACAGGGTGGGACACTGCAGCTCAGCTCTCAGGTGGCAGTGCAGGTGCCGGATGGCCAGAGCTGTCCCTGCTCTGGGGTTCTGGGCCACTTCTGGGAGTGAGGCTGGAGGATGAGTGTGGACGTGGCCCCGGCACTGTGAGCTCCGCCTGGTCCTCCCCTGTACTCAGGGTGCAACACCCACCTCCCAGGGTGGCTTACAGTTTCAGAGGCCACAGAGGTTAGGAGCCACAAGCCTTTGAGCCACCAATCGTGGATTTAGGAGGGGCACACAGGGAAGCAGCAGAGGCCTGCAAGGGCCACGAGTGTCCAGGAAGGGAGACCGCTCAAGGGACACACACCCATGGACTTAACTCTGTGAACTATGAGCCAAATGCCACCTCCCCGTTATGTGGCTTGTGTGACGTACTTCGTCCCAGAGATGGGAAGGCGATGGGTGCACCTTCTCACAGAGGCCACCGCCTCCCCCTAGTGTCCTAACATCCCTCGTGCACACTTGGGTCCTCCTGGACTGAGCCTGTCCAGGGCTGGGCCAGAGCCACCAGGCAGGACCCTAGTCTGCAGGCCTGGGCACGGCCCCACACCTGGGTTGCCCATCGCTCCACACATGCCACTGGCCCTGTGCAGTTTGTGGCAATGTGTATGGCTAAAATAAAGGGCCTAGCCCAGGACGGCTGGCAGGTGCCCTGAGCTCGTGGAACATCTGCCTTCATCCTGAGCTGTTGCTGTCTGACCCCAGTGCGGACAGAAACGGTCGCTGAGGTCAACTGGAGGGCCCCAGGCCTGCAGGACCGGCTTCAAGGAAATTGCTGGGTGTTGAGGCTCAGCACCGCCCCAGGGAGCAGTGTCCACATGTGCCACCGTCACGGCAGGGATAGTCCACTGCCATCCCTCGGGGCTGGGGGCTCTGCCTACCTTCTAGGCCACGCTGTGCCCCATCCTTGCCCCGTGACAGGCCAACATCAAGGAAAAGCACAGTCCACGCTCCGAGTCCTTCTAGCGAACCATGAAACTTGGGGATGCCCAGGGGACCCCGCCCCAGCTGCAGGACGTGGAATTCTTGTCACAGGAGACTGAAAACACCAGTGCAAGCCCTGCAGGTGCGCCAGGCCCTCCTGTCCGTGGCCCTCAGTGCAGTCCCCTGGGGTAGGGCACAGTGACCCCCTCCATGTACACCGCAGACGGCTAAGCACGACCCACACTGCAGGCCCTGGCAGACACATACCTGATGAGTGGCCGGAAGAGGTTCCACAGGACCTTGATGAAGCTGGTGGGGTGGACCACATACAGGGCCTTCAGGTTCTTCTTGTACCTGTGGAGGGAAGCCCGAGCTGCCCTGGGTCTCAATAAGATCCAGGTAAGGATGTGAAACAAACCAGCCAATAGGAGGGGTAGCTGGGGGGAAGTAACAGGTCTGTAATCCTAGCACTCTGGGAGGCTGAGGCAGGATGGTCGTAAGTGCGAACCCAGACTGGGAAACTTAGCCACTTAGCAAGACCCTGTCTCGAAATAAACATTTGAAGAGGGCCAGGGATGGAGCTCAGTGTAAAGGTGCTGGGTTCAACCCCCAGTACCACAAAACAGAAGGGGTCCAAAGGTGGGAAAAACCAGTCCTCTGCACCCATCACCAGTCTGCAGGGCTCCCTGCTGGGAAGGCACAGCGGCAGGCACAGTGGAGGCTGCGCGGCCCTTCCCGCCAGAGGTGCCCAGGGCAGCGGGAAGTTTGCTGTGCCATGCCCACAGGCAAAGGCCAGTGCGCCACACTACACGAGGGGCCTTGGGTGGCCTGGGGGACACGAGGCTTCTCAGTTTGCCTGCCTCTCCAATCCACCCCGCCTCTGTATACTTCAGCGCAAGGCTGGCAGACGAAGCAAGGAAGGCAGGCGCCCGGGTGGGGCGGGGACAGGGGCAGTGGCGTGCTGGAGCCTGAGAGAGCCATGTTCCAGCAGGGTGATTCGTGATGTTGGGGAGACCCAGCCCCTGGGGACAAGGGCGCCTATTGTGCCTGGCAAGAGGCCAGCCAGGGTGACACTGGGGCCAGCGTTTACCACCCCAAGCCCTGTGGTCAGAATGTGAGCGATTATAGAGGCCACTGGTGAAAACGGCTGTTATTCATATGAAGTACTGTGAGAGTAAAGGTCATGGTTGTCCAGGGTCATCGCTCACTCGCTCACGCTTTACACACTTAGAGGTACGTGAGGTTCTTTTGGTCCACTGATCTGTGGGGTGGGACCTGTACAAAGGCAGCCCCAACGCAGCTCTTCCCGACTCTGGGTCCAGGGACGTCACCTCAGTGGCTTGAGGCTGGAATTCTGCACATCTACCACCTGGCTCCCCTAATCCCCCCAGCTGGATCGGGTTGGGGGCGGGACACAGGGCTGGCGGGAGGTGCCTGAGACCAGAGCAGGCAAAGAGGGTGTCAGAGTGGAGGTGGTGGGGTGGACACGGACAGAACGGGGGCGGAGAGAAGGGCGCCGTGGCCCGGGCAGGACAGAGGATCACAGCAATGGGGCGATGTTAGACAGCTGCAGTGTGGGCAGAAGCTGGGCAGGGATGGTGGACACAGGGCCAGGGGTGCAGGGAGCTCACACATACGACACACACACATGCACCCTCGCTCCACCCGGGGATGGTCTCCAGGAGGAAGCCCTCACTAGGAGGAACCAGGGCCCTCGAAGAAAGGGCTGATTGCTGAGCAGGGGCCAGAGAAACAGGAACCTGGGACATGGAGTCGGAAGTAAGACAGCCCCAGGATAAGCAGGGACAGGTCCCGACACAGAGGGGGACGTGTCCCCAAGGGCCCAGGACCTGGCTCTTGAGACAAAAGAGGAACATTTGAGTGATGGGGAAAGATTTGAACAGATCACCAACTTGGAGTGGACTGGACTTTGTGCATCCACACCACCACCAATGAGCAACCCAGAGGAAGCCCTGCCTCAGTGGACACTACTGCTTTGCCTGCCACTGTCCGGCAGCTGCCGCAGTAATAGCCAAACCAAAGACGGAGCTCCAGGCAGGCTCCCAGCGCTCCCCTGCTAGGAACTCTGGTGCGTCGTTCCTAGGGGCTCTTGTTGCGGGGCTGAGGGCAAGGATTTTGGGCTGTCCAGGAGCCCACGGCACAGTGGGCACCAGGTCCACCCTTGGAGGCTGTGGTCTTTGCCGGGTGCCACCCAGGGCAGGATCAGCACTCCGGGAGGGGTCAGGACACTGGGGTGTGAGTAGATTTGCCCTTCCTAGGAGTGAACTGGCAGAAGACTGGGAGTGTGAGAAGCCAGCAGCACACAGAGCAGGAGAGCAGCCAGGAAACCCTCTCTGCACGAATCCCATCTTATCAGATTTGGGGCTCCATTTGCATGCCTCTGGAGACGGGGAACTCACTCCCTCGCAGGCACCCACTGAAGACCAAGTCAGGACATTCCTTCCTCCCACCCCTGCCTGGTCCCCACAGGCCCAGGTTACATGACCACTGCCTGGAAGTCACCACCTCACATCCCCTTGCCTGGAGGGCTGCCATGCTGGGCTGGGGAGGCCACCGAGCTGGTGTTGTGACCTTTTCCCTTTGTCCCTGTCCACAAATAATTTCCCTGAACCCCAGGGGCTTCTGCTGCCCACATAGAGGCTCCCCGTGCCGGCCACCCCCACCCTATGCAGCCACGAGCTGCAGTCCCACCGCCCCGAGCACGCACTTCCTGTCGAACTCCTTGTAGGCGCTTTGCAGCCAGCTCAGGGAGGGCTTGTTGCGGCTGTTGAGGCCATAGTGGAAGTAGACGATGGTGTAGTCGTGCTCCACGTGCTGGTCCAGCGTGAACTTCAGGTACCTGTGTACAGACAGGACTGGTCAGAACTACCTCCATCCCACCGAGAGCTCTCCCCAGGACGGCAGCCGTGTCACCAGGCAGGAGCCACAGGTAGCCACATGCAGGGCCACCTGCGGACTCCGCTCCCCAGGGAATGAGCCGCTCTCTGTTTGCTAGACGAGCGGAAGCTCAGAGGCTTTCGGCCCCTTGCCTAAGGTCGCACAGCTCCTCGGAGGATGTGACAGGTGAAGTGTGACCCCCAGACACCCACACCAGGTCCCTGACCCTAGCCTTGCTTGTAGAAAATCCTCTGCGGGTATCATTACATTAAGGCTCTCAGGAGGAGCTGGTCCTGGACTGGCTAGAGACTAACGCGGGCATCCGCATCTTTACAAGACAGACACAAAGAAGGGATTCGGAGGGGACACGGATGCAGCCCCAGCTCGGGAAGGACAGGATTTTCAGACACAGTGGGAGCTGGAGGAGCTACAGGACAGGTCCATGTGGAAGGGATGCCTTAGCAAGAAGGGCTGAGACTCGAACCCCGGGCCACTGCTCCCCACCTGTACCTGCAGCCCCTTCTCCTCTGTGCAGTGGCACTTGCAGGTGTCTCTAAAGGAGCTCACCAACACCTGCACCTGGTGATTTCAGAAACCTCTAGCCCAAGGCGATCCACCAGGATGACCTCTGTGACCCCACCTGCCTCTGTCCACCCGGAGATGCCTGGACCCCTGTTCTGCTGGCCCACAACCAGCTGGCCTGAAAGGTGGGCACCAGAGCTGTTGTGCTGGAGCCTCATGTCCTCACACAGTCAGCCAGGGATGCCAGGGCCAGTGGAAGCAAACTCCAAGCCTCAGCCAGGGCTGCTCCATCCCCACTTCCTGGCTGGCAACTGGGGCAGAGGTGCTGCCTGCCTTGCTGACTCCTGGCACTGTCTCCATGAGGCCACTGGTGCCAGGGGAAGTGGCTGGGTGGCTGCTTCTGACAGCAACCGGGCCAGCAACAAGGGCTAGGAAGAGGAGGAGGAGGAAGTTGGAGACCAGGCACCCTCCTAGTCCGGAGGCCTTTGGTGGCACTCAGGACAGTGGACCTAAAGCCACCAGGCTGGAAAATGCTGACTCCTGCTGGGGCATCAGGAGGCCTAATAGGCCTGTGTCCCCACCTGGGGACAATTTGCAGTCTACACGGCAGTCTTTGACCCCAAATTCCTGCTCTGCTGAGCACAGAGCTGGGAGATGGAGAGGTTGGGGAGGGGCGGGCAGGGCTGAGTGCAGGAAGGGGACCCAGGCTTGGTGGACAGGCAAGCCCTGGGCTCGTCTTCCCAGGGCCTCTGGTGGGGCCACTGTGTCTGAGGTTGCAGCCAGGGGGCACTGGGCCAGGTGCCTCACCCCCAACACCTAGGAGCTTGTGTGACAGAGCTGACAATGTGCAGCCAGGACCTCTGCGTGACCTTCATGACTTCATCCCCCAGATATTCATGGCGTCCCTCCCACAGGCCGTGTTCGAGTGCTTTAGGAGAGGATGCCGTCCGGGCCTGGACCCTGGGCACAGAGTGGCCCCAAGCTGCACAGGAAGAGGCATGGGGGAGGGGACAGGACTGCAGCAGGGCCTGGGGCTGCACAGACAGCACTCAGGAGGCCTCTGGGACCTGCTGGCCTCCCAGAGAGACCCCAGAGGTCTGCAGAGCAGGGGCCAAGGTCCCGCAGCAATTTAGGGTTGGGCTGCACAGTGCCGGGGTTGCAGGGCTGGGTCAGGTCTTGAGGCCCAGAGGGGTGTCTCTGTCATGCAGACGGGAGCGGTCCTGGGTGCGGACATTAAGCCAAATGGTGGCCACAGGAGTCCTCCTCCCATGCCTGCTCAACCCCCCACAGTGCCACATGTGGAGTCCGAGCACCCCTGGGTGATGCTGTGTGTGCAGAAGGTGCGGGACCCCCTTCACCACATCCTGCCAGCCTCTCTCTCAGGGTCATTTCCTGGCCACTGGGTCCCCCAAGCCATAGAGCATTCAGTAAATACCCAGGGACAATGACCCCCAGGCTCCCATCCCCTCTGCCCAGAGCCCTGTGAGCTGGCCTGGGGAAAACTGGGCCTTGAACAGGTGACTAGGGAGAGGCACTGGTCCTGTGACTGAGAGGACGGGACACACAGGGACAATGGGGAGCAGACATGGACACAGAGAGGGAGAGAGGAGGAAGGACCCTGCCCTGGAGCCCTAGACAACGTAGCTCTAAGTGGCCAGCTGCCCACTGTGTCCTTGGATATGTCAGCCACAGGACCCTTGCACAGGTCCAGAAGGTGTCCCAGGGAGGCCTTGAAGGAACAGTATGGTGGGGGTCTGTGGCTACTGGGTTTGGAGGACTGGCCTCCCTGTCCAGGACATGGGCAGGACTGTCCCTGGCTGCTGAGGGAGGGCACCCACTGCAGAAAGGAGACCAACCCAGCTCTGCACTGTACCCCTGGCACTGGTCATGGCCATAGGAGCCCTGAGGACCCGCAGTGACTCAACTCCCAATGTCGGTAAAGAAAACCCAGGCCAGGGATGCTGCGGGGCTGGTGACACAGGTGTTCAGGGAGGGCTGGGGAGGGGGCGACTCACTCCAGCAGGCGCTGGTGGTTGAGTTCATGGGACGGTGGCATCCGGCAGCAGCTGAAGGTGACCACACGTCTTCCGTAGCGGTCTTCCCCTGCAGGAGAGACACAGGCCTGAGCCTCCCCCGACCTGGCAACCCCTATGTACACAAGAAGCCGGAGACAGACACCGAGAGCGGGCCCGGTGTAATCTCAGCACCGAGGAAGGCTGAGGCAGGAGCGTCCCAAGTTTGAGCCCAGCCTGGACAATTTAGGAAGATCCTGTCACAAAATAAAAAAGAAAAAGGCCTGGGATGTAATTCAGTGCAAAGGCCCTGGCTCTCTTTTGTTCTGGGGGAGGGATGGAGAAGAAAAAGCATCCTTCATATTGTTGGAGTTAATTGTCACAGCCAATCCATGTGATGGAAACAGCTCCCACTTTACTGATGGAAAACCAAGGCCCGCCGCCACTGGAGTGAAGTCACCCGTGCCAGGCCACACCTCAGCTGAGGGGACCTGGGACTTGCATCTAGACAATCTGACCTCCGAAGCTAGAGTCTGGGCCAGAGGTACAGCTCAGCAGCACAGAGCCTGCCTGGCAAGCACAAGGTCTTGAGTTCGATTTCTAGTATCAAAAAAAAGAAAAAAGCTAAGGTCTGGCCACCCTGCCTCCTCCTGCCCACACGGTAGAGCCCCTGAGGCCCACCCTCCCTGGACGCTGGCCTGGAAGAGGCGAGGGGCCTGGGGTCCTCCCGGAAGTCCCGACTCCATCACAGGAAGTGGCCACAGAGAGCCCACCTGCACAACAGCCACACGGGGAAGGCCCTGGGTTCAGGGCTGGCACCAGGGAGACGCTGAGTGTGACAAACAGACACATGGGGCGGATAGCTGCCGGGACCCCGCCTGCCGCGCTGCACCCCAACCCGTGGGGAGGGCGGCAGCTCCTTCTCCCCTCCTTCTGCTTCTCCTCTTTCCCTTTCTTCTCTTCTCTTTCCTGTCTTTTCTCTGCCACCTCTTCCCCTCCCCATCCCTTCTTCGCCTTCTGCACCAGGGACTGACCCCAAGACCTTCACATGGAGCCCCAGCCTCTCCCCTGTTCACTCTCTGCTTTGAGGCAAGGCCTTGCTAAGTTGCTAAGCTGCCCAGGTTGGGCTGGAACTTGCGACCCTCCCGTGCAGCTTCGCAGAGTGCTGGGACCCTGGGCCGGGTCCCCATGTCTGGCACGGTTC
Source organism: Dinomys branickii (assembly GCA_004027595.1). Taxonomy (NCBI): domain Eukaryota; kingdom Metazoa; phylum Chordata; class Mammalia; order Rodentia; family Dinomyidae; genus Dinomys; species Dinomys branickii. The sequence continues at coordinate 75,716 of PVLD010001878.1, read as the reverse complement.
CTGTATGGCAGGTAAACACACAAGGATGGGGAAACATAGCCAGGACTGCACTGAGGCACAGGACAGGAGACAGGCGCCACAGGACTCCACAGACAGAGGCGCTGCCCCTGCCCGGGGCCTGGCTGTGGGGACCTTCTGTCCTTTCTCGGTGACTGGAAGGCTGCCCCGGCCCCTCGGCCCCCTGCGTGCTCACCCTCCTTCCCAACTCCACCCCTGCCCGCCACGCTGCCTGCCCTCCCCACAGCTGTGCAGGCTGCCGCCGCCTCACTGTTCCTCGTGCAAACAGACCACAGGGAGGGACCGGCTGCAGGGGCTGTGACCCCTGGTCGACAGCGTGCGGCCTGCTGCACACCGTAGCTGTGGGACGTTCGCACGGGGGCAGGCTCTGTGGGGCAGCACGCCCTTGGTGGAGACCAGATGTGGCTGTAGGTGGACCCAGTGCACGTGGCCAGCTGGTTCTCAGGGCAAAGGAGGCAGCGCCACCCACCTCCACCTGGTGCCTCAGAGGGGCAGGGCTCCTTCCCCCAGGACATAACCTTGTCCTCAGCCTGAAGCCTCAGAATGCAGCCTTATTTGCAAAGAGGGTCATATCACAGCAGGCCTGTTGGTTAACTTGGTATGCACCCCAACCCCAGAGACTGTGTGACAGGTGCGGACATGGGAGGGATGATGGTCCCGGGGGGGTGAGGGCGAGGTCGGGGTGACACAGCCACCAAAGGACACCAGGGCTATGTGTCCTCCCCAGGGTGTGTCCCCCTCCTTGCCCACACTTCCAGTCCAGACTTACACATCTGCTATTTTTTGTGTTCTGAGACAAGGTCTCACTGTGTAGTCCAGGCTGTCCTCGAACTCACGGTGATCCTCCTGCCTCAGCCCCCTAGTGCTGGATTACAGATGCGTGCCCCCACACCAGGCGCCTGCATCTGCTATTTTCAGTTCTTTGGTTCCTGGCACTTTGTCTGATGGCCCCAGGGGACAGGGATACTTAGGTGGGGACCCCTTCCTGCCCACCAGCCAGGTGCCACGAAGTGGTCACCCAGGGAGTCTCCCAGACGCAGGGTCCTGGGTCCCACGGCACTGCCACTACCATCAGCAGCCTCCCCAGTGTCCCTAGCTGCTCCCTGGGCCATGTGCCCTGCCCCCCTGTCTTCACATCCTTCTGTCCCGGGCTCCTCCAAGCTACTGGGTGCCACCTCCTCTCCTGTGCTCGGGCCTCCCCTGGCCCTGCCTGACCTCTCGCCCCTTGCTGCTCCTCCCTGGCACCCATCCAGCCTGGTATGCACGGTGCGTCCAGCAGTCACTGACGACAGGCTGCTTAGCAAGACCCTGGAGCGAACAAGAGTCCCCTCCTAGAAAGGAACGGGACCTTCCCGTTGTACAGGATCTACTTCAGTCCTTGAAATGACAAGCAGAGTTCCCACCCCAGACTCTGAAAACAATGAACTGCGTTTACACGTGTGCGCACACACGTTACCCCCCCCCCACGCACATACTCAGGCAATGTGGGTGTGATCTCGCCGGCGCCCCTCCCTGCTGTCCATCCAGGGAGCTGCTTGTTATTTCTGACACAAATCTCATTCCTGCAGGAGGCGGGAAGCCACGCTGCCGTCTCGGCTCCAGAGGAATTTCAGTTTCCAAACACAGCCCTCTCCCCTCTCCCAGGCTCCTTTGGACCCTGGGCATGCTTCCGCTCCTCCAGTGATGAGAAAGTGTCGTGCCATCTGTCACCGCCCAGGAAACAAACAGCCTTCAAAATCCCAAGTATGAGACAGCCAATAAGTGCATGAAAAGAATGGTCAGCATCGCTGGAGGTTAGAGAAATGCAAGTTAAAACAACGCTGAGATTCCGTCTTATTCTCCGGCCGTCATTAGGACATCAGATAATAACAAAGGCTGTAGAGGCCACAGGGGAGAGAGGAAACCTTCCTTCTCCTTTGCTGGTGGGAATGTAAACCAGTACAACCACTCTGGAAATCAGCATGGGATTCCTCAAAACACTGAAACTAGGTTAGGCGTGGTGACACATGCCTGTAATCCCAGCACTTGGGAGGCTGAGGCAGGAGGGTCACTGTAAGTGTGAGGCCAGCCTGGGCTACAAGGTGAGTTCAAGGTCATCCTGAACTTCACAGTGAAACCCCACCTCAAAAAGACAAAACAAATGAAACACCTCAAAATGCAACCTAAAAATTCAATTCCCTTCCCACACATGCCCCTTGTAGGGATCTTCATGAAAGATCTGAAGTCATCCTATCACAAGGATCCACGCATGCCAACGTTTGTAGCAGCACTGCTCATAGCAGCTATACCTTGGAAGCGGCCTGTATGTCCATCAGCAGATGAGCAGATCAGAAAGTATGGTTTTTACACGCAGTGGAGCACTACTCTGCCAAGAAGGAAGGGTAACCTTGAGTCTCTAGGAATACGGATGCCCCTTGGGATCAGAACATTAAGTGAAATAAATCAGACTCACAAACTTAAATGTTGCATGGCTTTTCTCTTCTCTGACAAATCCAAAACATAAATAAATAAAGAGCAAACTAAAAGATCCAGGAAGATAACAGGAAGTAGGGAAGTGGAACAAGAGACGGAGGAAGGGAGAAAAGGTTGGAAATAGACCTTTAGGCAATAGGAAGGGAAACAACGGCTGGAGGGAACAGGGAGGGATGGAAGGGGAAAGGGACAAAAACAGAACTGACAGTGTTGTGTCCAGGTAACAAGTCCCCACAAGGAACATAATCATTATGTACTGCAAACGTGGACTAATAAAAATAGTAACTCGGCCAGGTGTGGTGCTGCACACTTGTAATCCAGCACTCAGGAGGCTGAGGCAGGAGGATTGCTTTGATTTCAAGGCCAGCCTGGGGCAACACAGCAAGACCCTGTCTAAAAAGCAAAACGAAAAGTAAAAAATAAAAATTCACTCTCACTCTGCAGGTCGTGTTTCGTTTCCTATCTTTAATAATTGTAAAATCATGCTACCTTTTGCACTTCCTTTGACCAGTTCTTTGTTCAGGGGAGCAAGAACCCAGAAGGCATCTCTACGAGTCCTCAGCACCCCAGAACGTGGTAACCTATTTTGGCAAAGTCAGCCAGGAGATTTTTATTTCTCCAGTTCAGCCAGGAAGCACAACACCCTGCGGTAGTTAGAGAAACATACTGGGTAGTAGGTGGGTCCACATCTCCTTTCAGTAGGAAGTAGCTACACAAAGATGGAGATCATCACAGCCTCAGCAGCCCAGAAAGAACTGCGGGGACTTATGTCTCTCAGGGAGAAATTAGGCAGGACATTAGGGGAGGGCAAAACTGGGTGGGCAAGAGGGTGTGACCTGTCAATAACAGGAATCCAGGAAATGCACAGAAAAACAGTTCTCAAACCTCTGAGCCTGGAACCAATCAGAGAACGTTATCTTCAGTTCTCACCAGATCTCAAGCAGATTTTTGATTGGACAGCCTAGACCCGACCTCAGCGTGAGGTCAGGAACTCATTGGCAGCCATCTTTGTACCAATCTTTGTACCTTTGCACCTCAGCGGAGGTCGGTTACAAAGATGGCTGCCATTGAGTTCTTGCCCACTGTGCTTTCTCTTTCACAGTGGCTACTGTCAAGAACCTCAGGGAGACTTAAAAACATGTGGATTATAGCGTAGATATTTACATATGAGAAACCTAAGACAGAGTATCTTAAAATATCTGTTCAAATACTTAAATGAACATTAGCATAGCTAACATATTCTTAATATCTTGCAAAATGAGCTCTTTCCCACCTCCCTACTGTTGGCACCTAAACTGTGGATCTGTGTCCCCCACATCCAGCCCACTTCTCCCTAAGCCTCAAAGGTTTTGTGGTGAGCCCTGTCCTCTGGTCCCTCCCTTGTGCCCGGGGCATACTGATTCTGTGTGCTCCTGGGGGTTTCAGCAGATGGAGACCTGTGCCCCTCTATGTCCGTCACCTCTACAGGACACCAGTTCCTTGGAGGTGGCAGCCAGCGGTGATAAACCTGGTTCGGGGACCTAGAGGTGAGAGTGAGGCCACTGCCTGCAGGTGACGGCACACAGAGGGCCTCTGTCCGTCCCCAGGCTACATTAAAGTGACGTAGTCCCTTCTCTGAAGAACAGGACCTGCGACTGCAGGTGTGGGTGTGAGCTGGCTCATCTCCTAAGTTTGCAGACATGGCCTGCCCTGGATGGGAAACCCCGGCACATGGCCCTGCACACAACAGCCCATTGAACCAGGGCTCCCGCCACCGTAGGCCTCTAGAGCATCCGCCAATGTGGCAATAAGCACGTCCTTGCTCTCAGGACACCGGCAGGTACCCTGCTCCCAGTACATGTTTCCATCCTGGGGCACAGCCCCCTGGCGCCCGACACATACACACACACTCAGGGACCATGCAGCAGGACCTACCTGCCACCTGCAGGATGCCGTGCCTGGCCACGTCATAGAAGGAGTGACTCGTGCTCAGCATGGGGTCCTTGTCAGCCATGGCCACCACTGGGGGTCTTCTCACGGCACCCAGCACCGTTGCTTCCTCCTGGGGTCTCTGTGGCTCTGCAGAAGGCACAGGCTTTAGAGGAGCTCAGAATGCTCTCAAGAAAGGTGCAGCCCTCCTGGGGCCTCTGTGAACAGTCGCAGGCTGTACCGCAGGCCCCCTCCTTGCTCACCTCCGCCCTGAACCCACCACACACCTAGACCTGTGCACCACCCAGGAAAACTGAAAACGAGGCTCAAGCAAGCACAGGCGCCAGCATGCACCAGGCTGAGCCGTCCACAGGAGCCGCAAGAGGGAAAGAGCCCCGTGGGCACATGCGGGGCACAGACCAGTGGGATGCCCCATGCCTCAGCCACCTGCTGTGACATGGATGGAAAGAAGCCAGACACGCAAGGCCTGGTACATGCACATGGTGCATCCATATGTTCCCCCGCGGAGCCCCACTGAGGCCGAGCAGGGGAAGGGAGAACAGAGATGTTCTTCCTTCCTACTAGGATGACAAACACACTCTGGAACCTAATAGAGGCAGTGAGCTGTGCTGTGAGAGGACAAAAGCCCACTGGATTGGGCACTTTAAAAAGGTTCATTTCAACTGGGCGGGGTGGTGCACACCTGTCATCCCAGCATTCTGGGAGGCTGAGGCAGGAGGGTTGTGCGTTCTAGCCCAGGGCGGGTACCTCAGCTACTTCACAAGACCTTGTCTCAAAACAACAAATAAAAAGGGCTGGGGATGTAGCTCAGTGTGAAGATTCTGGGTTCAAGTCCCAGTGCCGAAAGAAAGAAAAAGAAAGAAAGAAAGAAAGAGAGAAAGAAAGAAAGAAAGAAAGAAAGAAAGAAAGAAAGAAAGAAAGTCAACTTCATGTCCTGTGGATTTGACCTAGATTAAAAGGAAAGAAAAAGGCTACAGCACAACTGGAAGGAGAGCGAGCCAGACCACAGCCCCCATCAACACAACCAAGAAGCGCAGCCGAACCGGGACCTCACTGCTGCAGCCACCATTCGACTGAGGCGCCAGGCCCAGGCAAGGACGAATGGTCACATACACCGTTTTACACACACACACACACACACCCCGTTCCCTGGGGATTTTCTGGAAAGATAAGCTGTCCCCTTGGGTGTTGGGTGGGCACAGGACCTGGTGAAGGCTGAAAAGAAGACTTCCCTGAGCGTGGTCTGAGGCCCTGTGATCAGATCATCGAAACAACCAGGCGTGGTGGTACACGCCTGTAATCTCAGCACTAGGGAGGCTGAAGCAGGAGGATTGCCACAAATCTGAGTCCAGCCTGGGCTACATAGGAAGTTCATGGCCACCCTGAACTACATAGAGAGACACTGTCTCAAAGAAAAAAAAAAATAAATCAAAACAGTAAGTGCACACTACACAGCATTATCTGTGAGCCTGGTCCTCAGGATCCAGCCCCAACATCCTCTCCTGACTGGTGGGCGACCTGGCTGGACTGTCCCGAGGCCAACACCAACTTGGGACATGGCATGAGGGTCCTTCTGAGGTCCTGAGGGAGAAGCACACAGAGCACAGGGCACTTTCACAAGAAATACAGAAAAGGCCCTGGAATCCAGGGAGCCCTTCACTGTTCTAATTTCTCTCCAAATAACACACAAGCTGCCAGTGTTTAAACACTGGAATCTAATTTTAAAAGATCTGCATACCCAAGACTCAGAAATCCATCTCCTCTGCCTTTTTTGTAAACAGAGTCTCATTCTGTAGCCTCCAGGCTGGGCTTGAACTCACTAACCGCCCAGACTGGCCTCAAACCTGTGATCGTCCTGCCTCAGCCTCCTGCATGCTGGGATTACAGAGGTTCACCTCCACGGCCAGCTTTCAGCGATCCCGCTCTTGCGCACACCCAGACGTGGCCACTCATGCACCACGGATGGCATCCATGTGTACAAAGCAAGGCACCACTGCAGTCCCCCTGCTGGGCACACCCCGAGTGGTACCGCCAGCCGGAAGGGGGCACCAGCGAGCAGCAGCTCCATCTCAGCATGGGAGGCCCAGTTGTGCTGAACAAAAGACGGACAGAAAAGCTCTGACTGCGGTTCCCTGGACAGACAGGGCTCAAAGCCAGGCAAGGGCGACGGGACGGGAGTGGCAGCGCCTGGACACGGAGGGACAGCAGGGGTCACCTCCGACCTCTGGAAGCCTGCACGGCCCCTCCACGGACGCTAGCGACTTTGGGGCTCGCTGGGGAGTGACGGCGTGGCAGTAGGCGGGCTGCGCAGACCCCCGCAGGAAGGGGTGGGACCCCGGGCCGGGAGTTTGCAGGCAACAAGGAACAGGGTCACAGCGCAGCGGGCAGCGGGGGCTGGGGAGGAAGGCGGTGGACAGATGGGGAGCAGCCTCCGGAGGGGCCCTCACTCATTTCACAGCATGTGCTGGGCACGGCACGGGGGCTCCCCCCCCCCAGGGCCAGCAGGTCGAGCCCCAGGAGAAGTGCTCAGGTGCCAAGTTGCCAGGTGCCCGCCTGTAATCCCGGCACTCTGGGAGGCTGAGGCAGGAAGATCGAGTTTGAGGTCAGCCTGGGCAACCCTGTGACTTAGTGTGACCTCAGGTTGAAATTGAAGGAGTCGGGGCAGAAGACAGGGCTGATTGCTGATAAACACCATGGCCTCTAGAGTGGACACCTGGCCCCTGCTGTCCTTCACTGCACCCCTCTTAACGAACCCCTTTTTCTGCCGCAACTGGTTCGGGTGACAGAGTACCGGCTACTCACAAAATGAGTGGACTTTGGCTCTGGAGACGCTCAGGGCACACCGAGCCGATACACTCTGCTTGAAGAGATTAAATGAACACATTAGTAAAGATGTTACTAATACACATTTTCTAACGGAATCTGGTTTGAACATCTGAGGTTTAACACTCTGCAGCTGACCTCATGTCCCCAAGCACAGCCCGGCTCTCGGCCCGCTGTGACACAAAGGGGGGCTGCCCAAGCTGCCATGTTCCCTGCCTACAGCATGAGCCCCCGGCCAGCAGGCTCTCCGCCTTTTGCTGCTCTCAGTGCCGGGGACCGCCCTCTGCTCCACGGCTGGTTTCCAAACAGCAGAGAGTGACAGTGACCTCCAAGGAGAGGTGCTGCCGCCACCGTGCCAACTGTCCTTCTGCGACTCCCCTACAGCTCCCCTGATGCTGGGAATTTCGCAGCAGGTCACGCACTCACTGTGGGTCCATGCTGTCCTTGCTGGGCTGTGCAGCGTGTCCCTACCCTACACTCAGCACCCGGCTCAGGCCTGGTGGGCTCAAGGAGGCAGACTGGGGAGCCGTGAGGGATGGTGCCACTTGCCTGGGTCTAGATAGTGTGCGGGGTCCCTGTGCTTCATCCTCCCCAACCTCAAGCCACAACTGTCCCCATTTTAAAGACGAGAAAACTGAGGTCCAGCAGGTGGAGGAAGCTGGCAGCCCAAGCTCACAAGGCTAGTTGGAGTGGGGGCCCTCAGCCTACTCCCGGGTCTCCTCAGTATTTGGGCAGCTCTGTACAACGCCAGTCACCCATGCCTCAGTGTATGCATCAGAGCTGTGAGTTCGATGCCTCCCCCTTGCCAGGCTGCACTGTGCATTTATGCATGTTTGTTAAATGACTCCTTGGGCCCACATGGTCCAGGATCCCAGACAAAATCCAGGAACCTCCTGTGCGGTCTCATAGAGTGTCAGCGCCAGACACATTGGGTAAGCGCCGGCAATGAGCACCGCGTGCCTGACACCTCAACATCTCTCCAGGGCACAGGAAACCGAGCTGGACACCCGATTCTATCCAGGCCGCTGACATCCTTCCAGGGGAAAGGGACACCTCGGTGTCTGGCAATAGCAGCTGTCATGGGAGAATTGGAGCTGCAGGACGGAGCAGGTGAGAAGAGCCAGTGGGGGACACCAGCCTCTGCGGGACCAGGACAGCGCCACTACGACATCACCATAGTAACGAGTTGCTGACGCTCCTTCAACAGCTCACTTTTGTGACCTCTTCAGACAACAGGACACTCCTGGAAGTTTCAGACTCAGAATTCAGCAGCTGGTACTCGGAATCTGGGGTAACCTCCTCCTCCCTGACTAACCCACCCAGGGACAGAGCAACAAGAATGGGGGCTGCTAGCTTCAGGAGGCCGAGAGGCCCAGGCTCAAACACAGCGCAAACTCGGGACAGCTCACTTGGAGGAGAGAGGATGAGCCCTCACATTACCAGGGAAGCTGATTTTTTCCCAAAATCAAAAGTAGCTATGTAATATGGGATGAAGTGATTAAAAAATAAAAAGATCTAGGGCAGGAGATGTAGCTCAGAGGCATAGTGCCTTGTTTGGGAAGCGCAAGGTCCTGAGTTCAATACCCAGTCTAAAAAAAAAAAAAAAGATCTGTGAGCCAGGCATGGTGGTGCATGCCTATAATACTAGCACTCTAGGAGGCTGAGGCAGGAAGATTATAAGTTCAAGTCAAACCTGGGGAAGTTAGTGACTTAGTGAGATCTTGCCTCAGAATAAAAACTTTTTAAAAGGGCTCAGTGGAAAAGGTCTGGGTTTGATGATCTCACTCAAACACACACACACACAGTGGTGAACACAGAATCTCAATATTAACTATCTCTCTCTGATGAAGAGTGGGGACCTATGGCTTCCTAGCTAAAAGTTTGCCTTGAGTCTCAGAGGAGACTTTGGGCTTGGACTTTTGAGCAATGCTCGAACTGTTGAGATGCTGGGAAAGAAATCAGTGTACTTTCAGTTGTGAGCAAGATTGTTATATCATATCGGGTTGAATTATGATTTTGTGATAGTCTGTATTTGGTGATTAAGTATGATTTAAAGTGATGTGTCTGGGTGTCAAGTTGACAAGGTGTAGATTTCTGATGGTGAATATTGATTGTCAGCTTGACTGGCTTGGGAGGTGCCTGAGGGACTGATGGGGCGCACTTTGGGGCGTGTCTGCCTAGGTCCTGGGGCTGTGACCTTCTGGACTATGTCTAGCCCCTGGCCCCTGGCCCATCCTCTCTGGCTCTTCCTTGTTTCTCTGCTTCCTGGCTGCCGTGACATGAGCACTTCCCCTCCGCCAGGCCCTTCTGCAGCGTTTGTGCCTTGGAGTCAGCCAGCCATGGACTGAAATCGCCGGAACCGTGAGTCAAATAAACCTTTTCTCCTTAAAAAAAGAAGAAGAATAGAGACACCCAGGGTTCTGTCACCTCTTTGGGGTTGTCCAAAGGTCAGGGCAATTCAGCTCCTTGTATACGGCGGGCTCTGGGGGGCGGCCCAGTTCCCACCCAAGAAGCTCTGAGGAGAGGAGTAGCTGCATCCAGCAGAGCCAGCTGGACCCGGCCACCTCGCTGAGCTGTAAACTCAGGCCAGCCTATATGGCAAGTTGGAATTTGTTTTAAAATACCTCTCCTAAAAAAAAAAAAAATAATAATAAAAATTTAAAAATAAAAGAAAATACCTCTCCTTCAAGCTATTAAAAAAACTAGTCAAAGGCCAGGCATGATGGCACACGTCTGTAATCCCAGCCCTCAAGAGGCTGAGGCGGGAGTATTGCTGTGAGTTAAAGGTCAGCCCAGACTACAGAGTGAGAGCCTGTCTCAAACAAACAAACAAACAAACAAATCAAGGTAGTTCACTGCACACACTGACAAGGGGAGAAAAGCACCACATATAACACAGGAAAAAAGAGTGGACAAAATTCGAGACTCATTTATAATAGACACCAGCAAAATTAAGAAGAAAATTTTTTAAACCTGATAAAAAACAACTACAAAAAATCAATAGGAACCTCATTCCTAACAGTGAAGACAGAAGGTTTTGGAACAGTGAGGGTCCCTCTCACATCTCTTAATCAACATGATACCCAAGGCCTCCTACTGCCACCAATGATAAATAAATAAAAAGTATACAAATGGGAAAAGAAGATAAATCAGATTTTGCTTACAAATAACACACCTAAGTAGAAAACCCTAAGTGATCTACAAAGATTACTTGAGCCAATAAAGAAGATTTTTTAAAAAAGGAAAAAAGTCAACATACAAAAATCAGTTGTATTTTAGTTGAGCATGGTAGTACACACCTGTAACCCCAGTACTCTGGGAGGCTGAGGCAGGAAGGTTGAAAGTTCCAGCCCAGGCCTGGCAAATTAGTAACTTAGTGAGACCCTGTCTCAAAATTAAAAATAAGAAAAGGCTCGTCAGGCATGGTGATGCACCCCTGTAATCCCAGCACTCGAGAGGCTGAGGCAGGAGGATCATGGCAAGTTTGAGGCCAGATGAGACTCCAAAGTGAGCTCAAGGCCAGGCTGAACTGCATAGCAAGACCCTGTCCCAAAAAGATGAAAAAAGAAAAGAGCTGGGATACAGCTCAGGATGAAGGCCCTGGGTTCAATCCTGGTACCACCAAAAATAAATAAGTAAATAAAACCAACTGTACCCTAAATGCAAACAGTGAACAAATGTGCAACAAGAAGCGTTAAATCCATCAACAATGGCATCACAATTAGAAAATACTCAGGGATAAAACCAAAGAGATGCCTAATCCCAACACGGCAAACAACAAAACATTACTGAACAAAATTAAAGGGGCCTGGGTCACGGTGAAACATGGCACACTCGAGGTCTGAAAGATAACAACACTGTAAACATGTCAGTTCTAGCAGGGCCTAGTGGCACATTCCTGTAACCTCGAACCTTGGGAGGCTGAGGTAGGAGGATCGTTGAGAGTTCAAGGCCAGTCCGGGCTACAAAGTGAGCTTAGGGCCAGCCTGCACTGCACAGTGAGACCCTGTCTTAAAAAATAAAATAAAATAAAATAAGATAAGATAAAATAAAATAAAATAAATATGTCAATTTTCCTCAAACCACTCTATGGAATCAAACGCAGTCCCAAAGAAAACCTCTGCAGGCTTTTTCACAGAAAATACCGAACTGATTCCAAAATATATTTGGAATTAAAAAGGACCTAGAATAGCAAAGGTAATTTTGAAGAAGAAGATCTGGAAAACTTTCTAATTTCAAACCTACTATAAAGCAAGAGTCATGGAGGCTGTGTGGCATCAGCATGGAGCCACAGAGCTAGGTGGCGGAAGGAAATGTCAGACAGTCGCACATACATGTGTTCAACTGCTTTTCAAGGAGCAGAGACGGTGAAGGCAGAGACGGTGGGTTGGTGCCAGAGTCACCAGGCAGGCGGTGCCTGAGAACAGGACGTTCACTCCAGGACTGCCAGGGCAGTCCCCACCTCCGGGACAGAAGGTCCAGAGACCACCACCTTGGTCAGCCAGCAAGCTCTGCCTGTGACTGGGGGACAGCCTGAAGTCCCCTGTCCCTCCTGGCGTGCTGCAGCCACTCTGACTAGACAGACACCTGAGGACGAAAAGTTCTTGCCTGAGGTTTAACCTGAGTCTGCTTCAGCCTCTGGAGCTAAATTTTAGTGCACAGGAAAGACCCCAAGGGGATCCAGAGAGGGCGAGACTGCATGCACGGTGAGGAGATGGCGGACAGCCGGCCCTGCCTCTGGAGCTGGTAATGTCTCTGCGGAAACAGGGCAGGGCAGGTCCCGGGCACCTCAGGGGCTTCTGGTTCCTCACGAGTGGCCCAAATACTTCTGGGCACGGGGCACCCATGCAGGTGGCCTGGGTAGCTGGGGATAATGGGGAGTCACTGCTGGCTTCTTGGCTATGATGATGGTGTTGGGGGAGGGCCTTGTGTTCAAGAGATGTACCCTAAAACATCCAGCAGGAAAGGGGGTGCTGACAGCTTCTCTGTAGCAGTTCAGAGGAGACGGGAGGGAGATGTTCCAAGTGAATGAATGCTACCAGTTCTGAATCAATAGGGTTAGGCCGGGCCTTGGGAGGCTGAGGCAGGAGGATCACCGTGAGTTCTGGCCAGCCTGGGCTACCAGGTTAAGACCCTGCATCAAAAATAAAATCAAATAAAAAAGGATGGAGTTCCATGTGTGATTCGCTCAGGTTTCTTTTCTTTCTCTGGGTGGGGAAGTCCTAGAGAGTGAATCATGGCTTTTGGATTTAGCTACATCCCCAGCCCTCTTCATTTTTATTTATTTTATTTTGAGACAGGGTCTTTCTAAGTCACTAAATTCCCATAGCTGGGCTCCAATTTTCGATCCTCCTGCCTTAGCCTCCCAGGGCGCTGGGATTATAGGCATGTGCTTCTACGCCAGGCAGTTTCTTAAAGTTCCTACGGCCCGAACAATGTCCATACAAGCTGTCTTGGTTACTTTCTCTCGTTGCTGAGACAAAATACCCAACTCCCAAAATGAAGGAAGGAAAGGTTTATTTAGCTTACAGTTTGTGGAGGTTTCAGTCCATACTTGGCTGGCTCAGAGGCAGAGGGGCACATGGCAGAGGCCAAACGTTCATGGCAGCAGAGCACAGCAAAAATAAGAGCAAAAGGGAGGAATGGCTGCAAGCAGCCTCCTTCCTTCCCTTACATTGTAAACAGGCTACCCCCAACCAGGGGGCCTGTAGCTGTCACATAATCTCCATGCCCGCCTCTTCCACAGGTTTAGGATGTATATAAAGCAAGCACCCTGGCTTCCTGCTGAGTCTCTCAGCCAACCTTTGGACTTCCCAAGTTGACACAATGTATCAACCATAACACAAGCCCTAGTGGAGGGAGCAGGGGCGGAAGAAGACAGCCCCTGCCCAGCTCATGGCCCCCTCCCTCTGTTCTGTTCTCTTGTACCTTGGTACAGGCTGGCTTAGGCTTTGACTTTGGCTTCTGAAAGTTCCCCCTGTGCTACGCTGTGTCCCTCCAACACCCTTGCTGAAATCTCCTTCCAAAGCATGGTGTCCTTAAAGGGGGTCCCTGGGCCCTTCAGGTTCCATAGTGACCATTTCCTGAAGCCCCCAGCGATCTGCTCACCTGGGCTGGACTCCCCTTGGAGCCACCGGGGAGCTGGGCCCAGAGCTTTGACACCTGGGTTGGGAGATGGAATAGGAGCCTGCCGAGCTGCTCCATGGCTTGCTGCCAAGTCCCAGGGCTCCAGGGCTGTGCTGGCAGAGATCCCCAGGCAGAGGGCCAGGAGGAGAGGGGAGGTAGGGGTAGGGGTGGGGAGGGGGGACAGGCGCACGCACACACACACACACACACACACACACACACACACACACGTCCTGGCTCCTCCATCTGGCATCTTTGGGCCTCCTGGCTTGACAAGTGATTCCCCATTGGTCCCTCCAAAGACCCACAATACTTCACATGGAGTCTCAGCCTGCACCTGGCTTCCCAGGGTGGCACCCCCACGTCCCCCATCACCTTATCCTGGATGATACAGCTCTTGATGGCAGCGGAGACCATAAAGGCTGGGTGCAGACTCTGGATCCAGTTCACCCACCTCCCCCAGCAGAGTGTGGGGGACAAAGTGCCAGGCAGGGGAGGCCCAATGTCCCACCTGGGCTGCATCCAGCCACCTCTCGAGGGGGACCTGGCAGGTTCCAGGGTGACGCCCAGGCCCGAGAGCCTGGATGCACACCTAGTGGGGACCCAGCCCTGCCCGCTGTGAAGCAGAGGCCCAGGGTCCTCCAGGCCCACCTTGGGGTGCAGCCAGGCAGCCGGCTAGAAAGGCACAGGGCACGGAGGCTGGGTGAGCTGGGAACTTCACAGACTCAGCCACCAGCTCCTTGGCCACCCAGCAAGCCCTGGGAGCCTGGCACAGGGGTGACAAGGGCTGTTTCTGCCTGGGGGTGGGGAGGGCTCACTGCCACCTGTCGGCCTGCTTAAATATCAGAACAAACCAGGCATGGTGGCACACATCTGTCATCTCAGCATCCCGGGAGGCCGAAGCAGGAGAGTAGAAAGCTGGTGTCCACCTTGGGCAGCTTAGTGACTGAGCAAGACCCTGTCTCAAAGTGAAAACTATAAAAAGGGCTGAGGACATAGCTTTGTGCAAAGGCTCTGCAGTCAATCTCCAGTATCACCTCTCAAAAACAAACAAACTCCAGGCCAGGCAGAGGAGGCGCCCCTGTCCCCACTCCCTGCCACTCTGGACCTACCGCAGTCTCGGGTTCCACCACACTCAGCCTCCAGCACCGCCCATCCCAGTGCTCCCAGCCCTGCTGTGGCCTTTGCCAAGGACAAACCCGTCACAGGTCATCAAACAGCTTAAAAACAAACTTCTGGGGGCGCCAGGTCCCAAGTGGACACAGTCTCTTTCTCCAAGACACAGAGCATCACCATAGTGACCTTGCTTCCAGGCCTCGCAGGAGGCACTGCCCCCTGGGGTGAATCACCCTGACAACCTCCCTCCCTGCACAGTGCCCCTGCTCCCTGAAAACAAAACACCCATGAAGGCAGTGCGTGTTGGCGCATGCCTGTAACCTCAGCACTCGGAAGGCTGAGGCAGGAGGATTGCTGTGAGTTCGAGACCAGCCTGGGCTACAAAGTGAGCTCAAGGCCAGACTGAACTGCAGAGCAAGATCTGTCTCAAAAAAAAAAATAAATAAATAAAAAGAAAGGAAAAGAAAAAGAAAAAGAAAAACCACCCAAGAGCAGAGGGCCTGACAAGGCCCCTGGGACCACACACCAGCCACAGGGCCAGGGAGTCCTTGACCTCTGAGGCTGGCAGGCTGTTTTCCTCCTGCCTCTGTTGTAGCCAAAGACCAGGACAGTGGCTCCTTTTTCCTTCAGACTCAAAACCTCTTGGCCAATCGCTTATCTCAGAAAGAGCAGATGGGTGCTTTGTTTCAAAGTCTGCACACTTGGCATGAGTGTGCCACACATGCCCTGCCCTGCCCCTGGGTGGCAGTCTTGGTGATGCCCTATGGGCTTGGACCAGGGGCAGCAGCCCTTCATCTCCCTCCACCAGGCCCTACAGGGGGGCCCTGGAAGGAAGCCTGTGAAACAGAGGGGGACCCAGGAGCTTGCGGGGGCCAATGTCCTGCCCCTACAGGAAGAGGAGCCATGGGCAGGGTTGCTCCAGGGTGAGGCCTATGACTGACAATTTCATGACTCAGCCTGGCCTAGGGTGGAGGGGCAGGTCCAGGTGCACGGTAAACACCAGTCTTCATGCTGTGGTAGAGGTGTTCATGGGTGAGATTAGCATCAAATCAGGGGATCTCGAGTACAGCGCAAGACCCTCGTCTTGCCAGGGAAGGCCCCGAGAACGTCCTGACCCAAGAACGGGCTGGTTTCTCAGGGAGAGCAGCAATGTGAAGCTATCCAGGAGCACCTTGCATCACCCAGGTAGCATAAAGCCAGGCGTGGCCCAAAGGGCTCCTTGCACTTTGACTTTTGTGGCTGCCTCCATGTCTTGAATCGATTTGAAACGTTTCCCTTTCATGGTCCTTTTGACTGTGGAAGAGTTGGAATTCACACGGCATCAGAGCCGATGAATACGGCAGATGAGGACGCAGCGTCCTGTTTTGATGAGCTGCCTCTGCATTGGCTGGCACTCAGCAGGCAGCACTCACCTCATGAAGACCCTCATGAAAGGGCACTTCCAGAGCTGCTTCAAAAAGTGGCAGGAATGATGGGACAGGTGTGTTGGAAGTGAGGGGGAGGATCCTGAAGGTGGGTTCATGGCACTGGGTCTTTTACAGTATTGTAGCTTTCAAGGTACATTTTGATAACTCCTTGTTTTGGCTACTTTTCTCTCGTTGCTGAGACAAAGTACCCAACGCCCAAAGTTAAGGAAGGAAAGGTTTATTTAGCTTACAGTTTGTGGAGGTTTCAGTCCATACTTGGCTGGCTCAGAGGCAGAGGGGCACATGGCAGAGGCCAAACGTTCATGGCAGCAAGCGCAGCAAAACAAGCAGAGCAAAAGGGAGGAATGGCTGCAAGCAGCCTCTTTCCTTCCCTTACATTGTAAACATGCTACCCACACCCAGGGGGCGTGTAGCTCTCACACAATCTCCATGCCTTCCTCTTCCATAGGCTCAGGGTGCATACAAAGTAAGCACCCTGGCTTCCTGCTGAGTCACTCAGCCAAACCTAGAGGGAGTCTACAGACTCCCCAAGTTGACACAATGCATCAACAATAACACGCCTGTATATTTGTGGAGCTGGGGCTTGGAGCTGGGGCTTGAATCCAAGACTTTGCCTAACTGGGTAAGTGCTCTACCACTAAGCCAGACACCCCAGCAACCAAATATAGATTTGTTAATCACCCCCAACCCCCACCTGCAGGCCCACTCTGCAACCTCCCAACCTTGGCTTAGGAATCTCTTTCCACCTCGGCATGTCCTGGGCGCCCTGCACTCCTAGCACCCGAGGTCGGATTCTAGCAGCTCTCAGCCAGGGAGGAGCAGATTCTTATCTCACCATCCTCTGGCTAATGTTTCCATCAGTCCCCAGCAACTTAAGGCTTCATGAGGACGGAGCACACGGTGGGACTGGCTCACCCAGCACCTGAGAGCCCAGTACAGGGCCTGCACAGATGGGCCCTCACCCCCAGGATGCTCAGTGACAATAACCACACACAGCCAAGGAACCTTTTCCTGGGTGGAAGCTCTACCACCCCCAACGTGCCCCCCCAAGTCACACTGCCTGCACTTGCTTGGGCTCTCATGGCTACCCCTGTCCCCCCACCCCTGCTGCAGGGGCCCAGCTTTGGGGACCTGCGTGGTGGGGCTGACCACAGACCTCTGTTGGAGCTGAGCATCAGAGCCTGCACCTCGCACGTTATGCAAAACAGGTTTCAAATCACCCAACTGCTCTATTTATAATTCATAGCAAAATGGTTTGTTGCTGTAAAAATATATTTGCACATTACACAAATAGACCCTCGCAGCAATTATCTTAATGCTGTAGCTACAAATTAACATCTCCTTACCTTGGGCAGACTGGCAGCGGGCGGAGAGCAGCGAATCCGCATGCAGGGCACACAGAGGAAGGGCTGGGCGGTATTGGGGCACCCGCGCCCTGCTCAGAACTGAGCCTCCGACAAAGGGCCCTGGGGACGGGGAGGGTCACGTGTCACCCTGGCCTGACCCTCCAAGGGCTGGGAGAAAGGGGCTTCCATAGGACTCTGGATTCTTGGGATACAGGGTTTTCCCAGCTGGGATGGCAGGTCCCCTGGCAGTCTTCACACTTTTGTCTCCGTGGTGCCCCACACCAGGGCTGGGGACAACAGGCGGACTCCGCTGGGCGGGTGTGGGACAGGAGCCCCACCTGGGCACGGTCCCTGGCTGATATGGCCAAAGGGGACACGGGGCAAACAGCTGCCTGGGGCCACTGCCTGAGCTCGTCCCAGACCCGGGGCCAGGCACTCTAAAAGGGCATGTGGGTCTCTAAAGCTGCTAGGGCCACAGGTTCTGCTGCGGCTGTCATATAGGCCAATGTCACAACTTGGGGCTTCTGCCCAGCCTCGGGGTGCACAAAGACCAGCCCCGAACCTCTGCTGTCCTCATTCCCAGGTGCTTGCTCCCATGGGCGCCGCACACCTGCGAGGCACTAAACATACATCCACACGCGCGCGCGCGCACATGCATGCGTACAAATGTACATGTGTACATGGGGCCAAGGCCAGCCTGATAGGGCCAGAATGATCCAAGCGCCCCTCTCAAAGGTATGTCTGGGGACACAAACCTGAGCCAAAAGGCACTTGGTAATTTCCCCAGCCGCCAGAATGGGTTCATTCATTGGCCCCCAGGCACCAGGAAGTTTTCCAGATGCTTCGGGAAAGGAAGACCCTGCTCTCCGGAGTGTCCACAGAAAGGGCTTGTCCACACAGCTGTGCGTGCAGATGTGGCCTGGATAGCTACAGCTAACCCACAGCTTCCCTGAAGGGCCAGCAGCCTGCAGCGAAGGCAGGGCCGCTCCAAGACCAGAGCAAGGTGTACTGGACCTCCAAACCCTCCCAGCCCGTCCCAGAGCTTGGAAGACTGCTAAGTACAGAAGCTTCTGTTGCCCCAGGTGCCCTCTGCCAGGGGACAGGGCTTCCCAGGGCTCGGCATCTCTCAGCACCATCCCTGCCCACCCTAGGCTCAGTATGTGCCCGTGTGCCCTTGTCCCCACACGTGTATGCCGGACATGCCCAACTTGTGCCTGAGCCCCAGGGCACAGCCAGCCTGAGATGGGCCAAGGGGGGGCTGGGGGAGCCGCCAGAGGACACAGGGTCTGGCCTGGCTCTGTCCCGCCTGAATCCCGTGGCCACTCCCAGCAACTGACCTGCCCAGCCCTTCTCTGTCCTGGACCTCTCCTCAGTCTCCACCAGCCGCTCTCAGAGCTGTCTGGGGGACCCTTGCCCCTCCTCTCATCCCCAAGCCCGGATCTCAGGCAGAGACCTCTCCCTGTCCCCATACCCCACCTGCCACGGCAACTCCACATCCGGGGCACCCCCTTGTTCTTGGGACAAAACTCAGCCCCTGAGGTCTGGTTGAGCCTGATGCTGCTGCACTGCAGTAACCTTGCCCTACTCTCTCTGTCCCTCAGACACATTCCCCACTCCTGCCCCACAGCCTTTGCCCAGGCCCCTGTCCTTTCTGCCTGGGGCCTGCTGACCCAGCCAAGGTAGGCTTCATCCCCACCCTTGACTGAGTGCCAACCCCCAATTCAGGCTAAAGGCAAACCTGGCCCTCTCTGGGAACTGAAGGAGCATCCTGGGGGCTCAGTCAACTCCACTGTGACCTGCAGACCCCCCTTTACAGCAAGATCTGCTGTACTTAGGCCAGGCCAGTGAAGACTTCACCCCAAAGTCACCGGAAAGGAAAGTGCCATAGGCCCCACAGGGAGTCCTGGCCACCTAGTGCCTCTCGGGATGTGGACTTTTTCTGAGACCTCTGTGAACCACTCCGTTACCTCCCAGGTACACATCCAGGAAATGGGCACAAGCCCGGTCCTCCCATACCTGAGAACATGACCTGAATCAAGCCATCCTGTGACATCACACTGAAAATCGGGCCCACTCCAAATGTAGGGCTCCATAATGAGAATCTTCCTCAGAGAGCAGGAAGAGAGAGCCTGTCTCAAGCTTGGCTCACCCACTTCACCATGCCCTCCTGTATCAGAACATTTCACTGTATCCTGCAAACAGGTACCATTTTTATTTTCCGATTACACCTTAATAAAGCTGGGGGAAATAATTAAAAAAAAAAATAGGGCTTCGCACTGCAATATGTGGGGAGCCTGAGGTCTGGGAACTGCTCTAAAATGCCCTGGGGGCGGGGAGCCAGGAAGGGGTGACGGTTGGGTGTGGTCAGGTGCGCGCAGGCTGGGGGAGGCTGCCCAGCTGCACTGTGCATCCTGCCTTGCTGGGAATATCTCAAATTCTCCACAACTTAAAAAAAACTTGAGTAAACAAAACTGTCTCTGTAAAGCGAGGGGTGTAGTAAGAGGGCACCCCCAGCTCCAGCCTTCTGCTCCCCACAAGGCCCCCGGGGTTCAGCCTCCTGCAGAAACCAAACCCCACAGACCCACAGCCCAGACAGCGCCCGCCTCCCGCGTCTCCTCCAGCTCTCTGATTAATGTCCAGGTGGGGGAGGAGGGGATGGTCCTGTCCCTCCAAGGAGTTTCTGGAACCTTCACCGGCCCAACCAGTTCCTTCTGGATCCCCACCAGCTGCAAGTCGCTCTGGCCTGAAGAAGGAACAGCCTGGTCTCCAGCGCAGAAGGCACAGACTGCGCCCCAGTCCAGGCCTCGCTGACTGGGGTACAACTACCAAAGGCCAGCGCTCTCAGAGGGGCAGGCCCTGCACTTGCACAGAACTCACTGGGTTCTGCAGGGATCCGCGGGAGGTTTTTTTTTTTTTTTTTTTTTTGGTTAATTTTAAAGAGAATTGAAACAAAAAAGAAAAAAAAGAAACAGTAGCAAAATGCAACAACATAGACAAAAATAAAACAAAGCAAAGACAAGAGTGATACACTGTTTCAGAACAAAACGTTAGGGATTAACGCAGCGCCCCAGGAGCGACTCAGGGACCAGGAGATCGCACTGCAGAGCGGACCACCTCCAGGCTGTGCACCCCCCTGGGACCCCTGTGCAGACTCTGCTGAGCCCTGACTTCATTCCCAGGGCTCCGGGACAAGCTTTGGCTAATGGTACTCATTCATGAGGAGACAAATCAATCAGGGAGCCAGAGAAGTGACTTGGGACTCACTCAGCCAGGTCCTCTGGATTTAGGGTCCCAGCGAATTGGACAGAATCTGCTGCGGGACGTTCCAGGGAGACCCCACGGAGAGACGGCTGGGACGGGACACAAAAGCACGGAGCCCATCTCTGGCCCAGCACCCTACAGGCACCTTCAGGTCCATCCCCAGGAGGGCTCCTGAAAAACAACACCTCTAGGGGCCTGGGAGGCCTCTGGACACCCACATCTCTCTTGGGTGCCAAGTTGAATCAAAGAATTGAAAGGAGTAATCTACCTAGAAAGAAATGGAAAACACCAGCTTCGGGCTGGGGATATAGCTCAGTGGAATAAGCGCCTGCCTAGCAAGTGCAGGGTCCTGAGTTCGATCCCCAGTACCGCCAAAACAAACAAACAAACAAACAAAAAAACCACCAGCTTCCTATCTTTAGGATAATTTCAAATTCTTGAAACAATAAACAGCCAGCTGACCCGGGGTACGGAGCAGTGGGCTACAGACAGCTGGCTGTGTGACATCCTCGGACCTCACTTCCCTCATCTGTAAAAGTGGGCAGTGACCGTCCCAGCTGGGGAGCCAGGTGTCATGGGGGAGAGAGGGGGCGCTCGGCCTTGGGCAGGGTGTGGCGGTCTCTAAGGATGGTGGCCCCAGGGTGGGGAGGATGGCCAGCAGGTCCTTTTACAGGGGCAGAAGCCGCTGCTCAGGAAGGAAGGTGACATGTCCCCTTTAACCTCGTGGTTCACAGCGCCCAAGACCTGCTGGGCGTGGCCTCGTAAATGCCGGACTGGTGAGGCCCCACACTTTACAGTCTCACTGGGCACATTTCAATGACTCTAGGGCCTTCTCTGCCCACACTGTCACACGCCTCATCTATCACGCACGCAGCGGTACTTCCACCTGCACCTACACTTGGGAGCCATCTCTAGCCACCAAAAGCCACACCCTGCCCTTCCCTTCTGGCGTCCCACCCACCTTCCAAGCCTCCTCCAGGAAGGCCCCCTGCCTCCTAAAAGCCCCTGGCTTCTCCCACACACAGACCAGAAAACTCTGTGCAAGCGAACAGGGACCAGGCAGGGGGGTGACCACGGACCAGCTCTTCACCGAAGGCACAAAATTAAGAACTTAGGACATGTCGCGAACACCCTAGAGAGGCTGTTTATTTCCGTCCTCACCTGGACAAACGTCACCCTGCTTTCCACAGGCGGGAGGAGGAATCTACGCGCCCCTAAAGAAAACGCCCCAGCACAGCCACCAGGAGGGCTGCCCCGACCCCGCCCCTGACCCTGCGGGCCACCGGGAAAGCAGGAATTCCGCCCCTCCCCCGCCATGGGTGTGGGAAAAGCGAAAGCAGCCGGCGTCGGCTTCCGAGAGCGACAGCCTCGGCGCGGCCCTGACTCTGGGGTCCTCCCGGGGAGCGGGAGTTTCCGGGCCGCGTGTGCAGCGGCGCTGCGCCTGCCCGGCCACAGTTCCCCCGTCTGTGCGGCGGGACGAAGCCGCCGGCCTCTAGGGCGTCGAGGATGGCCGAGGCTGGGGGAGCGCTCCGAGCCGCGCGATCCGAGTGCTCTGCGCGAGCGACAGGCAACCCGAGAGTTTGGGCGGACACAGCCCAGCCCAGAGCACCGCGGGAGGGAGGAGGCCAGGGAGGGCTGCAGGAGAAGGAAGGCGACGAAGGGACAGGTCCGGGGCCGGCGGGGACCCCCACCTGGGTAGCCAGCCCTGCGGGCGGAGCGGTCCCCGTCCTGTCCGCCCACGTACCCGAACTCACCCAGCCGCTGCGCCGCACCGGGTCCGGAGGCCCGCGCTCGCCGGGCCCCGCCCTGTGCTCGCCTAATCCGCCCCGAGCTCACCTGGCCTCGTCCCGCGCTCACCTGGCCCCGCCCCGGCCGCCTGGCCACGCCCCTCCACCTGGCCCCGCCCCCAGGCCGGGAGCCTCCTTAGGTCACCTGCGTCCCCACCCTTGAGACCCGCACAGCTCCCCCTGCCGTGCGACCATTCGCCCACCCTGACACTGTGCCAAGTGAGGCGGTACGGGGTGAGATCTGCGCCCGCGGACGCGCGCGTGGGCCCATGCATGGTGCTCGGGACCGACGGGGACAGGGACCCAGCAATCCGACAGGCGGTCCGTCCCAGGCAGCGGCGGGGAGCTTTCTGGAGGCCTCGCTGACTCTGCCCCGAGGACTCAGGCTGGGCCAAGTCTCCCGGAGGTGCTCGTCCTGCGCGGGCCGCCAGGGGGCCTGCTTGGGACTCAAGTGGCTGAGGCAGCCAGGCGGAAATCGTGCGTCACCTACCTTCCCCGCACAGGGTTTGGTCTACCTCCTTCCACCCGGCCCCTATCCCCTCAGCCTTCCCTCTCCCCGCCTCACCCCCCTGCACCCAGCTGTACGCACCAGCTTGGCTTCCTGCTCCTCCG
This sequence comes from Dinomys branickii, assembly GCA_004027595.1. Taxonomy (NCBI): domain Eukaryota; kingdom Metazoa; phylum Chordata; class Mammalia; order Rodentia; family Dinomyidae; genus Dinomys; species Dinomys branickii. The sequence continues at coordinate 52,799 of PVLD010001878.1, read as the reverse complement.
CCCACAGCCCGGAGCCTGCGGCACGAGTGACCATTCCACGAAGCCCTTCCCACCCTATTCTCCTACTGGCCCCATACAAACTGTCATGTGCTCTGTTTGTGCGTCGTCACTGGCCTGATGGCTTTCCTTGAAACTATCACACAGGGTCACACAGTGCCACCAGTTCTCCCCACCTTCAGAGGCCCCAGGTCCAGCCCCCCAGCACCATTCCCATGGCTCAGAGCAGTGACCCCTCACTTCTGCCCTTGACCCTCCGTTTCCACCCAGCTCCTGGGGTGGGGAGGGCCCTGAGGGTCCTGAGGGCCCTGTTCTGGTGGCCACTGTCCCCTCCCTCCTGGTGTGTGTGTGGGCTCCATTGTCCCCAAGTCCTGCCCAGAAGGGGCCTGGCTGCAGCAGCTTTAGGGTCCCCAGGTCCCTGGTCCCAGGTAGGGCAGCCAGGACAATGGGTGATCTGATCACAAAGGACAGTAGAGTAAATCACCCCCGAACCTGTGCTCAGGCTCAGCCGAGGCCACTGGGCAGCACAGGCTGGCCCAGAGGGACCCACAGACCCCTGCCTGGATGGTTGGGGAAAGTGGGCCCCTGCCTCCCCCTCCCCGCCCTAGGGATTCTGGGGATGCTGGTGCTAGAGTGTGTGCCACCATGCCCACAATGTAGTCAACATAAGCTTGATGTGACTCGGGAAGCTTCTGCATCAGCAAATGCAGAGCCAAAGAGACAGGGACTTGGTGTGTGTGTGTGTGTGTGTGTGTGTGTGTGTGTGCGCGCGCGCGCACACATGCACACACTCAGCATTGATGCAGGGTCCATTGTGGAGAGTGTGACAGAGGGCACAGGTCATGACCGAGGGGGGACTATTGGGGAGTTATCCAGGCCTGTTTGTCCGGGTTCCTCCTCTCTGTGTTGCCTTGTCCCTGGAGACAAGTGCATCACTTTCCTCTGGACAGAGGGAGGACACCTCTCAGATGAGACTCCTAGGGCCTGACCAGGGGACAGTGAAACCAGAGGGTGAGAGTGAGCTGCCTGCTCATGTCCTCAAAAGCCCAGGTGGGAGTTTGGATAGTGAGTCCTAAACTCTATCACTGGCAGCCATCCTGAGACCAGGAGGGCATCCAGGCTTGGGATGAAGCACAGATGGCCCGGAACTGGGGGGTCCTTGGTGACTGTGCAGAGCCCTGATCAAGCCTGCCCTGAAGCCTGTATTACCACTGGACTTTAGCTAAAAATGCCCAGAAATTCTCCTATTGTTTAAACTAACTTGAGTTTTTTATTTCCCACCATCCAAAGCATCCCTTTTAAACAAATCACCAAGTTGATGTCTTCTGACAACACACACAGAAAAAATATCCCAGGGAAGACCTGTAAGCCAAGTCTGAGATGCACTGTGACCCCTGGGGCGAGGCAGAGACAGGCATCTTTCATGCATTTAGTTTGGCTGAAGATAACCATGAAGTACAAGGGGCAATTGGACACTGTATCAGAGTAAAAGACATTGCCATGGATCCCCTTCAAAACCCTTCGCCTTGCTCAGAACACACTCACCCATCTCTCTCACAGTCCTGCAGTTCTTTTGCCTGAGTATCTTCACCACGTGCGATCAAAACTACCCTGAAGAAAAAAAAAAAAAAAAGAAAGAAAGAAAAAAGAAAAAAGGTTGAAAAAGTGGGCTGGGGTTATAGCTCAGTGTCACAAGCACCTGCCTGGCAAGTGCAAGGTCCTGAGTTCAATTCTCAGAACCAAAAAAAAAAAAAAAAAAAAAAAAAAAAGTTTGAAAACTACCCTGAGTGCTGCTGCCCTGGGCCATCCAGTGGAAAGGTGAGTGCGTGAGACCACAGCGCTGTGTCCTCATCCACCCTGTCTACCGACCTCGCACTGTGTAATGACCTCGGGCTCTTCTCCAGAGTCAAAATGACCATGAAAAGGAGATGTTTTAAATCTACTGAGGACATCAAGGCAGGCATGACGCACAGCTAAAGACAACTCCCTTCCTGCAGAATCGCCCAGTGTCGGTCCCAGCAGCTTGCTGATAAGACCCTTTCTCTGTGCCAAGAACCCGTACCATCCTTGCCTGGAGGTTGTCCAGAGAACACAATCCTGGGGCAGCGAGGGAAGCAAGAGACTTTGGGTTGGTCTGATTTCTTCCACATGTGCCCATCTCAGCCTCTGGTTAGATGGAGCCAGAAGCCTCTCTCTGTGTCCGAGGACATCAAACAGATGTCTTAGCCCTGTGTCACACAGGCCTGGTCACGCTCATTTATTTACTACTCAGTGCTGATTTTCAGGGGGAGCTCAGGATCGAACCGAGGCCCTGGCACCTGCTAGGCACGTGCTCTACCACTGAGCTACACCTCCAGCTTTGGGGACACCTTTCTTTATCACTACTGTAAGGTCAGTCCTGCATGGAAGAGGAACACTGCAGGGTTTGTTTTAAAAGTCAACTTTGGACAAAAGTACAAGCAGCACCTTCCAGTTGGCATATGCTGGCAGCGTAATTTCATGGCATTCAGAGATGCTGGTCAATTCCCCCCTCCCTGTGTTTGTGTCCTGTGAAAATCTCATATAGATTCCACAACCGTAGCTTAGAGGAATTAAAAGATGTGCAGTAAAGCAGTAACAGCACTTGTGCGCCAGACCGGGAGATCGCAGGTATGTTCTGCTGCTCAGGATACAGAAGGACGGACACGGAGGAGCTGTAAGGCCCAGGCTGGATCCTTTTAGTCCCTTTCTTCTGTTTTCCCCCAAGCACTGTCTAATCAGTAATCAATCAGTTAGTCATTTCCTTTTGTTGCTATAACAATAACTCCTTGCATTTCAAATGCTTTGCAATAGAAAAGGAAAAGCATAATAAAGTGGAATGAAGGCGCAGCTTTATTAAATTTGCTCTTACATGTGTTTATGGAGGCAGAGAGCTGGCTCTCCTCCAAGTGGCAAGTTCCACACTCCTAACCGCCGGGGGATGGAGTGGGGAGGCCGCGCAAGGAAGGCCTTCGGTCCAAGGTCTGGGCTTGCTGTTTGTTTTCTCCCCAATTGCTTAGCCTGCTAGCTGCAGCAGCTGATGCCTGGCCTGCCTTGAACTTGATTAAACTGTGAAACCAATATTTCCCTGACCCTGTGTGAGTGAAGCAGCCAGGCTGGGCCAAAAGGGATCCCACAGGTCATCTTCCAGCCGCCTCCTCTCTGGGTCAGGACACTGGACCCCTGGGGTCAGGCTTTGCTTTACTGCTGTGCAGCTGAGCCCAGGAGGGGTGTCTGGGACCCATTTTAGAGCAGAGGTAATTAGTATGGATGAGACAGTGCTCTCTAAACCACGCTTTCTGGAATCCTTGGGGTCTGATGTTTAAACCCTTTTGACATAGCTGACAGGCCCAGTTCCTGATGCTCCTGTTGACATTAGGGCAGGATACACTGGCACCAGCACCTTTCGAATGCCTCTGCTAGGTTAGAATTCTGCGCCTTACCAGACAACTGGCCTGTGCAGCGTTCTCTGCCACGGTGCCAGCAGTGAAGTGACAGCCTCTATCCCTGTGACACCCCCTCAACTGGAGGGTGGTCCCAGACTCGCACCCTGGAGGAGGTATCGGCGGCAGTGGCATCCAGCTTGGGAGGTATAGGAGGCCACATGGGCGGTCTGGGGCTCAGTGGGTGTCCCCATGGTGGCGTGATGAATGTAGTCCAGGGCAACACGAGCATCCCTGCGAGGGTGGTGGGAGCATCGCGGTGCAGGTGCAGGATCTGCACGCTGCACGCTGAATGAGCATCTCTGCCCACCCCCCAACACGCCCATCCCAGTGTGCAGGGACACCGCTCCCTGAGCTGGGCTTCCCACCTCCTGACAATGCCAGGCCTTGCTCTGCATTAATCAACTTCTTCCTGCCCAAACAGCCTGGTCCTCCAGCAGCTTGCATGAGCCTCACCTGGTCCGATATCCTAATATTTTACACCTCTGTGCCCTTCTGCCCTGCCTAGCTCAGGTGGATGAAACCCCAGGACGACCAGGGAGGTGTAAACTCGAGAACACCCTGCAGTCTATTTCAGGAGGAAACCCACGCCTCAGTACAGATAAAGGCTCTTCAGGGTAAAACCATGTTTATTATTAAGCCATCGCCACCTTCAGGTCCAAACCCATTGGTACCTGTGCAGAGCCACAGGTTTGTCACCCGCAGCCCTTGCTCTCTGTGTGCCTGAATGTATGTGGGGAGCAAAAAAATACCACAGCTCAGACTCTGTATTTGGAACGATCCTTCTACAGGTGAGACACCAAGGCTGGGTGACCTCCCAAGGTCACAGAGCAACCAACTCTGAGTCACGTTGGAGGCCTGGCTCTGCCTGCCGGTGTGCCAGACACTTAGCACATACAATGCAGTGATCAGCCCTGTCTTCACTCGGGGAGCCTTGGCTCTAGCGTCCTGGGAGAGACGCATGTGTAGTCAGGCCAGGCCAGGCAATGCCGCAGTAACACACATCCCCCAGGCGCCAGGGCTCCCATCTGCACTGGGCTCATGCATGCAGCCTATCTGTCTTGTCCCTGGGGTTCTGTCCCCACCAAGGGTGCCACCCGACAACAAACCGTTCCAGCTCCAGAGACTGCTCTGCCTGTCTCTCAGGCCAGAACTCATTGCCCAGAGCCAGGCTCATCACCCCATCCTGAGCCACCAGAGAATGAGAAGTAGAGAGCAGGGGACACCTGGAGGAGTGCTCTTGATTTAGGGTCTTGCCAGCCATTGGTGATGGACCTGTACCTGGAGGTTCCTCCTCCCCACCATGTCCTGCTTCTCCCAGCGTCTCTCCTGCATGCTCTTGGACTGGGTCCCCGATGGAACTGCTCCCTACCACTAGGGTTCTACAGAGGGCCCATGGGGTGGAGGGGGCGGTGCATTTCCTAAGGGAGGTGGCCTTGAAGAGCTGCAGGGAGGGAGCCTTGCTGTCTCACACGCACACGCACAGGCGCGCACACATGCATGGGTATACGTGCACCCAAGCTCAGCTCTGGGAAAGGTGCAGGAAGGTCTCTGAAGCCCACAGGGGCCCACAGCTGTTGGATGCTGCCTCATCAGCGACCTTGCGGCTGTGGAAGGCTCTTGTTTGGCTCCAGAAAACCCTGCTCTACCTCCAGAAGGAGCCTGAGCTTGCTGACCCATCCGGAGCGCGAATGACTGGTGTGTCCCACCTGCCTTCCTACTGAGCCCAGCTTTGGGGAAGACAGGGCTCCAGGGAGGGGACCAAGGATTGAGGCTGTGGAAGTAGGGCTGACGACCATCCTTCGCTACTTCTTCCTCCTCCCTCAGGGCTGTCTGCCACATAGAACGCCCTGGATGCCTCTGCTCCCTCCACCAATTGACCCCAGGTCTGGCCACTCTGCTTCCTGCTGCGCTGCCTGGTGCCCAATCCATCTCCTCCCCCAGCGACCACAGCAACTCCAGCAGCTTACACCTGGCCTCCTGTAGTCCAGCTTCCCAGGGATAGGCAGAGCTCATGTCACCCATGCCCAGTGCCCCTGGAGCAGAGGCCGGCTTGGTGGCCTGGTGTTGAAGGCCACTCACCGGGAGGGGCCTCTGCCTACCCTCCTGGCTCAGCCTGTGCCCAGACATAGCACACACCACAGACACATGCCAGTTAGCTCACAGCTCAGCCAGGAGCTCCTGGTTCTCTGCCAGCCTGGTTCCTGTCACACATAGGAGAATGAAAGGCAGACTTGGGAACTTGAACCCCAGTTACCTCCATAGGCCACAGGCAGGTCTGGCCTGCACCTCTCTTCCCCGGGTCCGGGCAGCCCCACCCGTGCCCTGAGGCCTGGGCTCTTCCTGCCCACATGGGCCTGGGTTCTAGTCCTATGGGAAGTGGGACGGATGCTAGAAAGCTTGTGGTCTTAAGTCTTTGGGGTGGCATCAGTGCACTGGCTGAGGCCTGGGCCTTAGGTCACAACCCTTAGATTCCCTTGTGGTGCAGATACATACACAATCACATGAGCACAGACACACACACCTGGGCGCACACACACTCACACACAGCCTGGAGGGGCTCCCTGCCCCACTCCCAGGGGTCCTGTATGAAGTCTGTCAGCAGTGGGACGGCCAGCAGGGCCACAGCCCAGCACAAGCTTGCGCAGGGCAGGAAGTGGTCTGAGAGCTGCAACCCTGGATGTCAGGGGCAGACACAGCAGAGTGGGCAGACATTTTATTCCCCCCGCCTGTCCCCGGGGCCACCTCAGGCAGAGGGAGGGCAGATTGTGGCCCAAGGGCCTATGGGGACGAGGACGCAGGGCCCTGCTTCCTGGGGCTGAGCCTCATCGAGCAGGCAGGTGCCACTCCTCAGCCTCTGTGATGGACGTGGATACTGCCGGTGTGGCAGGCAGGGGCACAGTGACCCCCGAGTCGGGTGCTTGCTGTGTTCCTGGTGATACCGAGGTGACAGCTCTTTCACTGTACGGGACCAGAGTATAAAGTGACGGAGACAGTGATGAGGTTGCTGGAGGAGGCTGGCGAGTTGGGGACAGTAGAAAATTCTTGCACACACGCACACACCACAGGGACACGCACTCGAGTCAGAAAAAGGCTCCGCCGGCCCTGCCACTCACACTACGCTCTGCCGGCCCCCGGTCCTCTCGAAGTCAGACACCCCAGAGCTGCCACCCCGACCAAAGTCAATGAAAATGCCTTCGGAATCCGAGTCCGCCGACTCCAGGGTCTGGTCCACCAGGGTCTCAGGGCTGGGCATGGGCGTGGTGCTGAGGGCCGGGCCGGGCTTGGGGGGCTGGGCTGGGGGGTACAGTCTGCTGGGGCAGGGCCCCGAGTGGGGTGTTGGGGGGCCCTGGCCAGGCACGTCGGAGAAGCCTTGGGGCTCAGGGCAGGACGTCATCTCGGACACCGAGTGCCTGCGGATGCTCGTGCCACCAGCTGCTGTGCCCTCTGACTCGTGCTCTGCCACGGGGTTCAGCAGTGGCGTGTTGTAGCTCTTGGAGCGCACCACGGGGTTCTTGGCCAGGATGTCCCCTGAGCGGGAGCGGCGCAGGAGACGCTTCTCTGGAGGGAGAGGTATGAGGTCACACGCTGCCCCCGCCCCCGTTCGGCTGGGGAGAGCACATGGGCCAGCCCTGCCAAGGGACTCAGCTGCTGCCCACAGCCTGGCCGGGGAGGAGGACCTCAAGTCAGTTGCCTGAGTTCAAATCTGTAAGTGTGTCAGTGACATGAATGCCGTGTGCCTCACTGTCCCCATCGTGCAATCTATGAGCTTGAGGTCTGCACCTTCTTAGGCAGACTCAGCTCCTGCCTCCTTAGGGCTGCTGTCCCAGGGATCGGGGGACGAACCCACAGGGTAAGCTGCAGGGGTGGTGGTGGCATGGGTTACAAGGGGGTGGGTAACAAGGGCCCCGCAGGGACTGTCAGAAAGGACCATCGCTCTGTATGGAGGGAGCCCTTGGTGAGGGCTCTAAGGCCTCCCTGGCCTGTGTGGAGAACAGTGGATGGCAAGGTCCCCGCAGTCCCCCGTAGTGGCCACCAGATGGCAGGATGGGGTACAGCAAATGGCCTTTCCTGAAAGAGGAGGCCGGAGGAGTTTGGGGTATCCTGCCCCAGGGTCCAGGGGCACATGGGCCGGGGAAGGGCCGTGCTCACTGGCTGTGGGGCCTGCCTGTCACCTGGTGGGGAAAGAGGATTCTGCCCCAGCAAGCAGGCACAGGCTGCCACTCCAGATGGGGGGCGCTCCCAAGTGGTCCTAGTATCACTGTGGCCCTCGGGCAGGATGCTCCCGCCCTCCTGCCATGTGGTCACCATGGGTGCTCAGTCATCCACTGTCCCTATAGGCCCAGGGGGGCAGGGCTTGGTCTCTGGTGCCCAAGCGATGCAGGGCAAACCAAAGAAGCACACGGCAGCTTTGGGACACACTAGGCCACCCCGCTACACCTCCACGGGGCTTGGCACCGCCCACCCCGGGGTCCTCCCCACCCCGACGCAGCTCCCTGGTTAGGGACAGGGATTCCTCAGGCCTGGGTGTTTGCACAAGCTGTGCCTTCTTCCAATTTCCCAAGACTGAATGGAGTGTGACCTCCCAGGAATGAGGCATCCGCGTGGCTCTGGGGTGTCACATGTCCGCTCGTGGGTCTGCAAGCCCACCACTCCCCACCCGAGTGCTCCGACTGGACAGCTAGGGGTTTGCGGCAGGACTGACGTTGCCCCTGAACCCGGGTCCCCTCCGCTGTGCGCCTCTGCCTGTCAGCTCATGGGTGGGCGGGGCCTGTGGCCACCCCGCCCCCGCCGAGGGCCCAGACGACCCTCACCCAGGATGCAGGAGTGAACAAAGGGACCCTCGCTGGAGTAGAGGCCGTAGGTGCCCAGGTATGGCGACACCACCTTCTGGACCAGCGTCTCCAGGCGCAGGTAGTCTTCGGTCGTACCCCGGGCTTCATGTACGCCCTGCAAGGCAGCAAGGGGCGGGGCATGTGCGGGTACAGGCGTGTGAGACACACCTCTACCCAGCCTGTCCCTGCTTCCTCCAAGTCCCCAGCAAGCCCCTCACCCTCCCACCTTGCTGCTCCCGCACCCTCTGTGCTGCTCGCTGCCAGCCGTGTGGTTTGCGACACCCCATGTAAAGGGTGCTGTGGACAGAGAAGGCCCTGCCTCCCCCAGTACACCGGCAGGCCCTGGGACGCTAGGGTCCTGAGGCAGCGCCCCTCCCCACCACTCGGCCTCCCTCCTGGCCCTCCCGGATGCTCCGGGGCCGGCTCTCGTCCACCTGGTGGATCTCTGAGGGCCTCCGGCCCTGAAGCTTCCTTTACCCCGGTTCCGCCCCAGGGGGCTGAGATGTGTGCTGTCCCAGCACCCTGGCGGAGGGCAAGGGGGAGGCTCCAGCAAGTGCTTGCCGCATGGTCAACCCGTGAATGAATGCATGAATGCAGACAGCATGGCCTCAGGGCTGCCAGCGGGCAGACTCCCCAGCCCGGCCAGGACTTTGGCCCAGAGGTGGCGGTGGGGTCCCCACAGCCCTTGGGCTGTTTCTGCCCACAGCTGTGGAGGCAATGTCACAATGGCCCCAACGCTGCTTCTGGAGCTGGGCTGGGTGTTGCATGGACCTTCTGGCATCCATGTTTAGGACCTGGAGGAACTGTGTCCCCTGCTGTGTGGGCAGGAGCTGTGGTGCTGGGGCTGAACTGGGCACACAGTAGCCCCTCAGCAATGGTTGTGACCCCAGCCCGACTCCAGACCTGAGACAGCAAGGGTCAAGTTCACTGGGGACAGCGTGCCGGGAGCCTGGACAAGCGCATTTGAGTGATTGGTTTGGGAGCCCTTTGGGGAAACGGTGCAGCTAGTGCTGGTGTGGTCAGGGGGGTGTGGCCTTGGGCACTGAATCTGCTTCCCGCCCCTTCCTCTCTGGCAGCCCCTGCGCTGCTTCCTGCCACCATGAACTGAGTAGCTCTGCTCCACCGAGCCCTTCTGCCACACTCTGCCTTGGAGCCAGCTGATGGTGGACCCAATCTCCTGGTACTGTGAACCAGATTAAACTCCTCCTTCTCCAAGTTGCAAGTGTTGGGTACTGCGTCCAGCAGTGGGAAAGTAACTCGGCTCATTCCAAGTGGGGACCATGACACGGGCTTATGGGTCAGGGCAAGGGCAGTCTAGGGGACAGCAAAGCCACCCAGGAAGCTGCAGGAGGCACAGCAACCACTAGGAGGAAGCACCACGGGGCCCTGGCTGCCAACACTTTTCTGGGTCCTCACATCCGGATTTTCCTGGGATTTCTCCCCACAATCGTCACACCTGCCTGCCAGGTAGGTCTTGTTGTCAAACAGACAAGGATGCCAAGGCCCAGCTACCCCACAGCCAGACCAGGCTGAGGTGCCGGGAATCCCACCCACAGGCAGGCATGCGTCCAGGCTCCCAGGCGACCTGTAACTCTTCAAACTCCAGCTCCTGCTGGCTCTGGGGCTTCCACCGGTGTCCTTGGCCCCAGGGCTGACCCTGTACACCCTGACCCTAAAGGGATCTCAATACCCAGGTTTAGGAGGTCACACAGGGCTCTGTAGCCTCAGAAGCAGGGCAGGGCTGGCCCGGGAGGCAGACTGCATTTGTGCGTCCCCACTGTCCTGTGCCCTGGAGGAAGGCTGGCCCCTTGTGTCACTGCTCTCTGCAGGGCAGCGGAGACCGCAAGCTCAGCAGATGCTGCTGGTGGGCCTCACCCCGCCAGGCCGGGCACCCACGGCCCAGCTCCCACAGGTGGGATGCCAGCTGCTGGTGGGCCTCACCCTGCCAGGCCGGGTACCCACGCCCAGCTCCCACAGGCGGGATGCCAGCTGCTGGTGGGCCTCACCCCGCCAGGCCGGGTACCCACGGCCCAGCTCCCACAGGCGGGATGCCAGCTGCTGGTGGGCCTCACCCCACCAGGCCGGGCACCCACGGCCCAGCTCCCACAGGCGGGATGCCAGCTCCGGTGGGCCTCACCCCGCCAGGCCGGGCACCCACGGCCCAGCTCCCACAGGCGGGATGCCAGCTGCTGGTGGGCCTCACCCCGCCAGGCCGGGTACCCACGGCCCAGCTCCCACAGGCGGGATGCCAGCTGCTGGTGGGCCTCACCCCACCAGGCCGGGCACCCACGGCCCAGCTCCCACAGGCGGGATGCCAGCTCCGGTGGGCCTCACCCCGCCAGGCCGGGCACCCACAGCCCAGCTCCCACAGGCGGGATGCCAGCTGCTGGTGGGCCTCAACCCGCCAGGCTGGGTACCCACGCCCCAGCTCCCACAGGCGGGATGCCAGCAGCGTGCCCCTTCCCAGCACCATCCGGGCCTGAAAGCCGCCTGGACAGAAGGGCCGCAGCCACTGTGTGCAGGTGGTGTGGTGTCCACAGCCTCAGGGACAGACCCAGTGTCCTGGAGGAACAACCGTGGTCGCCTTCACACTCCACCCCTGGGCACCCATAGCCTGGCCTGGCACCATCCTTACCTATCTCTCCTCTCTGCCTACCAGATTTTCTGTAGGTCCCCAAATCCCTGTGCAGGCCTGACCTGTGGCACCTGAGCCTGACCCCACACCCACACCGGTGCTCCCACCTGCAGCACCAGCAGCATCTGGACAATGGCAGGCGGCACGCGGGCGTGGGCACGGGCCAATGCGTCCTCCAGCTTCACGCTCAAGGTGATGGCGTTTCGGAAGTGCAGCAGGGCCAGCTGGCGCACAGACGGCTCCTTGCCCTGGGGACAGAGTGTGCTGTGAGTGGGACACTCACCTTCCTCCCGCTTGCCCAGGGCTGTGACCCTCAGGCCCCCGCCCACCCCTCCTCTGATGGCCCCACCCCAGGTGAAGGGCCCCTTGGGTCCCTGCCGGGGAAGGGTTCCTGCACAGGCCTGGGGGTCTGGCGCAGCACTGTGGTGCCCGGCCTGGCCCAGCTGCTTCCCTCCCAGGTGAGGCTGTCACCATGGCAGTGCCCGCCCTGCCACACCTGCACAGGGTAGAAGATGGCCTGCAGTGTGGGCAGCACGTCGCTGAAGAAGAAGTCCCAGGTCTCCGCCAGCGAGTCCAGCAGCTTCTGTCCTGTGGGGTGAGGAGCTGTCAGCCCCGCCCTGAGTCTCTCCACACACCGGGGACAAGGGGCTGGGTCCTGCTGAGCCCACAGGCACCGGCCTAGGCTAGTGCCTGCTGCTGGCACAGCGGCTCCACAGCCCAAGCCTGTCACCCAGCTGCCCTGCACCTCAGTGTTCCTGGCTATGATATGCAGCAGTGACAGGGCCGCCTCTCACACCCAGGGACCCAGGGAAGCTAAGCCAGGAGGCGCTCAGCCGAAGGTCTGGTGCTGGCCAACACTGGCAGTCAGTCCCCTTCTGTCACGGGCATGCCCACACTGTCTCCAGTGCCACAGAGGGGCCGCAGCCTTGCCCAATGCTGCCAGACCCTCCTACCCCAAACCCAGAGTCTGTCGGCCCGCCCCCATCTGCCTGTTTGTCTGTCCACCTGACAAGCATGTACAGGATGCCCACTCTGGTCCAGCTCCATGCTGGGCACCGGGGACCCAATTGATCCCTAACAGCTTCCAGACCCATCAGGTGATGGGGGAGGGGATGCAGATGGCGGCTGGGAGGACAAGGGCAAGAGATGCCCTCTAGGGTCAGTGACCCAGCTGCAGCTCCAGGCCTCCTCCCCTGCAGGCCAGGCCACCCATCCGCCTGCCAGGGGTGGGTCTAGGGGAGCTGGAGAGCCCCCAGTGGCAGCACCACACCCCAGGCAGGAGAGGGGGCAAGCAGGCGGGGGAGGGGGTGTTCCTGGAGGTGCTGTCCAGGCCAGACATAGGGAATGGCTTGCAAGGGAGGGCTGCATGGGGTCGGGGGCATCTTCACTGTGAACCCCCAATGCAGGTAGTGGAAAGGGGCTGCATGGACAACTCCATGGGCACCCTGGCCTCAGAACAGCTGAAGTGCCCCGGCTGACTCTGCGCTCCACCAGGAGAAGCAACCTCCCAGCACGCGGACCCAGGGGTTCTGAGCAAGGCAGGGAAGGTCTCCACATGCCACCAACTGTCCTTCCGGCTCTGTGGCCATGTAGAGGCCAGATGGAGGGCCTGGGCCTGGCCCCCGTCGCTTTCCTTGGGCCCTGTCTCCCTGCCCAAGCCCTGTCCAGCTAGCCCCTTGCGGTGGCCTGGCCTTCATGTGTGGCCCGCATCTGGCTCGGGGCAAGGTGGCCACAGGAACCCAGCAGGCAGACACTTGCGGCCCTGGGGCACCGGCCTGCACAGAGTCCCTTCAGTGCCGCCGACCCGTTCGAAGAAAGGGTGCTCAGTGTCTGCTGGCTGTGGGGTGGCCCTGGGCGTGTGCCAGGCCATGCTCTGCTGAGCAGGCCGTTCCCCAGCCCACAGGCGGAAGCTGCGGGAAGATGCTGAGTGCAATCCAGGCCCTGTTGGATTGCCTGGGCCTCACAGCCCACTGGGGAACCCCAGGGACAGCAATGACCACAGAGGCCACAAGTGGGGCCCGAAGAGGGGCCCAGGACATCAGGTAGTGGCTTGGCCACACAGCCCGCGGGGCAGAGGACCACGGGCTGCTTCCTGGACGCCACCAGCCTCCCCTCCCCAGAGGCGCCCCATCCTGCCCCCAACATGGCCCACAGAGCTACAGGCCTGAGGGAGGATCCACGGGGGTGGCTCTGAGGCCCAGGCCACAGGCTGGGCAGCCTCTGGCAAAGACCACACTCAAGAGCCACTGCCTCCAGCAGCCCCCCAGGCCGGAGTAACCCCTCCCCCCCCAGGTTGCTCCTCGCCCGCTGCTCACCCCACTGGTCCATCTCCAGGTCCCCAGATGCCACCAGGGCCAACACAGAGGGAGCACCCTGCACACAGAGTGTCCCACCCTAAGGTATGGTGACAGGGACCCCAGGCCACAGAGGACAGGACACCTGTGGCACCCAGCTGGGAACTCACTGCCCATCCCAGGGCCTGGGGTGCTCAACTGAGGCTGCCTGGGGCCACCCTCATCCCTGTCACCCACAGTAGTCCCATTTGGGAGGACGTGGTGCCGGGCACGGAGCTCTAACAAGCTCTAACAAAGCCACCTCCTCTCAGAACCTGCGCCTGGGGGCCGACTGGTGGGTGCAGGCACCTTGGGAATGTGCTGAGTCGGGAGGGTGTGGGATGGCTCCTCCCCAGGTGCCAGGGCTCAGGGCCACCCCGAGGCCCTCCTGACCCCTCCACCCCGTGGTTATGTTCTCCTGGCCCTTCTCACGCTCCCGCCTCAGCTGGCACTGCCCAGCATGTGCACTAGGGGTGCAGGAGGAACACATGACCTGCCACTCCGAGTTCCCCCAGGGCCTCAGCTTCCCCCAGAGGGGCAGAGATCCAGGCTCCAGGGTCCAAGCAGGGGCTTGAGGAGGGGCCCAGGTGAGGGACAGAGTGCTTGGTACCCTTCCACCCAGCCCCAGGCATCCCATGAGCAGCAGCTGTAAGTACCTGGTGCCTGGTGCAGAGCCCACAGGGTGGGCCCAGTAAACCCTGCATATGTCCAGTAAACCCTGGAGGAGCCTGGAGCCAGTGCAGGTGGAGCACAGCAGGACTCCCTGAAGGACCCCAGGCAGACAGGAAGCACACACAGGGGCTGCTGCCCTAGGGCCTGGGACAAGGCCTCTGTTACCTGATGATCCACAGGCAGCAAAGCCCCTGGGACCACAAGCAAGGGGCAGGTGGCATGGCTTGGAGAAGACAGACCGGATTTTGAGCCTGTCTTTGCTTGTCCTGCAGTGTTGCTGCAGACAAACTGCCCACCTTCACTGCGTTGTCCTCTGAGCACAATCTAGGCCCCGCTCTGCCCTTCAGTTATATCAAGGTGACCCTGTCCCTAAACCAGACCTCCTGCAAGCCCCTAGACCCTCAACCCATCCCTCTCCTATCCCAACACCCTGCTGTGGCTTCTCCAGGCCGTGGCCAGGAGTCCTTGGGACAGAAGGTCCTCGCTGCAGCAAGGGGGAGTAGGGCCTTCCTGGGCTCCTGAGTATGGGATGGACTCTCCTAAAGTCCTCTCAGTGAGACCTCGCCCTGCAGTCTGCAGCCACATTTACAGCATGCTCAGCCCAAGGCACCCAGCATGGTGCCCAGCGTGCCCACCATGGGCCTGTGGGTGCCACTCACCCTCATAGAAGCGAATCTTGTCTCGAAGGATCACCATGCCTTTCGTCAGCAGCTGGTTCTGAAAGCAGATGTGAGGTATTGTCCCTGCCCTACAGGGGCCCCAAACATCCATGCCCCGCTGGCCCACTGCGAAGCCTGGACCCGCACCAAGCTGGACCCCTCTCAGGTTGTCACGAGAAGGGAGGAGGCCACAGGGAGAAACAGGCCGCACACCTGGAGCCCTGGAGAAGGAGACCCTGGAGAAAGTGGGGGCCGCAGTGTCACTGGCCTGGCACCCCAGCCACACAGGGACCTGCGACAGGGCAGGCTGCTTGGCTGAGCACAGAAGCTCGTGGCCTCAGTGCTGCGCATAATGGTCAAAGGGGGTGACAGCCCAGCTTCCACACAGGGACAGCAGACAAAGGGCATGTGGACAAAGGGCACATGGGGAAACCTTCAAGGAAACGGTGTCCTCATGAACGGGAATGCAGTGGCGTTCCCTGCTGTGATACTGACGCTTTAAAACACAATGCCCAGGGGAAGAGGCCACACACAAAAGGCCATGCAGTGCCGGGACAGAGGCCTCACACAAGGTGACACCAGGAGCAGGCGCTGTGGCCGTCTGGGTCTGGCCAGCAAGGCCACCCACCTGCAGGTACTCTGTGAAGAAGGACCCCAACTCCGTCTTCAGCAGCTGCCTGTTTAGGAGGGGAGACAGCAGTCAGAGGGGACTGGGCAGTGGGGCCCCACCTGCTTGGCCTGGTGCAGAGGAAGGGGGCAGATTCCACACCAACCGCAGGCTGAAGCACCAGCAGGTAAGCCACACCCAACTTTACTTTTTACTTTGCTGTTTCCACTAGAGGAACCTTCCAGCCAGTCCCGACTGCAGGTTGTTCTCACTTTGCACGGTTCTGATGGGCACCAATTCCAGCAAACAGGGTCTGAGTAACACCTACTGCCCAACCACCCAGTTCAAGTTTCAGTTCCCATAGCGCTAAGGGCTTAAAAGAGCTCTAGCGCTCCCTTCCAGGCCACCAATCACAACACAGATAACAGATGTGCATCAAGACTTGTAACCAGTCATGGTACTTCTTTCAGAGCTGCTCTATGATTGGTCCCAGGCACTTGTCACTCAGTTCTGCAGACAGCAAAGTGTGTGGCCCCCTTGGTAGCCTCACACAGCACCTATCCTGTGGTGAATGGCTCTTGTCATTTATTGAGTATGGTACTGAATATGAACCCAATGTGTGCTCGGGCTCACGCAAGTGCCGCTACAGTGCTAAAGAATTTTAAGGAGAAAGGCAGGGGCTACCTCATAAAAGAAAAGTGATAATGCTTTCCCAAGCCTTCAGGGAGGCTGAGGCAGGAAGGGTGCCAAGTTAGAGCCCAGCCTGGACAATTCAGTAAGCTCTGGTCTCAGAGAAAGGAGAAGTAAGAACAGGTTAACGGTGTTCAAGTGACTCTTGGTAGTGTTTTTAAACAAAGAAAACATATCTGGATGTTCTTTTTTGAGACAAGGTCTCACTAGACCAGGTCTCACCAGACCAGCCTAGGCTGGTCTTCAACTCACAGTAATCCTCCTGCCTCAGCCTCCCAAGTGCTGGGACTACAGGTGTGCACCACCACATCTGGCTATTTCTTTTGCGGGGGTTACTAGGTATGGAACTCAAGACCTCATGCTGGCTAGGCAGGTGCTGTGCCATTAAGCTAAATCCCCGGCCCCTCTGGCTATTCCTCAGGTTTAAAATACAATGTTCCAAACAAATATTCCCTTTATTACCTTTTTCATTTCTCTACCCATTTTCAGTGAACAGAATGACAGGTTTTAATATTTTGACAAGTTTTTCAGGGTCATAGGGCCACGTAATTTCCCCTCAGATGACTAGGATTGCTCTGCTCCTTTCAGCATGGTCACTGTTTGGTCTTGCTGATTAAAAAGACAACTTGTAGGCAAAAGCGACGCACAGAAGAAAGGGCCCCTGAAGGAATCCCACCTTCCTGCCATGGCCTGGGTTCCGGGCATCGGAAGAAGACAGAGGCAACTCTTCCTGCCCCCATGAGCTGTGTGAATGGGGGTGGGGCTGGTGGCAGTAAACTGACCCTGCCCTGGACACAGGAAGCGGGCTCTGGTCCCCAAGGCCTTTCCTGAGCAGCTGCAAGTGCACTGCCGCTCAGGGCTGGCTGCCCCTGGTACACTGGGGGTCCTGAGGCCTGGGTGAAGCCCAGACACCAGGACGCTGCGCCAGGTGACCAGCACCCAGCTGCTGTGACTGGGTGACTGGTCACCCAGTCGTCACGGGAGCTCAGAGCTTTGAGTGGCATCTGCAGAATCTGCAGAGCAGGCGCACCCTGTACTCGGGAGGCTTCTATCTGGCAGCCACGGCACCCCTGGGCCCCCTCCTGGGAGCCACATTTCCAGACAGGATTGGGGATGAATACACAAACTCCAGCCACACAGGCAAGGCAGGAACTATTTTCATTTTTCAGAAACTGAGGCACAGGGAGGCAACGGAACCCAAGGTTGGGTTGCTAGATCTGTGGATTAAAAAGAGACAGCCAAGCCAGGTGTGGTGGCGCACATCTCCCACCCCAGCACTTGGGAGGCTGAGGCAGGAGGATCACTGCTAGTTTGAGGCCAGCCTGGGCTTCACAGTGAGTTCAAGGCCAGCCTGAACCACACAGTAAAGACACTGTCTTGGGAGGAAAACAAAATGAAAGCAGCCTAAGCATGGGGGTGCGTGCCTGTTAGCCACCTGCTCAGGAGGCTGAGGCAGAAGGGCTGCTCGAGTCTGAGTTTGGGGACAGCTTGGTCAACATAGAGACCCTGTCTCAAAAAAAACCAAAAACAACTCCAGGCCTCTTTCACATCCTTCCTAGGATCTCAGGAGGGGCCTGCCCAGTCTGTGGGCCACATGAAACTCCTAGCTTAGAACAGTGGTGGCGAACCCTTCAGAGATTCCAATGGTATGAAGAGCCCACTGGGGCACGTGCGTCTTGTGTTTCCACCACTGGGTTAAACCAAGCCAGCCATGGGCTCCTGGACATCAAGGTGTCAGGCCCCACACTAAGGGTGGGAGGAGGATGGGCCAGCCCTGTGCATGCTGGGAGTGAAGGAAGGGTAGGGAGAAGCGGGTGTGGGGGGCAGCTCTAGCAGCGAAGTGTGGCAGGGAGTCCAGGGGATGGTGTCCCTAGATGGTGATGGGGAGGGGGCACTGTTCCGAGTGGCAGGCACAGGTGATCAGCAAAGCCCTGAGCAAAGCCAGCAGCTGGAAGGCCTGGCCACACTTCTCCCTGGCCAAGGCTGCCACGGCACCCCAGGCATGGGACAGAGGCTGCCCTGGCTGCACAGGACATGGAGCACAGAGTAGCTGCACCACGTGGTGGAGGGAAGATGCCGCCATAGCTGGGCACCTGGGCTCAGGCTCAAGAAGCGGGCCACAGGGTGAGCCCTCAGGAATAATCACCAGAAAAATGCAGTGAGTCAGAACAGGCGAGGGCCCCTGCTGCTACTCAGACTGCTCTGCTCCCTGAGGGTTCTCTCCAGGCTAGACTTGAACTTGTGAACCTCCTGCCTCAGCCTCCCAGAGCTAGGAGTCCAGGGTGCGACATTATGCCCAGCACCAACTGTAACAACTGTCGCGCAAATTGTGAAGAAAGATGCAAGACAGCGGAGCTCCCCAAAACCCAGCCCCGTGCCTCAAAGGGCACCACAGGGTGATGTGTTCAGGTCAGCCCAGGTGAGGCCCAGACCTGGGAACAGGCTGTCTTACAGCTGAGGCACCCTGAGAACTGCGTGGGCAGGGGAGGGGGACACACTTCTCCCAAGACCCCCAAGTGCCCATACGCACCATGGAGACAACCCTGTGACTGTCACCAAGGATCTGCACACACACTAGCATCACTGAATGAAGAGCCAGACAATCATAGGTGGTGGCGAGGGCACGGGGACCCTGCACCCTGTAAGTGGGCAGCCACAGTGGGAAAGACCGAAGTTCCCCAAAACATCACAGGGTACCCAGCAGCCCCAGGCCTCACACCAGGATGCTGGAGGCAGGCAAAAGATGTACTCCCTGGCGCCAGAATGTTTGGTGAAAGTTTAATCCCACCAGGCACTGTATATCAATGGTAGCTGCTGACAGTGGCAGTCTCTAGGGGTGGCACCACACTGCTTCTGTTTAGGTACACAGGTTCCACTGTGTCACAGGGCTCATGGCCAGCGCTGGGCAGTGACACCCTGCACAGGTCCAGATGCACGGGCCACACCTACAGGTGTGCGTCAGCCACCTCTGTGACGTGCGCGTGCAGTGAAATGACCATGGCCCAGTGACGCATTTCTTGAGTGTGTTCCTGCTGCTGAGTCAGCCACGCCTATGTAGACACAAACATACATTTAAGGCAGTATGACAAGGACGTGAAAGTCTTCAGTGAGCCGGGCCAGCCCCACCTAACCCAGGCAGGAGGTTGGCCCCCGGCACTTCCTTGTGTCCCGCCTAAGCTCCTACTCCAGGGAGGAATGTGGCCCAGGGCCAGGGCCAGCAAAAGACGGCAGCACACAGGGCTGGAGACCACTGAGGGGCTGAGCAAGCAGCTTCTGTGCTAGAAATTTGGGAATCTGGCAGTATTTCCTTTTTTCTTTTCCTGATTTTGGGAGGAAGGGGTAGATCGAACCCAGGGCCTTTGCACTGAACTACATTCCCCAACCCTTTTTAATTTTACATTTTGACACAGGGTTTCCCTAAATCACTAAGTTGCCCAGTTTGAACTTGTGATCCTTCTGCGTCAGCCTCCCAGAGTGCTGGGATTACAGGCCTGCAACACCGCACCTGATTTTTCTGGGGTGGTTGTTATACCAGCAGACTCTTTAGCGTGTCACAAACCCATTTCCCTGAGGGGAGCATACTAAGAAAACAGACTGCATGGGTCACCCCCTCCACGGGTGGCCCAGATGAGAAGAAAAGCAAGACACCAGGATGTGTCAGGCCCAGGGAGGGCACCATGCTCCTTGCTGGAGACTCTGGCGGTCCCTTCCTCCCTAGGCCTCTGTTTACCCTATGGAAGGGCCACTGAAGCGGGCGCGGACTGCCCACATATAAAATCCGACTTCCATTCCATTTACCCTTTCATCCCGCACTCCAGAAGGAGGTTTGCTGCCTATTTTTCCTGATAAGCTCTTCTGTTTTTTTTGAGATTGTATCTCACTGTGTAGTCCGTGCTGGCCTCAAACTCAAGGCAATCCCCTGCCTCAGCCTTCTCAGTGCTGAGATTCCAGCTGCCATTGCTTTTTACAGGGGGACAGGCAGAGTGGGTCAGGCTGGGGAACACCTCCTGCACCAGCTCTGTGACTCTGGGCAACAGTCTGCCGGCTCCAGGCTTCAGTGTCCTCTGAAATGAATGATGACTGGGTCACTGCCTGTCCCTCCCAGCAGTCACAGGAAACAAGGGGCATCCGCATGGAGAGTGCTTTTCCAGGAATGACAGGCGGGCGGCCTCCTCTGGGCAGTATGAACACCCCGAAGATGCCACGCCCACTTCCCTGGGCAGCTCTGCCAGGCCCAAGCACTGGCTCGGAGCTTGGGGGCTTGAGGTCCAGGGGGTCTGGGCCAGCACTCACCGCACACCCTCGTTGAGGCTGAAGAGCTCCTGGTCGGGCAGTCCCTTTCGCTGGAACACAGCGATCACCCCGTTGTGGATGCTGCGGGTGGGGAGAGAGAGGCGTTCACACCCGAGGCCTGGGCGCCCCAGGGCCAGCAGCCTCCCCAAGACCCCACAGTCCTGCAACCCCAGCCCTGGCCCACCCGAGCAAGGGCCTGGTCTCAAGGGTCATGGTCACCTCTCTGGGATTTCTGGACCCCCGGCCATGCTCTGCAGTCAAACCTTGGCCAGTTCTTTCTCCCTGGAGGGCCAGAAACTGTGGAGACCCGGCACTGGCCTCTCCAGACACATCCACATCCTACTGACCTCAGCCTTGTTTTGGTTTTTGGGAGTCTCGCTGTGTAGTTCTTTTAACTCACTATGTAGCCCAGGTGCTGGCCTTGAACCGGTGGCAACCCTCCTACCTCACCCTCCAGGAGCTGGAATCCCAGGTATGTGTGTGCCACCATGCCCGACTAATCTTTACAACATCTGCAACCTCTGGCCCCTCCACTGCCATGACCACCCCTGAAGTCAGGGTCCAGGGTACATAAAACTGCACCCCTGTGAGAGGGTTTTTTTTGGGGGGGGCTTTTTGAGACAGGGTCTGGCTATGCAGTTCAGGCTGGCCTTGAGCTCACTTTTTAGCCCAGGATGGTCTCCAACTCACAATGATCTTCCTGCCTCAGCCTCCTGAATGATGGGATTAGAGGTGTGCGCCACCGCGCCCTGCTCCTGTGGGTATTTAAAACCCTCTCATGGGCATGGCGGCTCACACAGCCTGGAGGCTGAGGCTGGAGGATTGCCAGGACGGAGCCCCCTCTTCCCCAGACTCAGAGACTGGAAGGATGAAGGCTGGTTCAGAGCAGTGGCTGGATCCTTCCTGACTGGGCCGAGAAGCACCTGTCCAAGTTCCCGAGGGGACCCAGTCCTGGGAGGGCTGTTCCCACTGCACACTAAAAACAGCCCTGGATCCGTGGGTGTGCAAGGGCCACTGAGAAGGCAGCTGTCCCACAGCAGCTGCCTCCCTGCTGGGCTGAGGGCTGGGTCTAGCGGTGGGCCTGGGGGAGGAGACAGGCAGGAGCGGGAGACAGAGATGCTGGTGTGGGAGATAACCAGGGGCCTCTGCCCTGCTGTTCTGGGAGACCTGCCTTCCCCAGCCTCAGGTGCCCTCCATGGCTACCCCCAGAGGGGTCCTTGCTCACGCCAGTCCCTAACCAGAGGTGACTGGACAAGGCTTCCCTCCCGCCTCAGGACCTGCAGCCCCCATCTGTCCCCCACACCTGTGTGGAGATGCGCTGGCCGGGTTCCTGGGGAGGAGGAGGCCTGTGGCTTACTGTGGACCCCACCCTGTCCACCCCCGCCTGTCCCTGCCCGGTAGCCCCAGCTTCCTCCAGCTGCCTGAGTGGCCCCATGGGAACGTACACAGTGGTGGGCTCTCCAGCCTCACTAAACCTGCAGGAAGTCATGGGCCCAGTGACAGGGAGGGGTGTGAATGGCCACACCCCAGCCACACCCACCTGTCCTCCCCACCCTCCCGCTAACCACCAGCCTGTGGTGGGGACTCAGACCCCAGGGGAGAACACGTGAAGGATCAGAGGCCCTGGGCTCTGCCTCCTCACAAGTCTGCGGCCTGGCCCATGGGGTCCCCAGCGCCCCAGACCCTGGGGTGTCCGGGCTGGGCTACTCCATGCTCTTTCTGAAGTCCACACTAGGCAACCAAGAGAAACTTAGTGTGGCCCTAGGAGAGGTGGGGCAGGGAGGCCCAGGCTTCATGTGACTCGTCACCCGGGGAAGAAGTGAAACCTCGGGACCAGAGCCTGCCCGAGGCACAAGGTGGGGACCTTGGACACCCAGGCCACTGGTGAGGAGGGTGCACCTGAGGGGTGTGCTTAGGGCTCCTGGGGATACCTGCTGAGGCCACCCTGTTTGGAGGGCTCTCTGGGGTATCACTGGCTCGTACAGGAAGCTGGCAGAGTGAGGGGATATGGGGAGCCAGACCCCATCTTCCTGTGCCTTTGCCCCACTGTGGACCCGGCTTCTGGGGCCTCAGTGCGCCTAGAGGTGACAGTCTCTGCTAGCGGCCCCTCCCCTCCTCATGGTGCCCCCACGAGGTGGGCCTGGTTCCTCCAGAGACACCAGGTCATGCTAGGCAAATGCTCTGCCACGAACCAAGCTGTCCCTATCATGACCCAAGGGAAGAGGCCAGGGCGGCCAGGGAGTGACCTCATCCTCCAGGAGCCTGGCGGGAGCCTGGAGCCCCTCCTGGCAGCAGACACCCGAGCCCATGCAGCCAGTGTGCAGGCACGGTGGCCTGGCTGTGTCCTCCCTGGCTACTGCTACCCCAGCCCTGCCCTCCCTGCAGAGGCTGGGTTCTGGCTGGCAGGGAGCCCGAGTGCAGGGTGAGGGTCTGCAGCCAGGCTGGAGGCAGCTAGCTCTGAGCTTCACCCCGCTAAAGCGGAGGCATGGGTGGGGCCCACTCTCCGTCCCTGCCTTTGCCAGCTTCTTGAGGAGCCTGTGGCCCTGCCCCCCCCTCCAGGGCCCAGGTGAGGCAACTCCGTCTCCAAGGCCCCCTGCAGTGCTAGGGCTGACCTGTGACCACACGGGGCCTTCTAGACAGGTTGGCACAGCCTCCCTGACCCAGGCCCCTGACTGGACAGCATCTGTGGCCTTCTGCCAGGTATAGCTCCCACCTCGTGTGTCCTGACACCACACCACAGAGGTCTGCACCCAACTGGTCTGAGGAGGGGGCTCAGGACCCAGCCTGATCCAGAGCAGCTGGGCATGGAGCTGGGTGGTGCCTGCCCTTCTCCAGCCCTGGGGATACAGGCTAGGGCAGCAGCGGCAGGCTTAGGTGCTCAGCCGTGCTTGGGGTGACAGGGTGTAGGGTACTCTGAGGGCTGGGGCCAGTGGCTGGAGAGGATAGGGCCCCAGCATCTTCTGGCCAGGACCAGGGGAGCGAAGACCAGGTCCTTTAGGCCTTGCTCTTGTTCCCCATCTGAGATGGGCACCGGCTACAGAATACAGACAGCTCTTCCCATCCACACCCACTATCCCGGCCCCCGCGGGGACAGGAGCCCATGTGTGTCCCTGGTCGGTGGCCTCAGGGCTGTCCATCTTTTTCCTCCTCTGGCTGAAGACAGCCAGCCGGAGAGGCGGATGGAGGGGACAGCCACAGCCCCCCTGTGCCTCCTGCCGGGGCGCATCCCCATCACCCAGGCTCCCTGCTCCCGACATAGATGTGGAAGGGGCTTCTGTGGGACGGGTCCCCTGTGGGGGGGCACTGGCTCGGGCGGCTGGACATCCACACGAGCCTCGGCGCCCTGGGTGGGGTCTTCTCAGGGTGCTTGGGAGGCGGCTGGACACCCACACGAGCCTCGGCACCCTGGGTGGGGTCTTCTCAGGGTGCTCGGGAGGCGGCTGGACACCCACACAAGCCTCGGCGCCCTGGTGGGGTCTTCTCAGGGTGCTCGGGAGCCCCAGGCGGGGCAGGTACGGCTGGTAGGGCACGTCCCTGCCAGGAGGCAGAGACCAGCACCTGGTCACAGGGCCGCCAGGTCCCCCAACCTGTGGCCCCAGGGCCTGGGTCCTGCAGTGCCTGGATGCCCCTGTTCCTCATCCTGCAGGGGACGCCGGGGACTCTGCCGCCCCCAGGACACGTGAGGACCCTTAGCTCAAGGGCACGACCTGCACAGAGCTGGGAGCCTCCAGTGAACATAGGGTCAGGCCCAGCTGTGAGTGAACTGGGGCTGCCAGGGAGACAGGGACCCCTTCTGGCCCTGAAGAAGAGGGTGGGCCCCAGGTGGGCAGGTGGCAAGTGTGACCTCCAGAGACTTGTGCCCTCCTGTCACTCTGGGAGCACCCTATGGTGGCACCCTCAGTGCCAGGCCTGGCTCAGGCTGGGAAGAGGGCCAAACCCACCCAGAAAAGTGGCAGC
The DNA here is from genome assembly GCA_004027595.1 of Dinomys branickii. Classification (NCBI taxonomy): domain Eukaryota; kingdom Metazoa; phylum Chordata; class Mammalia; order Rodentia; family Dinomyidae; genus Dinomys; species Dinomys branickii. The sequence continues at coordinate 28,660 of PVLD010001878.1, read as the reverse complement.
AGGCACACAGGACTCGACTGGGGTGGCTTTGGTTTACAGTCTGCAGGAGGCCCTGCTGGCAGCCAGCCTGGCATCCGCCCCACTGAGCACGCTTCCCGCAGCCCCAGCGCTCCAGGGGTGAAAGGCAGCACCACGGCGGCAGTGTCACTAGCTCATCTCACTCGTGCCTGCCGTGACCTGCAATTACTCCTCTGCCGACCTGTCTGCTGTTCACTTCCTGCCCCACCCCCAGCCCTGTTTCCCGCTGAACCCTCACCCTGGGCCCAGCGCCTGTGCCAGCATGGAAGGTGGATCAGGCATGAATGAATGCCTGGCCCAGCGCCCCGTTCCACTCATGACAGAGCAAGCTACATACTTTCAACCTGTGTTCAGAAGAGGAGACGGGGTGTGGGGAACTTGGGGGTGTACCCAGGGTCACAGGGCAGGTAGAATGACGTGCCCCAGATACTCAGTAGGCTGACTGGGAAGAAGTACGGGCAGAGGTGACGGCTAAGGTGTCTTGGGATGGAGACAACAGACTGAAGTTGGTGTCTTGACAGAAGGACAGAGACTTGGGCACAGGGAGCCCAGTAAGGAAGGGACAGAGGCTGGGGTGAGGCTGCCACAAGCCAAGGACACCAGGAGACCCTCCCTCCCCCAGCCCCTAGCCCCCGGCCCAGGGAGCATGGCCCAGCCACGGTGGGGAGGACACAACAGGACGACAGGACGCACTGCTGAGGTTTTACGTTAACCCGTTGGTAGCCATTTGTCCCCTTGGTCCCAGGGAACAAATGCAAAGATAAAAGGGGCTGCAAAACGCGAGTCCAAGGCTTGGCAGGGCAAGACCTGCAGGGACACAGCCGTTCCTGACCCTGCACAGGGGTGCTGTGGGTGGGGACAGGCAGACAGGCAGGGATCCCACTGTTTCCCCTCAGGGTGGGGAAGGCACAGAGGCTGGGTGCAGGTCCTACTGTCCAGGGTGCTGCAGGCCACAGTGGGTTGGGTCCCAGGCCCTCTGCATCTCTGTGAGGAGACTTCCTCACCAGGCCAGGCTGTGGCCTGAGCAGCAGTGCAGGTTAATGGGGTTCAAAGGCTGGAGATAAGGGGCCTCTGGGTGCTGGGGGCGGGGGCGGTGGCTACATGTATGTCTGGCTCAGGTCCCCTCCCTGCAGGGCTTCCTGGGCTGGGGAAGGCAGGGGTGGGGTCAGGCAGGTTGGAAGAGTGGAATGCTGAGGGCCCCTGGTCCCCCTCTCTCTGGGGACCCCCAAGAGGAGTCCAGCCCACGCAGGAGGGCACTCATGAAGCTGCTCTTGGTGAAGGCTGGGGAACCGGCTGAGGTGCTCCCAGGTGCCACCCCTGAGGGCATACTCCTACACTGGTCTTCCAAAGAGTCAGCTGGAATTGCATCACAGAGCGCCTACCGCACACTGGGCACCACGCTGAGGACCACATTGTGCATTTCCACGTTTAACCTGCACTACAGTCCCGGATGGTGGGCAGATGTAATTCTTCACTCATTTTATGGATAAAGAATTAGAGGACCAGAGATGTTAGCTGACTCACTCAAAACACAACAGGAAAGGGGCAGAGCTGGGATTTGAACTAAGTCTGCCTGGTTCTTTCCACCACAGCACAGCAGGAAACAAGCGGGAGACGACCTCTATCTCCTCAGTACTTAGGAAGGAAAAAAAACAGACACTGGAAGATCTCAGCCCAGAGACTCCCTAACCAAGGTCCACTTCCCTCACTGCCCTGCCCCCTTTCGCTCAGTTTGGGACTTTGGAGGACAGAAGATAAGCAGGCCTGACCCTGTCCCGCCCCGCCCCGTCCCTGAGCCTGCCCTGGGGCCCAGCTGGCGCCTGGAGCCCACCAGGATGCTGGGAAGGAGTGGATAAACAGAAAAGACACGTGTCCAAGTGGCAGCCGGGATGCCGGTGGCCCAGGCCACAGCCGGTGGAGCATCTGGCGCCTGTGGGGGTGGGGACAGCACCGGCAGACCCCGAGCAGCCCCTCTGTCCCTTTTGCTCGAGCTACCCTTTTCTGAAAAGGCCCCTGAGCAAAGCACAGGGTAACCCCACTAAGTAAGCCGTCTCCTTGCAGACTCCCGGGCCAGGGCTGGGGGAGGGGCTCCCCGTGTTCCCGGGTCCGGATCGCCCCGGGAAGGTAGGATCCTCCGAGGAACAACCGGCCCTTCCGCGCCTAGCGGCCGTCTGGAGAGCCGGGTCCCCTCAGAGGAACCAGCGCCCCCCACCCGCGGAACCTCCACGCGGGCACAGGAAGTGCGCTCCTGCCGGGGCCCGGAGCGCGTCTGCTCATCTGCGAAATGGGAGACACTTCCTGCCGTACCTGCGGGTTCCCTGGGGCGCGGGGCGCAGGCGTGGGCGTCGGAGGGTGCGGCGCAGAGTCCCCCTCACCGGGTGCTAGATCCCAGCTCCGGAACACAGGCCGCAGAACTTCCTCGGCCGCTGGGGGAGGGGGTCCCCGCGTCGCGCCCCGCCCCCCTCCCCGCCCCCAGGGCGCCCCTCACCTGTTCCAGGTGGCGTTGGCGCAGGCCCGGCGGTGCTGCGTGCCCCGCTCGTCCGCGGCGGCGGCGGCCGGCTCTCTCTTGCCCAAGTCACTGAGGCTGGGCGAACTCATGAACTTCAACCTGCGGAGAGTCCTCATGGTGACCCCGGCGGCCGGCCAGCGCCCACGCGCGCCCCGCAACGCGCCGCGCCACGCCGCGCGGCCCGGCTGCGCAGCACACTCTACAACGAAACTTGGGCGAGAACAGGAAGCCGAGCAGCCCCGCGGGGTCCCGCCCTGGGCCTGCGCCTCCGCCCCGGGTCGCGCGCCTGCCGGCCCGTCGGGTTAATCATCGCAGAACGGGATAGCATGGAGCGCGCGCCGCACCGGTCGGCGCAAACGCAGGCGGGGGCGGGGCGGGAGCGGGGCCTCGTCAGGGGCGGGGCCCACATTGGCCCGGGGGCGGGACGAGGGTAGGGCAGGAGTGGGTCTCGGGAGGGCGTGGCCTCCGGAAGGGCGGGACTACGGTCAGGAGGCGGGGCTACGAGCTGGGGGCGGGGCCTGCCTCAAGGCCGGCAGGGACAGTTCAGTCTGGCCACCCAGTCACGATCGGCCCCCTCCCCTCTTCCGAGGGGCATACTTGCCCAGAGGAAGCCAACACGCCGGGCGCACAACCCAGCTCTGTGTCCATCCTCTGCTGGACACTGAGGTCACACCCACACTCACACCATGCAGTGACCAGGAACCGGAGACCTCACCGAGGCCTCACGTGGTCCTCCCATCCCTGTGTCCACCAGGCAAAGGCTATGCCCACAGAGGTCCCCTGAGACCCCTTCACTTGGGCACAGACTCTGTGAGGTTCTCACTAAAGTCTGGGCAAAGGCCTTCAGACAGGGTGGGGTGTGAGGGTCTGGCCAGGAGCTGCACCCACGCGCCTGGCCTGGCCTGGCGTGTTTGGACTGAGGTTGAAGGCGTGAGGCCCTCCCTGGGCGGAGCCCAGCCTGCCACTCCTGCTGCCCCCTACAGGGGGAAGGCAGGGCCTTGTGCTCCCTGGGCGTGTGGGGCAGCACTTACAGGTTTCTCCCAGAGCCTCCCTTCATGAGATTATTCCCAGCTGAGGAAACTGAGGCTCACAGGATGAAATGACCTTGCCCGAGTTCCTGCAATCCTTCAGAGCTCTGTCCACCCCCAGCTTCTGGGGTGCCTACAAGGCTCTCCTACCCACTCCTTGGGACAGGAGGACAGGAATGGCCCCAGGGTCTGGGGGACCCACAGAATGCAAGAGAATCTTAGCCAGCTAGGGTCTATAATCCCCCAGGAGAGGGGCTGGGGATATAGCTCAGTGGAATAAGCACCTGCCTAGCAAGCGCAGGGTCCTGAGTTCAATCCCCAGTACCGCAAAAAAAAAAAAAAAAAATATATATATATATATATATATATATATATATAATCCCTCAGGAGGCTGAGGCAGTACGTTCGCCACACATCTGAGGTTAGCTCGGCTATATAGTGAGTTCAAAGCCTGAACTGCATAGTGAGAGCTTGTCTCACAAAACCAAAAACAAAACAAAATCCAGACTTTAATCTGAACTACACATGGAGACTCTATCTTAAAAAAGGAAAAAACCAAAATTGGTGGTCTGGTGGAGCACACCTGGAATCACAGCACTTGGGAGGCTGAGGGAGGGGGATCACTGAAAGTTCGAGGCCAGCCTGGGCTACATGAGGAGACCTTGTCTCAAACAAAACAACAAAAGACCAAAACTAAAACCGAAAGAATGCTGAAGAGGCATGCAAGGAATCATCCTTCAGAGCAAACTGACCAGCATTTCCTGAGCATCTACAATGTACCAGACATTATTACTTTGCTGAAAGAGGCACAGCCATAAACAGAAGACCTCAAGAGCCTCCCACCAAACCTGTCACCCCAGACAGAGCCACATGTGCCACCGTGAGCTGACAGCCAGGAAGGGCCTGGCTTCCCTACTTCCGCTCTGATCTCAGGGAAGCCCAGGCTGGGGACATCAGAGGAGGTACCTGCCAGTCCCTGAGCTGGAAGGACGAGGCATTCTGGGGACCTGGGGGCCTGGGGCAGGGACCCCAGGTGGTCTCAGCTCCTGTCAGGAAAGCGAGATCAGTATACTGGCTTGGACAGGCGTGTCCATGCTGTATAAACTCTCCTACGTCAGACACTGTGAGGGACCTCCGCTCAAGGGGACAAAAGGAGCCTTCTCGGACATTCACAGTCACACCCGCTTATGTGTGGATGCACAGGATAGCAACAGTGGGTTCAAATCCCAAACCAGTTCTCATAGTTGGACAAGAATGTCCTGCCTCAGTCTCATAAAAAAAAAAATTACATAAAAGTCCCCAAGAATCACTGAATTGTCTGAAAAGATATGACTTTGACAAAGTAGCGTCACCTGGGAGGTTGGGGGCTGGACCACAAGCAGCAGCAGCTCCTCCTGGCCCAAAATAGGGCTATGTACAATAAGCATGGTGGAGCACACCTGTAACCCCAGCACTCAGGAGGCTGAGGCAGGAGGACTGCCAGGAGTTCGAGGCCAGCCTAAACTACATAGAGATCCTGTCTCAACAAAACAAACCCAAACAAAACAAAATGGAGCTCTGTCCCAGGGCAGTGATACTGTGAGACCTGTGCATCCCTCCTCTTTGTCCTTTGATGGTGCCTGGATCAACCCTGGTGAACTCTCCCTCCTTAGACCTCCTGACTCCATCTGCTCCCCCCAACCCTCCGTCTGCTGCCTTCTTCTCTGGCCTGGGCCACCAACCCCTCCTGGCCAAAGAGGTGGCCCCACAAGCCCTCCCCTCGGGGTGGCCTGAGACTGAGGAGCCCAGCGGCCCAATCCTTGAAGGGGTCTTGTCTCGGTCACTTCCCCTGCTGCTAGGACATAATGCTTAATGCACCCACAGTGTAAGGAAGGAGAGGTTTATCATGGCTCACGTTTTAGTCCACAGATGGCTGGCTCCAAAGCAGGACGGCATGGCAGAGGATTGCTGCTCACAGCAAGGAGGACAGGAAGCCGACAGTGAAGGGAGGGGCCAGGAGCAGAGCTAAAACCTTCCAGGCCACGCCCACAGGGACCCTCAGCCTCCCAGCAGCAAATCAGCTGTAAGCCCCCAAATCCAATGTGTGTGGGATATTTAGACATAAAACATAACATTCTGCCTGTGGCCCCTGAGAGAGTCATGTGCACCTCTTTATGCAAAATGCATTTAGTCCATCTCTAAGAGTTGCCAAAGTCCTAACAATTTCAGCATTCTAAAAATTCCAAGTCCAAAGTCTCCTCTGAGATGCAAGGCAAACTCTTAGCCACAGGCACCCGTAGAAATTCAAAAGTTAAACACCTCCAACATTCAATGGCACAGAGTAAACATTCCCATTTCAAGAGGGAAGAACACCAACAAATGGAAAAAAAAAAAAAGACCAAAACCCAGCAGGATAAACATTAAATCCTGTATTCCCACATCCAGTACTGGGGAGCAAGTTGTGACAAGGAGATGTGAATTCCAAAGGCTTGGATGGCCCTGACCCTGCGGCATTGCTGGTAGTTGTAGCCTTCATGGCCTCTCTCTGGGGCTGGCTTTGCTCAGTCCCTGTGGCTTTCCTCAGATGGTCCATGTTCCTGACTTCTCCAGTTTCCTGCAATATCCACTGCACATCTGGCTGAATTCACTGCCCTCTCAGGGGCATGCTGACTGGCCTCCCAGGCCTTCTCCTGAAATCTGGGTGGAAGCCTCCTGACCCCACAACTCTTGTATTCTTTATGCCTGTGAAGCCAGTACCACACAGATGATGCCAAGGTCTGCCACCAGCTGGAGCAGGAACCAGGCCTCCTTGAGTCGGGGCTGCAGAGGCCTCTGAATGCCCGGCTGACTGAGCACTGTGAACGGAATTCCCTAGGTGCAGCTTCTAGAGCAAGGTGCCTTGGGGCAAAGTCTTTTACAACTGAAACTCCCAGCCTGTGAAGGATGTGGTCTTGCTGGTTGCTGTGATGCACTCAGGCCATTTTTCTATTATCCTGTTGTAAAGTCCTTGGTTTCTTTTGACTGCAAATCTTTTCAGCAACCAAGCTCTCCTCTGCTCCAACTGTGCAGGACCTTTCTTTCTGGGGAAATGGAAAACTTTTCAAATGGACGTTTTGCTCCTGATTTTCAGTATAAGCCTGACAAAAAGAAGCAAACCACACCCATGCTACAGCATGAACATTGGGCTGCTTTGACATTTCCTCCTCCAGATTAGTTAGTCTGCCACCTTTAACCTCAGTCTCCCACGAAGTCTCAGGATGTGAACAAAATGTAGACAAATTTTACACCAGAGCATAATGCACATGGCTTAAGAATCCAACTGCCAATGGAGTCCTTCCCAGTGGAAACCTCCCAAGCCTGGTCTTTGCTGTCTGTCTACCTGTCTGTCTTTCTCAGAATTCTGTCCTTCCAACTTCCAACCAGAACCTCCTGTCAAGCTTGGCTCATGGCATTCCAGGGCTGCTTCTCCAAACCATTTCAAATGGCTCCTGAGAACCAGTTCCAAAGGTTTGAGAACCTCACGGTCAGGTATGTAGTCTTACGGCAATGACCTCATTTCTCTGGTACCAAAATTCTGTCTTAGTTGCCTCCCTCATTGTGGGGATGCAATACTCAACACCCCGGGGGAGTTTCTTTTGGCTCACAGTTCAGTCCTCTTGTGGTTGGCTGGATCCAAGGCAGGATGGCCTGGAAGAGGGGTATGGTGGAGAAGCACTACTTATATCATGGTGGACAGGAAGCAGAGAGTAGAAAAGAGAAGTTAGGGAGCAAGAGATTCCTCTAGGTCCCACCCACAGTGACTGCCTCTTCTGGCCGGCCCCCACCTCCTAGCAGCAAGTCAGCTCTGAGCCTCTCCACCCCCTCCCATGTCCTCTTCTGATTTTCTGTCTTCCTCTTCCCCAAGTGCAGGTGGTCCTCTTGCTATCTGATGACTCTTCCACTCTCTGCCATAACAGGAGGGCAGGGACCGCAGCACGTCCAGGGCTTCCTCCCACAGGCACAGCACACAGTGGGTGCTTGCCAGATCTCTAGTCCAATGGCTGCATACATGTTTCTCTCACAGGAGAAAAAGGGTTAAATTAGCCCACAATGGTGACAGTGCCGTGTACAATGCCCACTGCACTGCTGTGACACTGAGTCACATTGCTGTCCCTGGTGTGGGGGAGGAGGAGGCTGGATGACCCGGAGTGAGAAATCGAAGGGAAAGAGGGCAGCCCAGCGGGGATCCAGGGGAGGGATAGAGAGGATAGGGGGTCGGGGGTCCTTGTGAGAAGGCCCAGGGATGTGGGCAGGTATGGGAGGTGGAAGAGCTGAGGGGCTGGAAGACCTCTCCAGCCCAGGGCCAGGTGTGTGGTGGAGACTTCGGGGTGAAGGCACTGTGGTTCTTGGGCCTGGGGCAGGCAAAATTGTCACGGCTCCCGGGGGCGGGATATCTGAGGCAGGGGTGGGGAAGTGACCGTTGTCACAGCTCCCCAGAGCAGAGGATGGGAGGAGCCAGGGGCCTGGTTCAGCCCCTATGTGTTCAGCCCTCAGTGGCTTGTTTGTGTGTGTGTGTGTGTGTGTGTGTGTGTGTGTGTGTGTGATTTTGAGACAGGGTCATGCTATGCAGTTCAGGCTGGCCTTGAGCTAACTTTGTAGCCCAGGCTAGTCACAAACTTGTAACAATCCTCCTGCCTCAGCCTCCTGAGTGCTAGGATTATAGGTGTGCACCACGATGCCAGAGAGAGAAAACCCCAAGCCCAGCTGCAGGCAGTGTAGGTCTGAGGATGGAGGCGCTGGAAGAGCCCTCAGTCTGGCTCCTGGAAGTATCAGGGGACAGAGGGCCTCCTGGGCCAGCGCCCTGAGCTGCTTCATGAGCCAGCATCCACTGGACCCTCCATGCCCACTGAGGCCTCCTGGGCCTGAGCAGTGGCTGGGCACCGGGTACGGTGGGGTGGCCTTGGGTGGGGCTTCTCTGCGCCTGCCCGAGACTCCCCCTTGGGCAAGGACGAGGGAGACAGGGCAGCGCTCACACCTCAAGGCAGGAGCACCCCCACTGCAGACCCTGTCCTTTCTCCTTGCAGGACCCAAACCCTCTGCCCCACCTGGCCTGCGGGGCATGGAGAGCTGACACGGGGCCCGAGTCCCCAAGGGAGACCCAGCGTCCCCACGCCAGCCCTGGCTGGGTGGCCCTGTCGCCGGGTCAGGGAGATAGCAGCTCGAGGCTTAGGACCTTTCTCCCCTGGAAGCCGCCCAGGAGTCTCTGCCAGGGAGAGAGAACCTGACCCCTCAGGCCATTCACTTTTCCCTGATGTGCTGGTCCCTACTTGTCACAGTGCTGGGCTCCAGGGCCTGGGGCTGGGGCGGAGCGGACCCTCGGACAGTTACAGCTCCAGGACTTTGCTGCAGGAAACCTGGGGCACCCAGAAACTCCGGGAATCAGGACCTTGGGGTGCTGTCAGCCCTTGAGCTGACCTGGCACCTGGCCAGTGCAGGACCTCTGGACTTCTAGTCCACGGGGGTCAGTCTGCCATCTCTACATCCCAGCCCGTCTCCCCAGGCCGATCAGAGGGGGACATGGCCTCCCATGATGGGGCCAGCTCAGGAGGGGCCCTGCCTGGGCTGGGGGTACAGGGGGTGGCACCTAGACCCACTGCCTCCCCTGGTGCCCATTGGGCTGCCGAGCTGGGGGGGTGACAGGGTCCGTTTTCCAGGCAAACTGAGGAACCTGCTGGAAGTCGGAGCCACCAAGTGGCGCAGCTGAGGCTGAAGCAGGCCTGCTGAGCAGAGAAAACCCCTGGCCGCCCAGTCCCTGTCCCTGTTCCCACTGCGCAGTCCCGTCTCCTCCCCCGTGCAGCAGTCTGCCCCCTGGTGGCAGACACTGGTGCTGCCCCAAAGCCTGCCCAGCACCACCCCAAGCAGCGCGGAGGGGAGTGTACTACGCAGGGTACGGTGCGCACGCTCCTCTGGCACAGTGACCTGCGATGGGGCTGGTGTCCAGGCAGGAGCAGCCGCCGGCTGCACAGATGGGTCCCGAGGACCCGGAATCTCATGGGGGCTCCTTTGCCACGCCCGGCACCGGCTCCAAAGCGACCTCCGGGTGCCCCCAGGACAGCTTCTCTGCGGCAGGCTCAGAGCAGGATCAACTATTATCCCTGTGTCACAGATGGGGAAACTGAGGCCGGGTGGGGATAAAGTGCCTGCGGGGGTGTCAGCTAGAAAGCGGCAGCGCTGGAACCCACACTACGCTTCCGGGAGCCCAGGGCCACCGCCCAGCAGCTTGGAAACATCGCGAGAGCTTACTGCCTGCAGGCCCTGTTCTAGGAACTGGGACGGAGGACCGGGTCTCTGCAGCCCCTGTGTCTCCCGGCTGTCCCCGGGACACACACGAGCCCCTCTGTATGGGAGGCTCCAGACTTCAACCCTCAAATCCTCAACCCTCACAACCTCCTGCCTTTGGTTCCAGCTCTGGGTCCTGGGGAGAGAGAGGGTTTGCTGGGCCAGCAAATCCTTCTCTCCAACACTGGCTCATAAACCCAACCTCAGAAGTCCCTCTCCATGCCTCAGTTTCCTTTCTGTGAGTGAGGGCTCGCATACCCACTTCCCAAAGGCTCTTCAGGGCAGGAGTTTTATTTTATTTTATATTTATTTAGCCTTTGCACTGAGCTCCAATCCCCAACCCTTTTTTTATTATTTGGAGACAAAGTCTCACTAAGTTCTTCAGGCTGCCCTTAAATGTGAGATTCTCCTGCCTGAGCCTCCTAGAGTACTGGGATTACAGACATGAGCCATCACAGCTAGCAGTGTCAGGGTTTTAGAATCCTGACTGCTCTATCAGCAGGTGCCTGGGGTACAGCAAAATCCCTGGCAGAGCTGGGGTATGGAGGGGCAGAGAGCCCAGGCTGGGGAATCCATGGCCCACAGTTGCTCCAGCTCCACCCGGGTCCTGGGGGACCATCCCTGCCATCCCTCCCTGGCTGAGACTGTGCCTCCTCTGCCTGGTGACAGAGGTGACACAGGGCCTCCCTGCACCAGAGCACTTCATGGGCCCAGCAGGCTGCAGCGCCACCCTTGAACACGCTGCGATCCTACGGGAGGGCACTACGTCCTCCTCCTAGGTTCTGGGGAGCCAGGGTCAGTGAGGTCTCATGGTCATATGGCCAGGGCGGGACACTGCCCTTCATGACCTCCTGGTCCTCAGCAGGACTTGGGTCTGCAGGGACAGAGGGCAGGCGGCTGCATCCTCTGCTCCTCAACCCACGTGGTGGGTAAACACCACGGTGACAGAGTTGGGCCACTCCTCCTGCAGCCTCCCGCCCCAGGAAATGCTCAGGGTGGAGCCGAATAGATGCTGCTGGGGAGTCCTGGCCGCTCAGCTCATTTGCCACTGCAGGGGGAGCGGGCCCCTAAAAGAACGTGCTGAAGTCCTCCCTGGTGCCTGCGAACATCACCTGGCTTGGGGTCTCCGCAGTGAAGCCAGGCTGAGATGATGTCACATTGGAGCAGGGCGGTTCTACTCCCATGACCAATGTTCTTACAAAACAGCCACACCTGCCGGGAGTGGTGGAGCACACCTATAATCCCAGCACTTGGGAGACTGAGGCAGGAGGATAACAGCTGAGTTTGAGGCCAGCTTGGGCTACATAGCGAGTTCAAGGCCAGGCTAAACTATCTAGCAAGACCCTGTCTCCAAAACAAAACACAATTAAAAAAAAAATGCCACACAGCTGCAGAGACCTGAGGGAAGACAGGTGGCAAGCTTCGGGCTGTCACAGTGGGTCAGCAGCCTCCAGAAGCCCAGAGGGCAGGAGGGTCCCGGCCTGGCCACACTTCCATCTCAGACAGGAGAAACCAGTTCTGTCACAGGCCATCAGCCCGTGGTCTCCTGCCTGGAATAGCTGGGACACATGCCCCACCAGTGACACTGAGTCACATCCTGGGAACCCCTCATGCCCCTGCTGTCCCAGTGCAAAACCTGCAACTCTGGGCACCCTAGAAGGATGTAGCCACCTCTGCTAGGGGCATCATGACCTGGAGCTAAACACATGATGCCCATACCTCCTGCCCTGGGTATCTATGCCAGTTCTGGATGTGTCCGGCTCGTCCTGCAGTGTGGAGCAGAGCCCAAGGCCACACAGAGAGGCAGGCAGCTGGACTGGACTTCCGGGGTGACTTCCTGTCTGGGGCCCCAGGCAGCCCTGCACAAGGGGCCAGTCTTAGAAGAATCCGTGGAAAGCTACAGGCTCACCCCAAACCCTGCAGAGTCACAGGCTGCTGAGGGAGGCCAGTGCTGACCCTGGTGACCAGCGTCCCCTCCTAGGCTGGGCTGTACATGTAGATCTTCCTGGCTTCCTCATGAGGCCTGGCACTGTGGCCAGAGCTGTCCTTGTCCTTGGTGACTTCAAGTCCCCCCAGGCTGCTGCACTCCATGCTGTAGCGGTGGGCTCAGGACCCCTCAGTCTCCCTGGCCAGGCCTCCCAGGTGCTGCTGGAACCCACTTTCTGCAGGCTGGCTTGGTCCCTGCCTGCTCTGGGCTTCAGGCCCAGCCTCAGCTGCGGGACAAGCCTGGTGTCCAAGTCCCTCTGCAGTCCCCAGCCCTGCACCTTCCAGGTCTATCTCCTCTCCCCTGGGTCCCCCAGGGCCCTGTGCACTTAAACTCTGCCTGTGCCTGTGCCCTGGTCTCCCCAATCCTAACCCTAACCTTGGCCCTAACTCTAACTCTAATCCACAGGCCAGCAGGCTGCGGGAGCCTCCACAGCCATGGGTGCCCTGCAGGACCAGCCTTGGGCCAGTGAACCTGACAGAGGAAGTTCTCTGTGCTTTACCATCACAAGAAAGGTGACCTGTGGGCCCAGGGGTTGCACGCCTGTAATCTCAGCTACTCTGGAGGCTAAGGCAGGAGGATTAGCAAGAGTTTGAGGCCAGCCTGGGCAACATGAGTGCAAGGATTGTCTGAACTACATAGTGAGAGTGTGTCTCAAACAAACGACCAAAACAAAACAAAACACCAAGTCTAACAGGCTGGGGATGAGGCCCCATGGTTCAGTCCCCAGTAATGAAAAAACAAGCGACTGGAAACAGCCTCGGTTCCTGTCCGTCTGTGACGCCGGCCTCCCAGGACTCGGGCCGTCTCCAGGCAGGATACAGTGACCACGGCAACCTCCACACCGCGGACTGCAGAGGGTGACAGCAGCACTATCCTTAGGAACAAGGAAGCACTGCAGTGTGTGTGTGTGTGTGTGTGTGTGTGTGTGTGTGTGTGTGTGTGTGTAGAAGCTGCTTCTCTGACTCCAGCCTGAGGGCACCAGGCTGGGCTCTGGACGCTGCAGATAGGAAAGGTTATTATAGAGCATGGGTGGCCTAGCAGAGATCAGGAAGTCGGATGATTCAGAGAATCACACAACCTGCAGTCTCCCTTCTCATCTGGGGTCTAGAAGTACTGCCACAAGAGTCTCATAGGTCCTATGCATGAAACTGAGCTTGTGGGAAGGCGAGAGGAATGTGCCTGGTGTGGTGGCGCATGCCTGAAATCCCAGCACTCTGGAGGCTGAGGCAGGAGGATCTCTGGGAGTTCAAGGTCAACTTGGGCTACATAGCCAGACTCTGTCTCAGACAAAACAAAACAAAACAAAACAAAGCAGAACAAATGAACAAAAAACCAAAAAACCCAAGAAAAGGATTAGGAGAAAATTCCTAAGAACTTCAGCCAAGAGACTGTCAGAAGGAGACCATAAATTAATTTGCCTGTAATGTAATTAAAGACATAGAAGGGACTCAGGCCCAGGGGGAGTTTCCAGGTAGGCTGTCCCTCAAGGAAGGGGACGGCAGGAAGCCAGGACCTGGCACAGGTGGTCACTGAGTTCCAGCTTGGCAAACGCACGACAGTCTGACACCTTAGGCTTTTTTTCCAGGGGCTCCCCATACGAGCCCCACAAAGACAGCTTCGTTTGTCTGTTGTTGGAAACAGGGTCTCGCAGTGTAGCCCAGGTTAGCCTCAGACTCTTGGGGATTCTCCTGCCTCAGCCCCAGGCGCCGGCATCACAGGATTATACCCCGGCAGCTCAAATGTGCCCTCACAGTGCCCCCTGGTGGCAGGAGTTAGCAACGCGGCTTCACAGAGGGTGCCTAGAGCAGCCCAGCCATTCCCACAGAGCCCTTCCCTGGCCCGCGGGGGGCGAGGGTGCATGGAGGGCCGCTCCTGGTCCCTGCGCCTCACCTGCCCTGGGAGACCTGAGTGTCTGGATCCAGGAACTTGGTTCAGTTGGAAACAGACAGCCTACAATAAAGGCCGTTCCAACAGCAGAGAGGTGGCCTCCTCCCATTGCTGCCTCCCAGTCCCATCTGCTGCAGGAGGCCGGAGCCAGAGGCCAAGGGGCTCACCCAGCCCCACTGTCCATCTCACAGCCCAGGAAACAGCGGCCTTGCTGTGGGGTGGGACATGCACAGTTGCCCAGGGAGTAGACTGCGCAAGTGCAGGAGGAAAGATGCAAACGCCCCTGGAGGCCATGCATTCTGGTCACCAAGTCACTGTGACACTGCGTAACCCGCTCCTTCCTGCGCCTCCCCCCACCTCAAGCCCCGTGCTCAGAATTCCCACCACACTGCTCACAGAAGAAAACTAAGTCTCAGAAAGAGACTGCCACGGATGTGGGGAGGTCAGAGCTCAGCTCCCCGGTTCTCTAACTCCTGGCCTCACGGCACCCGAGTGCACTGGGCCACCAAGGCCAGGGAGGACCTGAGGAAGCCCGCAGAGGGTCCTGGCCCTGGGCTTTGACCTCCCGCTAGAGATCAGGGTGACCCCTCCCTCCCTCTCTCCCCAGGACAATGGTGGACATCATTCCAGCACAACAGGTCCCCAGGGCGGCTTGTCCCTTCCTCTATCTGGGATGACCTTCCTCTTCCCTTAGTCTAGTTGGTCAACTCCTGTCTATCCTGCAAAACCCTCCTTGGCCTAACCCCACCCACCAAAGTCTTCTCTAGCTCTTCCTCACCCCCCCCCCGCGTGCACACACACGCAAGGCACGCATACAAGCACATGCACACGCGCGCACGCACACAGGCGCACGGGTTTGCGCGGGGCCGCCCAGCCACCCCTGCGCAGGCAGGCTCTCAGGGAGGCTCACGGGACACAGTGGCTCCCCCCTCAGCTGGCTGCTGCCAGCACCTACTTGGCTCCAGCACCCTGAAGTGCCACACGGTCTCTGCAGTGCTCCTGGGGGGACCTTGCCCTGTGCTCCATGAACGTCACCTGTCTGCCGCTTCCCTGGAGGCCTCTGGGCTGCGATGGCCATGGACTGTGACTGTCCCCAGAAGCTGCCCTGAGTGCTAGGTGCCATGTCTCGCTACCCCCCGTGCCTGCTGGGTTGGGGGCGCACAGGGTCACACAGTGGTGACATCCCAGGGTCATGCCAGGAAGCTTCCCAGCCTCGGGGGCGGGGGAGGCCTTGAATCCCAAGCCCTGAGACCCGCAGCGTCAGCAACAGTATCAGCATCTGTGCCCCTCAGCAGCCAGCACCATCCATGCAGAGAAACGTTTGTTGAGTGAATGAATGAATGAATGAGGCAGCTGATAGAGAAAGGAAAGGGATGTCTTGCCCCATGCTTCCCTGTCTGAATCAGGCCCAGCCCCCTTGTGGGTCCCCTGCTGGCCCCGCCTCTGATGGCCAAGCAAACAGAGGCCTGTGGTGAAGACAGTCTGCAGGCCCCTGCCCCTCCCACGGTCACCCCAGCACACCCCGGGGGCCTCGCCTGGGCCAGGAGATGAGTCACCTGGCAGCCCCGCCAGACACCCATGCTTCTCAGAGCTGCGGGGGGAGGGGTTGGGAGGGTCACGACGGTCTGCCAGGTGAACGTGGGGCAGCCAGGGCCGCAGCCCGCAGGACGGTGCCTTCCTCGAGGCAGGGGGAGAGGATGGGCGGGAGGAGCAGCAGAGGAGGCCAGGGAGGGCCAGGCTGGTGGGCAGGAGCCAAGGCGGGCAGCAGGGCCTGAGACTCGCACAGCAGAGCTGCAGCTTGGCACGGCCTGGGCACCTACAGGGCTGGGCCAGGGGCTGCAGGGGCCAGGGCTTCCCTCCGAACTCTAGGCACTTTGGGAAAGCAACCCCAAACTCCGGCCTCCCACGCCTGCTTCCGGTTATGTCCTGGGGAGCCAAGACTGAGGCCTGCCGGGGCCTCCCTGGAAACCCGAGCCCGTCCAGCGCGCACAGCCAGCCTTGGCAGATGCGAGGATGAGGCAGGGTCCACAAGTCAGAGGGGCAGAGCTACCTGCGTGGGTCTTGCAGCACACACGCAGGCCTGTGCACCCCCTCTGGCTCCCTGGGCTCCCCCGCTGGGGCAGGGCTGCCCCACAGCCCCAAGCCTGGACACAGGCCCGTGGTGCTTCACCGGAATTTGTTTTATGAATGAATGACAAAAGACGCGTCCACTAGGCCCACGCTGGGGAGGAGGCAGCCAGATGGCTGCTTCTGGGTTTTGTTGTTGCTGCGACTCCGAAAATCAAAAGCACAAACCTGAAATCACAGCACTGTGTCGCAGCTTGGAGGGCAGAAAGCCCGGTCCTGACTCTGCTACCGCTGAGCGGGCTGCTTGGGAAGGAGGCCTTTGTCCACAGTGGCTACCTGATCTCTGCCTGGCCACACAGGGGAGAGACCCGAGGCTGCCCCCTCTCAGAGCCTCAGGGACCTGGCTGCAGGGTGCAGCCATGATAGCAAGGAATGCCAAGGGGGGTAGCTGGCAGGACTCCGGCTGCGGCCTCCTGTGCCCATGAACTGAGTGTGGCTGCCCCTCCCTGGTGCTGGGCATCCCCACTGCGCAGGTGTTGAGAGGCATCTGTGGCCAAAGGGCAGAGGGGCCAGGCACGGGGCTCGGGCACTGGTGACTCAGCGGAATGCATCCAGGAGGCTGCAGGGGCGATGGCAGCTGCCCCCACCATGCCCTGCGCTGGGACGCCCAGTTGCAAGCTCCTAATAAATATTTTATAAGCAGTCCCCAGCAGGTGCCTGCAGCCCAAGCCCAGGCACACCCTTTCCTGCCCACACAGAAGGAGGAGCCGAGGGGTGTGTGTCCCGCTGTGACTTCGGGTCACTGGCTCAGCAAACACCTCGGGCACCCCCACCCCATGCCCCTGCTCCACCCAGTACTGGGTGCTGGCTTCAGCTGTGCCCAGAAGAGTGCCACACCTCTGCCTATGCTGCTGGCCCCCTGCCTCTATCTCGCCTCCTCCAGGAAGCCCTCTGGGTCCACCCTTTCCTGCTGTGTGACTGACGTCGGGTCACCCTCTTGGAGGTTAGCTCTGCAATGAAGCAAATGATCTTGTCTCATGGGGGACAAGGTGGGGTGATGTTGATGAAGCCACTCCCAGTCTGGCACCCACACTGTCACTCTAGCTGGGGAACACCAGCTGTCAGTGATCAGATCGGAGCCTTCCAAGGACAGCTGCAAGGACTCCTGCTTGTAGGGACCCACACTTTCATTAGGGACACGGGACCCACACATGACGTAACAGCAGCCACAACCACAGAATCGAGCAGTGGCCACAGAGAGAAGGGGGCGTGGCGCAGTGTTGTGATGTGGGTTGGCACTTGGGTGCCAAGAGGTGGAGTGCCAGCAGGGGGTCTTTTTTGGAGGTGAGTGGATCCAGAGGGCTTTAACTTCATCAAGTGGATTAAAGATTAAAGGGTAAGTTTCAAAGGAGCAGGTTGGTTCATCTGGCAGAGGAAATTTCAAGGCAGCAGAACATTCCTGTTGTAGCATCAGTATTACCAGCTATTTGAGACAGATTTATAATGAGACTTGGACACAAGAAACAGCATGAAAGATTTGAAAAACTTGCAGTCTAGCCAGAAAAGGAGCATGTTTAAAGTTGGGGTCAGAGAGGGTATAATTGCTGAAGAGGTAGACTCTATCAAACAGAAGCCAAGTACTTCGTACTGGGACAGCAGGAAAGACACCTTGAGGGCATCTCAGGAATTGGCCAGACTTAATTTATACCAGCTATAAAAGTGTAAACTGTTTTGAAATATTTTGCTTTGGGGAGAGGAGAGAGCACTGAGCACCCAGCTTGGGATGGGCTGCCTGGGGTTTCCCCAGAATTCGCTGTGCAGGGCTCTGACATCCAGACCCTCAGAGTCAAGTGCAGCCATGGCCCAAGGGGACCTGGCTACTGCTTTTGCTGGAGGTCTACCTTGGTGTTGTCTTCATGATGCTGATTTTGCAAGCATGCAGAACGCAAGAGTTGTAGGGCCACAAAGAATTCCACTCAAATTTTAGAAGGAGGCCTGGCAGGCCAGGCAGTGTGCCCCTGAGAGGGCAGTGCATGGAGCTGTGAAAGTGAACCTGAAAGTGCAGTGGTGACTTCAGGAAGAAGAAGCCAGGAATGTGGAACATCTGCTGAGGAAAGCCACAGGCATGAGCACAGGCAGTCCAAGAGGAAATACACGTGGTCTGCAACCAGCAAGGCCATGGGGTGGAGCTGCCTAAACCCTCCGCAGTTCATGTCATATCTCCCTGTGCCTGACACCACACAAGGAATGTCAGGATTAAACCTTTGCCCTGCTGGGTTCTAGTCTTACTTTGGCCTGATATCTCCTTTCTATGCCCTCATTCCTCCTTTTTTTGGTACAGAAATGTTTACTATGAGCTGTTCTATCTTGGGATCATGTAATTTGTTTTTAAATTTGTTTTTAATTTCACAGGGTTCACAGCTAAGAGTTTGCCTTGAGATTCAGAGGAGACTTTTGAGCACTGCTGGAACCACTGAGACTTGGGGACACTTGGAGATAGACTGAAAGTACTTTGTTTTTTGTTGTTTTTTTTTGAAAGTACTTTGAAAAAGGAGGTGGATGAGCCTTTGGGGGCCAGGGCAAAATGTCAGTGCGGCTTGGAAATGTTCCCCCAAACTCATGTGCTGGAGCCTTGGTTATGAGATGATGTTTCCTTTGGGAAGTGACTGGAGAGGACTCCACCTTCCTCAAGTGGGTTAACCCTTGGATGGGGTCACAGTTTTACAGCATTGGTGGAGGTGATGGAAACAGAAGGTGAGTTGACAGGAGCAGAATGTGTGTGTATGTGGTGACCCCAAGGACCATACCTGCTCCCTGGCCCCTTCCTTTCTGGCTCTTTTTCTCTCTCTCTGCTTTCTGGCTCTCATGCTCCAGGTCTGGGAGCAATGGAGCCACCTGACCACGAGCTGGAATCCCTGAAACTGTAAGCCGAGATAAAGTTTTTCTCTTTCGAGTTCTTAAGTCTCAGGTATCTTGTTATAGTGCTGGAAAGCTGACAAACACAGATGGATCTCTGTCCATCTAAACCAGAATCCAAAGTCTACCCAGCTGTGTGACTTTGCACATGACACTGACATGAAAGGGGTGTGAGTGGCGGGAACACTCAAGCCCTCTGGCACTCAGTAAGTACTACCCTTGCTGGCCAGCCACGCTTGCACTGTGGCGCCCGGCCAGGTGCACTGGTTTTGTTGGAGAAATTGCTTTTGTGACCTAGGGATGGCCTTCAACATGCCCAGCAAGCACAGGCCTTGGGAGCTTCCAGAAAACAAGCGCTGGGGTGGAACACTTGCCTTGCATGTTCAGGGCTCTGGGTTGTCTCCACTACTGAGAGAAAAAAGAACCTTCTGGACATCCCCTGTAGTGGTCCCTGCTGGCGAGCATCCTGAGTGACATGGTCTTGCCCTTGTGCATGTCCTATGGTGGCTGGGGAGGGTCTGGGCCATGCACCCTGTGCCAGATACCCAGGCCTGTGCCTGTCTGCCCTACACTAGTCTCTGGGCAGCACCTGGCTTCCGTCTGCCCCTCTGCTCACTGTGCATGGCCAGCGCTGCCACCGGCTTCTGGGAGGAGCCATGGGAACCGGGGCTCAGAGCTCAGCAGAGGGAGCCCTTGGCACTCAAGGGCTGTATGTGTTTTTCTGACCATCTTTTAAAAAGGGACTCAGCCCTGTTCCCTTCCCACCTGCCCCAGCATGCAGAGAGCAGGGAGGACACAGGAGCAAACCCTGCCTCTGTTCTCACTCCCAGGGCGTGGTGCACTCGCCCATCACCTGTGTCTTCCTGTTACCTGGATGCTGCTGCCCGTGGTCGCACTGCGACTCAAACCAGGACAGCCCGACACTCAGCCCTTGGAAAGACCCACACCCCGCCCAAGATGGACAGTGACCCGGGGACCCTGCTCAGCCCACCAAAGCTTGAAGCCAAGACCTGGGTGCAGAATCAGCACCAGGCTGTTCCCCAAGAGTTAGAGATTCCAAAGGCACCAGGAGGTATACTCCTCCAAAGTGTTCAAGGGCCCTCTCCCAGCCAGGCACAGAGGTGCATGCCTATAGTCCCAGCTACTTGGGAGGCGGAGGCAGGAGGATGACTTGAGCCTAGGAGTTCAAGACCAGCCTGGGCAATTCAATGAGACCTTGTCTCTAAATAAATAAATAAACCCCGTAATTCTAGGTGCTTCCCACATCAAGACTCATTTTTAAGGTATAAAAGAGGGATGTGATTAAAAGCAAGAAAGAGCCAGGCTTGGTGCTGCATGACTTTAATCTCAGCACTCTGGGAAGCTGAGGCAGGAGGACTTCAAATTTGAACTAGCAACTTAGTGAGACCTTGTCTCTAAATAAAAAAATTTTAAAAGGTTGGGGATATAGCTTAGTGAGAAGGCCTGGGCTTTACATCTCAGTACTGGAGGAACAAAACAAAGCACTGTATTGTCTCCAAGAGGCCACCTGGTGACAAGCCACCCAGCCTGTCTTCAAAATGGCCCAAGCTTCTGATTCATACTTCCTATCTCTAACCCAGGAGATGGCTAGTCCTGCTCAGAGCCTGGGACCCTGCAGGCCACCCTGGGGCCCTGCAGCAGGAAGCCTGGCACGGCTGGGTGACCCTGTCCAGCTTGCATCCATGCAGCATCTGCAGCTTGTTCCCCTTTGTAAGACCCTCTCTCTCAAGGGGCTCCTGGCCACCTGCCTGGCCACAGACAGCTGTCCTGACCATCCCTGTCCCTCCATAGGTCAAGGTCCCTGGAGATGCCTTTGTTGGGGTCCAGTGACACCCACAACATGGGGTGCTTGGAGGGGCTGGCTGCTTCTCCCCTCCCCCCAACTGTTCCTGGTGTTGTCCAGGAGACACCAGTGGCCTCCCTCTCTCTGTGCCTGCCTTCAGTGAGGGAGCTGGCACCTCACCAGGCCACCCGCTCTGTGCTGCCTCCCCAGGCGGTTCCGCTTGGGCAGCCCCAGCCTTTCAAGCCGTCCATTAGGAACAGAAAGCCATTAGCCGCCAGCCAGCGTGCACACACTTCCCTTGCTGCTGAGGAATTAGGCCCATGCGACTGTCCCTGTCACTGCCCCGCTCTGCAGTGCCAGCCGTCTTGTGACTTGCACCCACACCAGGCATCCTGCACTTTTGGACCCCTGGCACCCCAGTGTGAAGGGCACTGGGGACCTGAGATGCAGTGACTTACTCAGGGCAACACAGCCAGCAGTGGTGGCTGAGGGTGCTGACTGGGACTGGCCTGGCTTTTGCGACCCCACCCCATTAACACAAAGAGTAGGGCCCTTCCCGGCTCTGCCACCGGGAGGGGGGTAGGTGACCTTGTCCCTATCATCACTGCCACTAGCCAGTGGCGCCCACACCTGACAGTGCATTCAACCGTGGGAGGGACCTGCACATCCCTGGTTCCTGGGCCTCCACCAGGATGGGGGCCCAGGAGGCTGCATTTTGTTAGCACAGTCAGTAAGGGGTGCCCCGTACTGGCACTGGGGACCTCACCAAGGGAGCCCCCAGGAAGGGATCTCTGGGCTGGGTCCTGGGAAAGGCTGCAGGGAGGTACCTGCCTCTCCTCTCCAGCTCCAGGATGGGCCTCAGGCCTTTGGGATACAGGACAGAGGGGCAGAGCTATTCTGGTCACCAAGAGCATCAGTTATGACCTCCACGACAGTATCATGCACACAACCCTCTCAGACATCACTCTTCCCAGCCCAGACCAGTCAGAGAGGCCCCCCGGGGGAAGAGGGCAGGGCTGAGACCACAGCCTGCGACCGGGGGCCAGGATGCAACCCTAGACCAGTGCTCTCCTTCACCTTGGCTCTAGCAGGAAGAAATCTTAGGAAGTATCAGGCCAGGGTCATGGGAACAGGACCCAGCGATCCATCTGATGTGGTCAGGGTCCCTGCCTGTCAAGGGATGGGCACGGACCCCTCAGTCTTGCAGCCCATGGCCTCTGCCCTGGGATCTGCCTCTGGCCTGGCCCCATCCGCTTTTCGGGCCAGCTCTCTGCCAGGAAGGTGGCTGCAGGCCCAGGCCAGAGGCCAGTAGGGTGGGGGCTGCAGCCCGAGCAGGGCTCGGGCTTGGAATCAAGGGTCTCCTCCCTCGACCACCTTTGTCTGCTCTATTAAGGGGGTGATGGGAAGGGAAGGGACAACGCGGCGGGGAGGGGAAGAGTGCGAGAGCGGATGACGAGGCAGCTGGACAGGGTGGCTGCGACCTGGGGGCGACCCACGGAGGGACAGGAGATGGAAGGAAACTCGGGGACAGAAGCGAAGGGGCGGGACGGGCCTCCCCTGAGCCCGGGAAGGTCCCGGGGGGCCTCGGAGGGAGGAGCCGGACCGCTGGGAAGACCGCCCCCACCCCGCCGGTGCCGCCGATTCCAGCCCACCCCACCCCGGCCCGGCACTCAGGGCGACACGCGCGCGCACTGACACGCGCACTGACACTCGCGCACTCGCGCGCTCACACGTGCGCGCGCTTCCCCGCGGGCGCCGCCCGGGACCTCGCTTTCTGCTGCGCGCGTGTCGCCCCTGGAGTCCCTCCCGGCCGGGGCTGCGACCTGCCGCCGCCACTCACCTCGGTCCCAGCGTCGCCGCCGCGCCTCACTTCGGTCCCGCGCCGCCACCGCCGCCGCGCAGAGCAGGGCTCGGTCAGGAGGAGGTGGGGCTCCGAGGCCCCGCCCCGCCCCGAGACCACCTCCCACCGTGGCCCCGCCCCCGCCTAGGCCCCGCCCCCGCCCAAACTGCTGAGCCGCTGAGACCTGGGGTCTGGGGGCGCCCACCGCCGCTCCGTCCGAGCCTGGACGACCGCTCCCGGTCCCCGCCCTGTGCACTGCGCGGGCCGTGGGCTGCTGCCCGCCAGGAGGCGTCCAGCGTCACCCGGCTCTCTGGCCAGGATCGCTCCGCAGTCCTTGGCGCCCACCGAGCGCCTCCTCCCGAGTCTGGCCAGAGCAGGACACCGGGTGCCCGGAAATCGGACAGCGGACTCAGTGCCTGGCCTGGCCCCAGGGTCCCCGGGCCGAGGGAGGGTGGAATAAATAGATCCACAACTGGAAACTGTCAGGGCCGTGGTTCTCCGGGTGCAGCAACGCGGACACCTGCTTTGTGTGGAGAATGAGAACCTCGGCTCCGACCTAGCTACCCGCACTTCCCGAATTCAGTGAAGTGGGGGAAAGCATCCAGCACCCCACGCCTCACGTCCAGCGCCCCATGTCCCACATCCAGCACCTCATGTTCCACATTCAGAGCCCCTTATTCCACACGCCACAGCCCGCAGCCCGCATGGCGCACCCATCCCCTGGGCCTGGGACCTCTGGATGGTAGTGGGGTTGGTTGGGGCAGGGGCAGGGCTCCGGGGCGGGGAGGTCCCCGGCAGAACTGACCTTGGTGCTGGCCAGGGGCCAGGCTGCCTGGGGAGAATTCTGGTGGTGACTGTGACTGGTTATTATGTGTGGGGAGAGTTTAAAGTGTTGGGATGCGGTTGCGCGCGCATATTGGCCGTGTTCAGCGCCCAGACGTAGTTCCCTCCCCTCCCTTCTCTGTGCAGTTGGCGCTCACCTGAGGCCGGGGTGGGGCACAGGGCCCGGTGACCACACCCAGGAGGTGGGTGGCCTTTTGGGAGTCACCGAGTTCAGCCTCTTGACGTGCGACCCCGAAGACCCATCTTCTTCTTTAAACTTTTTTGTTTTGAGATCATTGTAGATTCACACGCAGTCGTAAGAAATAATGCTAAGCAATCTCTTGGACCCAGTTTCCCACCTTGGTAAGATCATGCATGACTTCGGTGAGATCATGCACAACCTTGGTGAGATCATGCACAACCTTGGTGACATCATGCACGACCAGGGCATGGATGTGTGTGCCATCAACATACCGAGCAGGGACCCCCTCCCTTATGTCACTGTTTTGTGTTCTGTCCCCCACCCCGTCACCTCCTGGTACCCACTCATCTGTTCTCCATTTCTGTGATTTTGTCATTTGAACGATGTCTCGTGAGTGTCTCACGCACCATGTTACCTTCTAAGACTGCCTTTTCCTCACCGAGCATCATTCTCTGGAGATCTTCCTCCCGTCTTCAGGGCTCCCTAATTTGCTCCTGTTCCCGGAGGAGCCCACCTCCTTGGTGGGGACCGATTGGGGTTTGTTCAGTTGTTGAAGGACAGCTGCGTTGTTTTCAGTTTGCGGCTGTTAAAAACAAGCTGCTATAAACATTTGTGTATAGGTTTTCGTGTGAACATAAGTTTTCATTTGTCTGGGAAAAATGCCCAGGAGTGTAATTGCCGGGTCGTATGGTAGTTACATGTTTAGATTTCTTAAAGAAACTGCCTGTTTTCCGGAGGGTCTCTACCAATTTATACCTCTGTTAACAGTGTATGAGCCGACCAGTTTCTCTGCAACCTCCCCAGCATTTGGTGTTATTTTGATATTTTATTTTTGTCATTTGATGGGAGTGTAATGATATGGCTTTTGTTTTCTTTCAGACAGAAGTTTCGCTATGTTGCTTCAAATTCAAGATCTTCCTGTCCCAGCCTCCTGAGTAACTGGGTTTACAGGTGCCTGCCGTCACACCCAGCTTTGATATGATGGATTGAATATGTGTTCCTCTAGTGGCTAATGATGTTGGCAATCTGAAGAGATATTTCTGCTTTTGTGTCACATGTAAATTTTTTCTAATGAAGCGTCTGTATATATACATTTTGCCTCTTTTCTATTTAGACTGTTTTACTTTCAGTGTTGATTTTTAAAGAATCTTTACATATTCCAGATGCCAGTCTTTTGTTAGCTGCACAGCTGGCAAACACTTTGTCACCATCTATGTCATGTCTTCTTGTCATCCTCTTCATGGGTCTTTGGCAGAGCAAAGTTTTTCACTTCGGTGAAGTGTGCTGTGTCAGAGTTTCCTTCCGTGGAACAAGCCCATCTCACTTCCAGCCAGAACTGAAGGCTGTCCTGGTTGGGGTGGAGAGGAGGCGGTGGCCCTGGCTGCTGCCCAGATGCTTGCCCATGCCCAGTGTCTCAGACCTCTCCCACTCAGCCACGTGGACACCACCTGCTGACCATGGACCCTGCCAGGACCAAAAGCGGTGTAGATGGAGGCTTCGGGAGCCTGGACTCAGTCAGAGCCTGATGTCTAAGAGGCAGCAGAGGTGCATCTGGGGGGTCTGCACACTTCATCTGGTATCCCCGAGTGCATTCAGGGTTCGGGCACCATAGGGCTAAGGACTCCCGAGGATCCAGATTCCAGCCAAATCCCCAGGCTGTGTGGTGCTCAGGTGGGTCCTGGGTTATCAGTGGGTACCAGGCAGGCAGACCTTTAACTTCTCACTTTGCTCTTTTTTCAGAGATCAGCTCATCCTTTGTTCTTGTGTAGTTTTAGAAAGCATCCTGCATGACCACGATTCTGGTTTGAGCAAACATAAGTGTTTAAAGAAGATACTCTCAGAACCGGGTGTGGTGGCATGTGCCTGTAATCCCAGCACTCCTGGGAGGCTGAGGCAGGCGGATGGCAAGTTTGAGCTCAGCTTGGGCAATTTAGCCACTTACTGAATGTCTGCCTTAAAATAAAAAGTAAAAGAAGGGCTGAGGACGTGGCTCAGTGCGAAGGCCCCAGAGTCAACCCTTAGCACTGAAGCAAAAGAAAAAGGACAGTCTTGCGTGGAGCTTGCTAGGGCCTGGGAGGTACCAGCTGTGGGCAGCTGAATTACCCTGGCCCCTGCTTCTCCCTGGCACTGGGCTTGGATGTGACAGTTGGTTACCTGTTTATGCCTTCTATCTCATCTCCTGTGGTGAACATGCCCCGGGAGGAAATGCGTCTTTCCTCCCTCCCCTCAAACATCCCTGGTGTTTAGATCAGAGTTTGTCACCAAGAAGGGGCCGGGTAGGTGCCGTTAAAGAAGGAGTGGATGTGTGACCCCTCTGAGCCACTTTGCCTCTGGGCTCTTCCCACCCCAGGTTCCCTGGCTGGAGATGGGGAGGCTGAGGATGGGGAGCCTCACCATGACCCTTAGGTGGATGTAGCTCATGAGGGAGACCCTTGGGCTTTCGGTCCTGCTGGTTTCCTTCCTGGGGAGGCCACGTGCCCGGCCTCCTGCTGCTGTCACTGTCTCTGGTGCCCCATATCTGTTCCCCCTCTGTCAGCAGAGCCCCTGTTTGTGTCCAAGCTCAATTCTCTGTCGGCCGGGCCCTGACTGCCTTGGACAGATGTTCTTCTGCTCGCTCTATAGAGTCAGCTCTGAGGCTCGGAGCTGCCTGAGTCTTGTCCAGGGCCACACAGTCAGCAAGAGCAGGGCGGGGCTTGGACCCAGGCTGTTTGGAGTGCAGCCTGTGTGACTTGGGATCAGAGGCATCCAGAATGGGGTGGACATGGCGGTGACTCAGAAGCTAGGTGACCTGGAGGTGAAGCTGGTGGTTATCACAGTCGGGGAGTGGCCACAGCCTGTCTGCCGCTTCCTCCCAGCCATGGGTGGCAGCTGAGTGTCCTCGGGCCCAGCGGAGACCCAGTGTCTGTGTGTGTGCGTGTGTGTCCTGGGAGCTGCCCCTCAGGCCTTCCAGGCTATGGGAGACAGGTGTGGGAGAGGCTCAGGCTAGGCCCCTGTTTCAGCCACGGCGATGGGTGACCTGTCTTCTCCTTCCCTCTCTCCACATGAGCAGACGTGGCCAGCACCCAGTTTGTACCAGGACCATCTCGAGATCACACCTGTAATCTCAGCACTCAGGAGGCTGAGGCAGGAGGATCACTGTGAATTCAAAGCCAGCCTGGGCTACACAGTGAGATCCTGTCTGAAAAAGAAAAGAAGGAAAAAACAAAACAGCAAAAAAGAAGCACTTCACAAATCCGAAGCCCAGTGGAAAACCTAGTTCTCCCCCGCCCTACCACCACCTCCATGCAGCCTGGGCCTACCAGGCTGTCCTAACAGCCCACTGGCCAGCATGGTCTGTGGTGACATCCTGGCACCGTGGAAGCCTGCAGACTCTAGTGGCCTCCTGTCTTGGGAGACCCGGCCCCACCCACCGCTGTGGCAGGGAGACCAGCCCAGCCATGTGCAGTGGCTCCCCAGGGCCACAGGGCTGCTGGGATGGATAATGTCCCTCCTGCCCTGGAGATGTCCACTCTAGACCGCCCGAGACTATGGGGCCTCAAGTATCCTCACAGCAAGAGGGGCAGGGATGGCACGATGCAAGGAGTCACTGGTGATCCCTCGGGGCGGGAGACCCCAGGGCCTTTGGAGGCTGGGGTGGGAGGATCTCCTGGGAGGAGGGAGGGGGAGACAGAGATGGGGGTGGCACTGATGGGGGCGGCACTGATGGGGGCTCTGAAAATGGCAGAAGGGCTCCAATCTCATGAGCACAGGGCTCTCTGGATGCCCAGAAGGCAGCAGGGGACACAGATCTCACTCAAGCCCCAGACGTGAGGCTCCCGTGGCCATTGGACCCCTGTCTTGGCCAGGACCCCCTGGCAGTCCTGTAGCTGGGCTGTTCCCCTCAGGGGATCCTCATTCCCTGGCCTCCCATCCAAAGCTCCTGCCTGGGAGACCGGGGGGGGGGGCTATAGGGGTTAAATTATTATGAAAACATTCTACACATAGTTGAATGACAGCTATCATGGGAAGTCCTGGAAAGCAGAGAGTCTGGCTTTTACCTGTGTGCCCTGGTGACACTGTTTGGATCTAAAACACCCCCCTACAACTGGGCGTGGTGACACATACGTCTCTGAGTGCTGTAATCCCAGCACTCAGGAGGCTGAGGCAGGAGTACTGCCACAAGTCTGAGGCCAGTTTGAGCCACATATGAGTTCAAGGCCAGCCTGAGCTACATAGTAAGACCTTGTCTCAAAAAATCAAAAGCCAAACTTCCCCGAAAGTCTCATGAGTGCAGAGGCGGGGATTACAGAAGTTGAGTGGGTTGTGGGGATTCTCTCCTCCTCAGTCGATTAATGCAGGACAGTGTACCTAGGGAAAGGGTTGGGTGCTGGGGTGTGACTATCAGGTCTTGAGTTTCTGGCTCTTCTGGCTTTTTCAGGTGCAGCAGAGTTGCCTGTGGGATCTAGAAGGGACCTGGACCCCAGCCAGACCCGAGGGCCCCACACTCTGCTCCCAAACCTGGCAGTGGGGCTAGGACACTGCCCTGTGGCTCTGGCTGGTCAGGGGCACTGTTCTGTGAACACCATCCCAACCACTTTTGTCAGGAGGCTTTTTCTTGTGACCCAACCCCACCTTGCGTCTTGGGCAGGTCCTCTCCAGCCCAGCCTGGTTCCAGGCTTCCTGGCCCCTGAGGGCTGACTGTACACTCCCGCGCTTCAGGGAGTCTGAGTTCAGGAAAGCTGCAGACAGGGGAGTCAGGACTCCTTCGGGGAGCTGCCAGACACGGGGAGCCTGGCCTTGAGACCAGTTTTGTTTGACTTTTGGAGACAGGGTCTCATCACGTAGTTCAGGCTGGCTTTGAGGGCTGGGGATATAGCTCAGTGGAATAAGCGCCTGCCTAGCAAGCGCAGGGTCCTGAGTTCAATCCCCAGTAGCGCCCCCCCCCCCCCCAAAAAAAGACAGATCCTGCAGGCTGGCTTTGAACTCACTATGTAGCCTATCCTGGTCTCAAACTCACAGCGATCTCCCTGTCTCAGCCTCCAGAGTACTGGGATTACAGGGCTGCACCACCATGCCTGTTTTAGAAACCACTTGCATGATGAGAGCTCTAATACTGGAAGCCTAGAGAAGATCCCCGGGGCTGGAGGTGAAGCCTCCTTGTTGCCCTCTTCAAGGAGCAGCCCCTAGGCTTGGACTCCTGGAACAGTGCTCCGGCTGCAGGCCGAAGCCCCGTCTCTTGAGCAGCTGGTCCTCCTTGGGGCTGGTGGGTCTAAGACCTGGGCTCAGGTCCAGGCACTGTGCCCA
>PVLD010001877.1:0-184739 GCA_004027595.1 Dinomys branickii | reverse complement strand
CTCCCCTCCCCTCCCCTCCCATCCACTCTCCTCCGTTTGTTGGCAACCAGGAGGAGGGCTTGGGGTTGTCAGAGTCTCCACTGAGTATGTGTGTTGGACGCCTGAAGTCTCAAAGCATAAGCAGTTCTTGCTCTGCTAACACTGGTAAAAGAGCCCCTGGGTTCAAGCCAGCACAGCCTGCATGTGTCACAGTCACTGCTTGGTGGTCTTGTGACCTCAGCGATGCCCAGCTGCATTGTACCAGCTTCACTTGCCTGGTCAGCCTGATGTCACTGTGGTGCCGCTTCCTTGGAATGGATGGGGCGCACCTGGCTGCTTTGGACCTCACAGACGTGCCCGTCCTGGAAGGGTATTCAGTCATAAGACCAGGGTGGCACAGCCACAGCCACCTGTTCTGCTCTCTGAAACCATTACAGGGCACAGGTATTTCTCAAAGAAAGGGATTCACATAACTTTTACATTTGGGGGTTGGGTGTGGCTCAGTGGTACAGCATGTACTTAGCCTATGTAAGACTCTAGGGGAAATCTTCAGAAAAAGAAAGAAACCGTTTACCCTTGAAGCTTTTAAGACACTTACAAAATTTATTTCTTTTACCTTTCATCGTGTATTTACCCTGAAATAATTCAGACCCCAGGTAATTTGAAATCACTAATTTTGAGTTTTTGAGACAACTGTAGTAGAGGTATTAGGTTGTTCGGAGGTATAGCACTGAGCACAAATCTTGGAAAAGGCTTCTTAACATTCCTATCATAAAATCCTAGCATCTGGGAGCTTTAATGAACGACTCAAACTCATCCTATCTGAATAGAGAATTTCAATGTCCACTCAAGTGACATTGTTAATGAGTAAACAGAAGGACTTGGTGTTTCTGACTCAGTCTTTTGGATGTTCAGCAGCATGAGCCTGAAATCCTGCCTGGCACCCAGCTGTCCTTGGGACATCAGGGGTGACGTGTTTGAGCCTGTGATGCACTGGCTTGCTGTGTCTGGACAGGGTCTGGAGTAAAGCTGGCCCAACTCTCTGCTTTGATTTCTTTGTCCTTAAAAAGAGAGGAGCCCCTTCACATAGTCCCCAGGGGCCTGCCCAGCTCTGACAATCCCAGTGGCAGTTTCTCTGCTCAAAGTGCCATTCATTTTATCAGAAAGCTCAATATCTCTTGAGCTTTTCTGTGTGGTGAGTTAGGGGCCCAGCCTGGAAGGCATCAGAAGCAGGGAAACAGAACATTTGCTCGTTATTTGTGAAGGAGAAAGATGCTATGGCTATGGTGCCAGTTAGAAACAGAGCCTGTCCTCAGCCGGGGGCTCTGTCCGTGCCACCCTGGTCTTCTGACTAAACATCCTTCCAGATAGACTTATCTGTAAGGTCCGGAGTAGCCAGGTGGGCCCCATCCATTCCTAGGAAGTGGTATGCATTTTTCCTCATTTTCAGCTAAGCTAGGAAGGCCTCCCTCAGTCCATGTTCATCTCCTCTGGCCCCTTATTGACCCGTCCTCCCTTTGCTGTCCTAGGACAAGCAGGGAATACCGTGGTGGCTGGGACTGAGCTACAAAGGAATCTTCCAGTACGACTACCACGATAAAGTGAAGCCGCGGAAGGTGAGAGCGCCCCTCTGTGGACAGCTTTGAGAAGGGGACAAAGATCAAGGGAGCTAAGATGCTGACCCCGCAGGCCAAGGGCCCTCCCCCCGCTAATTTAGGTGTGTACAAAAGGCTCCACAGCAACGCCCTCTGAGTCCCCGGCTGAGTATTTTTTTCTGCATGTCTCTAAGGAAACCTAAGCTGTTGTAATGATTTAAGGGAAGATACCCGGTTCAGCTCTCCCCAGAACAGATGGACAAAAGGGCTTCAAGAGAACGCTGTGCTGCCCTGTCCTGGGGCTTTAGACAGGGGACGGGGGACAGTCTTCCTGAATCCTGGGGCCACTCTGAATTCCCACAAAGGTTTTTGGAATTTAGGTCAAAAAGAGGTGAAAATCAGGGTGAGTGAGAGGAGGGCTTGGAAATGTGGCCGGTCTCAAGGTTTGGTGGAAAGAAAGGGCAGCCACCAAAGGGGCTGAAGAGTCACTGGAGACACAAATGAGTTCTGGAAGGGGCACCGTGTTTGAATTTTCTGTTTTCATTTATATGACGGAAAGATATCTTGGAGGTGAGTGCTGTCGTTCAGAATCTGCGGCAGAGGCTGAGAGAGCAAGGGATGCACTTCAATCCCAAAACGCACATTAGAAATCTATCAGCACCACACTTGCTCTAGCAGGGGCGAGCAGTGTACGTCACTGTGCCGCTCAGCTGCTCGCCAAGGCTCCTCCTCACAAACCCACACTGTGTCCAAGCTCATTGCTCCCTGTCCCGTTAACACCTGTCCTTCGCCGACTTCTTTACTAAATTGGTAGAAAATAATGGCCCTGTGGTGAGGGGATTTTCAGTCAATTCATCTGTCAGTCTCTTACATTCTGAGTAAGATCCTAAGCAGATGATGAGGAATTATTCCCAGAAACTGTTCAGCAGGAACCCGGCTCTTTGGGGGCAGAAGAGTACTGCGTTGTTCTGTGGCTCTCTGCAGAACATCCGTATTTGCATTTATGTGTGTAAGGAATGAAGTGAGCCTCAGGTGCCTATCTTTTCTGTTTCATTTTGTCCATCATACGTTCCTACTTTCTCCACCTCATTTTTCTCCCTCTTCCTTACTATGTCTTCCTTCCTATTTCTGCTGCGCTTTTTCCCACATGGCCTTTCTAATTTTCTGCACTTTTTCTTCTCACATTTTCTCTTCTCCGCCTCTTTCTTTTTAAATCAACTCCTCTCTTTCCAACTGGCCTGACAGAGTTTTCTGCTCGCAAAATCGAGGAACACTCCAGAGCCCTTAACAAAGTCCCGGCTGCAATACATTCAGCCGTGTCTTGTCCACACTGGTGGAAGACCAAGCCAAAGTGGGTAATTGAGATCCACAACGGAGTACTTTGAAATCACTCCCTCTAAGCTTTCTGAAAGACACACTAACAAGTATTTAGACTTGTTCTGCCCAATACATTATTGTGTTTAAACATTCTTCATTTGTCTAATATAGTCATAATGAGAACTGAACGGGAAACAAGACAGCACTTGATACACATCAAACCCAAGGCAGGGCACAAGCGCCGGCTCCGTAAATTACAACTTAGTGCAACACTGTGCAGCAGGCTTCGCAGTGAGAAAAAGGGCGAAGCCAACAGTATGGATAGGCAGCTGCTGAGTAATAGAACTGACTCCTTGTGGGACCTTTCTGGGTCAGTAAATTAAAAATAGTAAAAGGTCAATGTATTTTTCCAGGGCTCTGTCTCTTTCTGAAACTGAGTTGTTATTTAAGCTAAGTTTTTGTAGCCTTTGAGAAAGAAATCGAACTTGAAGGGTAACTGAACTATCAGCCATCATTGATTCATTTGTTCAAAGGTAATTGCTGCGTGTGTATTGTGTGCCGAGCGCTGAGCTAAACAACACGCTGATCGTGTCCTCCAGGCCTGCCAGTGTGTCCAGGAGAGAACCATGTGTGGTTTAGTTAGGGCCTATAGTAGTCCATTTACTGCTGCTGAAAATACAATACTATGGAGTGGACAGCTTTATAAAGAAAAGTGGTTTATTTTAGCTCATAGTTGTGCAGGTCCAAGGATAAGGGGCCACATCTGACTGAGTCCCTAGGGGATACAGAGCATCACATTGCCAGGAAGAGGAGTGTGTGTGTGTGTGTGTGTGTGTGTGTGTGTGTGTGTGTGTGCTCTCCCTCTTCTAATAAAGCCACCAGGATACAATCAGGGAGGATCCCCCATGACCTTATCTAACCCTAGTCACTTCCCAAAGGTGACCTCTAGACACCATAGCCAGGTCAGATCTCTGTGCTCTGAATACCTCACAGTGGGGATCAAATCTCAGGCCAGGAGTTGTTAGGGACTCATGCAAACCCCATCTAAGCCACAGCAAAGGGTAAGTGCCAGAAGAAGGTAGGTAGCTGCGAGGTGAGTTGAGGGAGAGAGGCAACACTAAGCATAAGATGAGAGGAGTCTTCTCAGAGGAAGAAAGGCTGTGTCTTTAAAGAGGGAAGAGCTGTCAGATGGGCAGAAGGCCAAGAGGAAGCCCACCCTGGTGCTGGGAGCACAGGGCCTGGTGCAGGGCTGGAACACAGGCTGAGAGGAGAACAGAACAGGAGGCCGTGAGGCCTGAGGCAGCTCGAGGGCTCTGCTAAGATAACCCATCCCCTGCAGGCAGTAGAGCCGTGGAATATAATGTTTGAAGCAGAGACGCATCATACTGTCACTGACATGGAAAAACATCCTTCCAGCAGCTGCATAGAGGGTAGATGGGGAAATGCAGGACAGACCTTGGAAACCAGGCCAGGACTGCTGGGGCCTGGGGCTGGCACTTAGCAGTAGGGATGGGGAAGAGAAAGTGGGAAGGTGTGAAGAAGGCGGGTGTTACTGGTCGGCTATGCAGGAAGCACCTGGCAGCAAGAGCAGACAGCAGTCATAGGCACTGCCGGGCTGCATGACGGGCCATGGTGTGGAATCTAAAGGAGGAAAACCTGGGAGTGATAGAGGGACACATGGTCGGGGCTCAGTAGGCATCCAGGTAACTGTGGCAAGTGGGCAGGGGCCTTCCTTCTGAGTCACCAGTAGCCATAAGGGCTGCAGCTCCTTATCAGGAGAATCATCAGGAAGAGGTGGACCCTGAAGCTTGTGTGAGGTCAGGATCCTCTGCAGAAACAAAGGTACAATCTGAATAGGAAGCTAAAGCCACCTCCGCTAAGACATCTGTGAAACTTTAAACAAACCCAAGGCCGCAGCATCGAAGTCCCGTGCTGGAGGGCAAAGCGTGTGCTTCTTCCTTTCATGCCCAACACCATCACCACCATGAAAAGTCAGGATCTGCTCTGTGCAGGACAAGGAGGCTCATGTGTCAGCACCCAGGGCCCAGATGTGGAGCTCTGACTCCGGGAGGCGCTCACGCAGGGCAGTGAGGGCCAGTGCACATGCTCATGGAAGGCAGCGAGCGCCTGTCTTGAGGGGCACCAGGCCTTCGGTGCTCAACTGCTGCTGCCTGTCAGAAACCCATAAGCCATGAGGCAGAAAGATCGCTGTGAGTTCAAGACCAGCCTCAACTACAGTAGCAAGGCCTTGTCTCAAACAAAGATCCATAAGCAGCTGCTGGAATGCTGGACGCCTCCTTCCAGCCTGGTGTGCCCTGACTCTGAGCCTGTAGGAAGCCTTGCAGGGAAGCAGCGAAGCAGCTGCAGGCATGGATCAGCACTCACGGCCATCTGTGCCTCCTTCCCACACAGACTGAGCAGGTGGACCGCAGTACCTCAGCCCCGGAGAGCTGGGTACACCCAAGCACAGAATGCCCTCCAGGGGGTGCCACTCCCCGCTGGCACCGGGGCCAGGCAGGGCTGGCCACCAGGAGCTGCCCAGGGTGCTCAGGGGAGGAGTGACACCCGCTGTGGAGCACCTGGAGGCATCTGTAGCAGCAGCTGCACCTCCATCAGAGGCAGCTGTTCCCACCCAGTGGCAGCCACAGGCCCTCCCCAGCTGACACTCTGACCCAGTTATGGCACCACAGCACGGAGAGCCAACAGGCATGTGGAGGCAGCGTCAGGGCTGAGCCTCTCCCCTCCCTGTGCAGGGCCTCAAGGCAGCCTCTGGCATGCATAGCAATCTTAGCACAACCGCTGTAAGAATCCACTCAAACACTTCCCTGGGGCTGGGCAGAGCAACCCTCCAAAGACCCCTGCTGCTGTCCAGAGACAGGCTGGGCTGTCCTTGGCCCATTCTCTAGCTGGGGTGCAGTTCACCATTGTTATTCCAGGGTCCACCCTAGGTGACTCAGTCTGCACTCTGAAGCTTGGTGGCTTTGGGAGCATGCGGTACAACATGGCTCACCTCCCAGGTAGAGTAGCAGGAAGCAAGCCTTGCACTCCCTCTCGATCATCCTCTTCTCAGCTACCTGGACCACCGAACCAAGGGCTCCTTGTCTCCCCAAAGCATAGCCCTCAGGCAAGCTGCTGTCTGGCTGTGCTTAAAGAATTAACAAAACACACCAACGCTTTTGCCCTCATGGGCAATGTTATGTCAGGAATAACTAGACCTGTGAGGGCATCTCACAGGCTAGCTTTTGGCTTTTGAGGGTGTTCAGGTGAGTTTAGAACTGCTGAACTTCTGAAGCCCAATTTCCTGAAGAGTGCTTGAAACACAGGAAACAGCACTAAACACAACAAAATTGAAATCTGCAATACATGCACATTCTCCACAGATACAGTCCTTGCCTGTGATGCAAGTTCTTTTGAGCAGGTCAGGTGGAACTCACTCAGTATAGGATGCAGAATTTTTTTAAAAACTGAATCTCCTTATGTAGTCCAGGCTGCCCTTGAACTCACTCTGAAGCCTAGGTTGGCCTAACTTTGTGATCCCTCTGCCTCTGAATCCTGCTGTTGGGATTACAGGCTTATTTCACTGTACCCGGCTGGTTGTAGAAATTATTTTCTCATTTCATTTTTATTTTTGCAGTGCTGTGGTCAAACCTAGGGACTTTCCAATGCTAGGCAAGCATCCTACCAATGAGCTATAGTCCTAGACATCCTCATTTTATGTTCAAAATGTGTTTTTATTAGTGGACGTTTGCAGTGCATAACATTTACATTCCTGGTGTGGGGCTGGTCTGGGTCACGGCATGTCTTCACTCCTTTCTTTGTCTCCTTGCCCTCCTTTACCTCCCACCTCCCCCCACCTCTTAACCCCTCCCCATCTGAGAAAGATTTCTCCCTCTTTCCTTGTATTTGCCTTTTGCTTTGCTCTTCATTTATAATGTGTGTTTCTCATGTAAGAGGAACCATGTGATCTTTAAGTTTATGTGTCGGATTCATTTCCCTTTATATTATAGTCTCATGGCTCATCCAATTTCCTACAGATGACTCACATTTATCTTTCTTCATGGCAGAGTAGTGCTCCATTGTGTGTGAATACCACACTGTCTTTATCCGTTCATCTGCTGCTGGACATACAGGCTGCCTGCAAGATTAAGCTGTTATTAACTGTGCTGCCATAAACATAAGTATGTAATATCTTTATCTTTCACTGTAACGTGATACCTTTAACTCTTTCAGGAAGATACCTAGAGGAGGAATAACTGGGTCCAGTGGAATTTCCAGTTTGGGTTTTTTGAGGAATTTCCATATTGATCTGCAAAGTGGTTGCACTAGTTTACACTCCCACCAACAATGTGGGAGGCTTTCTTTTTCAAACCAGCCTTACTAGCATTTGAGGGTTTTGGGGGTTTTTGTTTGTTTGTTTGCTTTGGTGGTGCTGGGAATTGAACCCAGGGCTTTGTGCATGTAAGGCGAGAGCTCTGCCACTGAGCCATATCCCCAGCCCCTAGCATTTGTTGATTTCATGATGACTGCTGTTCTTTCTTTGTTGATAGGTTTTGGGTTTTTTTAATTGCTACTTCATTGTCATTTCTTGTTACTAAATTATTCATGGTTTTTAAATCTTCTTGGTTCAGATTTGGTAATTCATATTTATCTAGGAATCTATCCATTTTTTCTGAATTCTCCAAATTTTTAGCATATGGTTTTGCAAAGTTGTAGTAATATTTTTATTTTAGAAGTGTCCATTGTGATTTCACTCTTTTCGTTTCTAATTGCACCGATTAAGGTCTTTTCTCTCCTTTTTGGTTAGATTGGTTAAGGGTTTGTCTATTTTGTTCATTCTTTAAAATAATAAACTCTTCAGTTCATTGATTCTTTGTAATTTTGTCTCAATTTCATTCATTTCTGCTCTGATTGTTGTAATTCCTTGTATTAGCTTTAGGTTTGGATTGCTCTTGTTTTCCCAGGGTTTTAAGGTACATCCCATTTGTTGATTCTTGATGTTATTTATTTGACCCTTCTCCGTTTTTGTGATGTGGGACTCACAGGTATACTTTTCCTTCTTAGGGCTGCTTGCATTGTGTCACGTAAGTTCTGGGGTGTTATGCTGGCATCGTTGTTTCCTTCTAGAAACTGTCCTATTTCTTCCTTGATCTCTTCTGTAATGCATTGTTTATTTAAGAGTGTATTGTTTTGTTTCCATCCATCTGCATAATTTCTATATGTTTTCTTTTGTTGTTGAGTTCTCATTTCTATGGGCTATGATCTGATACTATGCATGGTATGATTCTAATTGTTTTACTGTTAGTTAAACTTGCTTTATTGGCTAGTATGTGGTCTATTTTGGAGAAAGTTCCCTGTGCTGCTGAGAAGAATATGCATTCTCTTGTTGAGTGGAACACTGTGTAGGTATCTATTAAGTTCATTTGTTTGCAGGTCTTATTCAGCTCTGATATATCTTCATTAAATTTTTGTCTAGTTGATCTATCTGTGGTAGTGAGGTACTGAGGTCCCCCGCTATAATTGTATGTATGTTTATTGGTCTTTTATGCTCAGTAGTAGTTGTTTTATGAAGCTGTTGAGTGCATATATGTTAATGATGTTAATGGTTGTTATCTCTTCCCATTGGATTTTCCCCTTAACCAATATTCAGTGACCTTCTTTACCTCTTTTGATCAGTTTTGGCTTAAGGTCCACTGTGTCTGAATATAGGATAGCTACACCTGCTTTTTCGGGTGGAGGAGTTCCTGTTGCATAGGATTTTATTTTCTACCCTTTGATTTTAAGTCTCTGAGTTTCTTTTGGGGTTAAATGTATGTTTTGTGTACAGGACATCATTGGATTTTCTCTCTTGATTCCTGTGCCAGTAGGAGTATTTTGATTCGGAAATTGAGGTTATTCACACTGAATCATTAGTGATAGGTACTGATTTATTTCTGTCATTGCATTATTTTCCTGTTGCTGATTTTCTATATTTCCTTTCTACTTCACTCATCCTGCCTGGTGTATTCATTCTGTTAGACCTTCTGTCATTGCTGGCTTCACTGGTTCTCCGGGGTATCCTTGAGAATATTTTGGAGTGCTGGTTTGGTGGTCATGAATTTCTGTAAGTGCTCTTAGTTTAGTCATGAAAATATCTTATTTCTCCATCAAGTTTGAAAACTAATTTTGTAGTCTGGATAGGACATTGTTTTCTTTTAAAGCTTGAAACACTTCACACCAAACTCTCCTGGTCTTTGATGTTTGTGTGGAGAAGTCTGCTGTAACTCTAATGGGATTATCTCTCTAAGTGATTTGTTGTTTTTCTCTGTTTTTAACATTTTTGTGATTGTATTGCACTTCTGGGACTTTAACTGCATATGTCATGGAGAGGTTCTTTCTTGGCCATTGCTATTTGGGGTCTATATGCCTCAATTATCCATATTTTAAATTCTTTTGCTTGGAAAGTTTTCTGCTGTTATTTCAGTGAAGCTTTTTATGCACTGTGCATTGTCCTACAATGTTTCATTAATTTCAGTTAATCCTAGAGTAGTCTTCTCTGCATCATCTGGGGTCTAATGGATCCCTTCTTCACGTTCTCTTGTTGTTTTTAAGGTATCTCTCATTAATTGTTCACCACCAACAGCCCTGTCTTCTAGTTCTGATGCTCTGGCCTCACATTGGTCACTTCTGCTCCCCTAACTGTCAATAGAATATTTAATCTCCTGAATTTCTAATAGGTGGAGCCTTCTCATGGACTCTATTTTCTATGCTGGTCATTCATGTTTTAATCATTTTGTTTAGCTCTACTAGCTTTTTGTTAGTGTCTTCTATAGATTTGCCAGTAACTTTGTTTATAAGGCCCAATATCTGTCTGCTTTCATCTTCTATGAGCTTACCAAATGCCTTACAGACCTGTTTTGCTATCTCCCCAGGTATCATTTCAAATGATTCTAGTGTATGGTGTTTGGTTTCCTCTCCTTCAGTGGATCAGCTCTGGGGGAGTTGGGAGATTGCAGAGGCTTTGTAGAGGGGTTTTTCTTCTCATGCTTCTGCTTTTGTTTGTTTGTTTGGGCATTTGAGGCTTCAGGTTGATCGTGGAGGACAGCTTTGTTTCTAATACAGAGACCTCTTCAGTTAATGTTTACTTTTCAATGGCGCCCTCTGGGTGTGGCCTTTACCTCTGCCCAGGATCCAGCCACCTCCGTTTACTTGGGTGAGGAGGTTGCAGCGTATTTGGCCCAGTACCCAGTTATCCAAGAATGGGCCAAAGTATTGTTAATAACCCCATCCAGATATTGACATTCCAAGAAAACCAATTAATAGCCAAGGTGTATAACCCTGGCTATAGCAATAAATTCAACATCAGTGGTCACATGAAATACACACTGAGCATTGACAAACCCTAAGGATCAATAATCTACCCCCCTTAACCACAGAGAAGCCATCTATATGTACAGTATGAACAGTAAGACAAAACAGTGAATATCTTCTACATGGAACAACTTTACCTCTACTAGCACAAACCAACAGCAAAAAGCATAATAGTGATCTAAAGACTCATATAGCTTAGTAGTTATATTAGTAAAGGTAGAAAAAAGGCAAAGTTGAAAAATTAACCAATGGAATATGAGAAGGAAGAGACAAAAGTGAGATGAGGGTCCTATCGAGGAGAAAAAGGAAATTAATGGTGTTAGAAGAGAGTCACAGGAAAGAACAAAGAAGAAAAGAAAAACACAAAGAGCAAAGCTGAGAAATGAAAGATAAGAAGAAAGAGAAAAAAGTTGAAAGGGGAAAAGAAAACAATGAAAAAAACTCAAAAGAGAGGAGGAGAAAAAACCCAAACTCCCCAAAATCCCAATGAAGGACAGATAAAAATATTAAAGAAAAGTTTAAAAAAAAAGAGACAAAGGGAAACATTTTTGTGTTTTTGCATGAATGATTTCTTTCCAAGATCTGTTGTCTTGGGACCCAGCCAGTCATTATTTTATCCACCTAGCTTCAGGGCCCGTGGGTTTTTGAGGTGCCCTCCCAGCACCAGAGGCCCCTCTGTCCATTCGCCCCAGACTGTGGTAACCGTCCAAGCCAAGGTGTGTTCTTACTCCCAGTAGTAAATGGGGAATGTGATCAGCCCTCTGGCCTCTGCTAGGTGTAGACTGTGGGCAGGAGGGGTCCGCTGGGTTCTTGGACTTCATGTCAACAGTCATGGGATCTGGTTGCTCCCTTCTCTCCCCAGGCATTGTCCACATCCTGGAGCAGGTTGGTTAGTTAGTTCTTGCCTCTGCTGCCCTATACCAAGGAGAAGCAAAACGTAGAGCTCATTTGGAACCGGTAGATGTTTGTTCTCTTGCACAGGGCGGGGGTATGTTTGACACAGGCCTGCTTGCTCCAGAGGCAGGTGTACACTGTGTGTCTGGCACAAGCCTGCTTCCTCACATAGGGGGCGGGTTCCTGTATGTTCAGTGCAGGCCTGCTTGCTCAAGTAGCAAAGGGGTGGCCACTGCACATCTGGTGTGGACATGCTTGCTCACATTGGGCCGCAGAATTGTTTATAAGTCATCAAGTATACCCTGACCAGCTACCAGGAAACCCTTCTATTTGCACCCTTCACCCAGTGACGTCTGCCCTCTCACCTTCTGCCTGCTTCCCTGCCACTGAGTGTTGAGCATGTTCACATGCCACCTGACACTGGGCAGCATCCTTCTTGATTACTGCAGCTCTGCTCTTTCCCGTGAATCGTGTTGACAGTCTTTAGGCACAGCACACGATGGTATCAGAGGACAAGCACTGATCACATCCGCGTGTTCGTTTTGGTGTAGCAACAGGGAGAGAAGCCTGAGGAGCCATAGTGACAAAATAAATTAATCCGACTTACAGCCCACTAGGGCCTTTGCACTGAGCTACATCCCTAACCCCTTTTTTAGTTATATTTTGAGACAGGGTCTCACCAAGACCCTAAATTGCCCAGGTTAGGCTCAAACTTGTGATCCTCCTGCCTCAGCTTCCCAGACTGCTGGGATTGCAGTTGTGTGCCACCACCCTCAGCTTGTTTTACTCTTTTTTGTCCTAGTTACTGAATTCTACTTTGTGCGGGTGAGTGTATGTGTATAGAAATAAATTCTGCTGAGGTGAGAGGTTCAGTATTTTGCAGGTTGCAGTCCTGCTGCCTTTAGGGAATAATGAAATGCAGTGGTCCTTCCATTCACAAACTCAATGCTTTCCGTGATTCTGTTTGCAAACCAGAGTGGATGAGAACCAAATTAATATTCCTGCATAAGGTCAACATTGAACATGACCATCGAATCTGATTCAGTTCTCGTCCAATTTGGTTTGTGACCAGAAGCATGGAAAGAATTAAGCTTGTCAACCAAGGTACCACTGTAGAGACCAGCTGGCATGTGAGCACTTGAGGTAAATCTCAAGCCACCTCTCAGCTTGCAACTACAGGGAAGTACAGAGTCTCATTTGCCATCACAGACAGAAAAATGGCAAGTAGCAGTGGCCTTGACTGTCCTGTGACTTTCACTAAGATGTGCTGATACAAACAGCCTGTTTCCTCTTTCTTTCCTGGAAACATCTGAATGAGCAGTGATATGTATTGAAGAGGCTATTTGTTAACTCTCACAGAATTAGCATCCCTTGGGACAGAGATCAGTCCATCTGCCTCAGGGCTCTTCCTTTAGAGAGGAGCATGTCCCCACAGTCCCTGGGTCAAAGCTTGAGGATGTTTGACAACTCTGACCTCAGCCAGCAGCTTCTTGTTAGCAGGACTCCCAGAGGTGTCTCTCTTGCACCGAGGACTCAGCTCACTGACATAGCAGTGCCCTCGTCTCTGCCTCCGCCCTGTCTTTTGCATTCTTCAATCCTGTGGACAGACTGGCCGTCTGGCCCCTCATGCAACCTGTATCTGAGGCTGGAAACATCAGAGAGCAAAGAATGTGAAGCTAGTGATTCATAGGAGCCTCCCAGAAAGAGCCTGTAAACCCGCGTGTACAGCTCAGCCTGCTCACCAGCCCACAGTGAATGAAAGCTCTCCACTGGGAACAATGGCGGCTTCTCCCTGTCTTGTATTCAGCAGACAGTGTTTACTTATTTATTTGATGTGCAATTAGGGGGGCTTTTATGTACACTTAGTTGTACAATTAGCAGCACCATGGGGTCCCTGCTGAGGCATTAGGGGAAGGAACTGGAGTAATTGGCCAGGCCCCTGTTCCTGGGCAGCCAGTGCGGCTTCCTGTGATCCCTAGGAGTATTTCAGAAGCAGGGGCTTCGGCTCTGGGAATTGATGCATTGCTGTCACCTCCCCAGATTAGTAAAGATTTTTGAACTGCACAAGATGATGAGAGAGAAAGGAAAAATAATATTTACAGGAAACATTCCATTAGCTATGAGCTGACTCCCAGCGGCATGGCCCTGCTAAATTATTCAGCACGATAAGAACTCTGCTCACTGCTGACTTGGTGTTCAGCTTCATTTTGGGTAAGTTTGACTCATAGGCTGGTGGCTGAGCCCTCTGGCTTGGCTGGGGCTGGCTGGCTGCCTCCTCGCTCCGGCCTGTGTTCCCCTTGGAAACCACACCCTGTGTACTCCCGGGAGAGAAACGCTACTCAGTCTGTTTAGCATTCTGCACATTTTGCAGCGTGGCTCATTCACACTGTAGGATCAAAGCGCTGCCTCTATTTGCCTGTTTGCGTGTTCTTCAGATCCAGCTCAGACCAAGTGGCCCTGGTGGAGGGGGTTCCGGTGCCATGGGTGAGGGGCCCTGATTGCAGGTCATCACAGGACCCAAGGCTGAAGAGCAGGCCTGTGGCAGGGGTGTAGGGAAGGAGTGGGAAGTGCACCTCCCAGAACCTGCTATTTTAAAGTAACTCTCCAATAGAGAGGAAAAGGGCAGTAGTGGTCTAAGAAAATGGGGATCTCGTTCTGACATGAGGACTTTTCTTTGATGGACACATAATGTTTGTGGATGCTTATGAGGTGTGATACGATGCTTTGGTTTGTGTGTGCATCCAGTGTGTGCATCTCATTAGGGAAGCATCAGTCCTGGATACGGCCCTTCTTAAACCACTGCCACCAGACATGGAAGTGCCATCTCTGCCAGCAAAAAGGTCCCAGTCTTGGTTTCCATAGAAGAATTGTAGTCAGCTAAAGATGCTGAGCTAGAACTTCAGCACAGGGCAGAATGTAAGGCCCTCAATAATACATTGCCCCCAATATGAGGGCTGTGGGGTAAACTGAGATGTCCCCCAGTTCTCAGCTGAGACTTGACTTGGATTTACCTCCTATGGTGACATACACAGACCAGACTGGGTGGGGAGCCAGGAACTGGCTTCTCTATGTGGGACCTATGTGCTGGACAGCTTCAGGGGGAACAGTCAACTAACCCCAGCCTCCCCAGGCCACCTTCTCTTCTCCCAGTGCTTGAAGCAGCCTCCTGTCCTGCCTGCCACATGGGGTACACCCAGCACCTCATCCCCCAGCACCAACCAGTCACTGGATCCACGAGACCCCACAGAGAGGATCTTATCCCAGGGTAGAGGGGTCCCTACAGCTGAGAGGAACCCTGGAAAAGGAAACAAATGCTTGGATCCTGAAAGGAGCGGTTTCTCAATTCCACACTACCTCTGACAGCAGTGGTCCTCACAGTGTGGCCCCTGGATCAGCAGCACCACCTCTCTTGGGGATGCGAGAGCCTCACCTAGCATGACAACTGAGAAACCTTGGTCAGTCCACCTCCCTGGCTCTCAAGG
The DNA here is from genome assembly GCA_004027595.1 of Dinomys branickii. Lineage (NCBI taxonomy): Eukaryota > Metazoa > Chordata > Mammalia > Rodentia > Dinomyidae > Dinomys > Dinomys branickii. Next base: position 170,125 of record PVLD010001877.1, on the reverse strand, counting down.
TGACTTGGAAACACACTGTGAAGTTTGAGTGAGGAGCTCTGCTGTACCACTAGGCACTTGACAAGGGACTGCCCCGTATGATTCTACTTCACTTTTGTTAGAAAGATGTTTTAGTCTGTTAAAATCAAATTCCTTCCTACAGCAATTACACCTTTTTCAAAAAAGGTGTTTTGTAAAGATCCAAAGTAAATCTCCACAAAAGAAAATTTTAAGCGCTGTTAACTCTGTTCCAATGTATTCAAAAAAGTCATGACGATTTATTTAATCTTTCTCCGCCCCTCTTTTCTGTATCTGTTAAGTGGAGCCTGTAAGATGCAGGGTAGAAATAGCCTAATTTTCCCCATTTTGGTTAAGTTTACTTCTCAAAGAGTGTCTGGTTTCCCAAGATAAAAGCACTGTTGGCCATGACATAGAAAATATCATTAGTGTCTCTCATGCTGAACAAGAGAGACGGGCTCACCTCGAAGAGCTAACAGCATGTCTTTGTTAAAAGGATTGTTTTCTTGATCACTAGATCTGGGAACCCAGGGTCCCTCGGTTCCCACAGGCTCCTGCAGAAGCCGCTCTGAGCTCAGGCTCGAGTACCGGCGTGTATTCCTGTTGTATTCTTGCTAAGCTCATGCTGGTGTCATGCTCACCTTTGAGGAAGGTTTGGTGTGTCTATGAGCAGGGAAAAATAGCCATCAACTCATGTGCACAGATAATTCTTAGAGAGAAGCTCTCATGAGATGATTTCTATGCAAAGGAACAGGAAGAGAGGAATGCAGTTGTCCCTTAAAGGGAGCAGGTCCAAGTCCCTCCCAGATATCATGTTGGAGGGCAGCTTAGGGAGCAAGTACATGCAAGCTCTGAAGAGCCCCTGGGGGCAGTCTCCAGGCCCGAGTGCTCTTGGGGAGCCCCGCACCTGCCCCACCTCAGGCGGCCCGTTGTAGCTTGTGCTCACCAGGTACCCGGGCTGCTAGCCAAGACAGCTCTAGCTCTCCTGCTGCACGATGAGTCACCTCCCTGGGACTCAGTTTCCTCCCTGAGAAGGCGGCTGGTATGAGTGACCAGGGATCTTCAGATTGAATGAACTTTGAAACTAGAAGCAGGAAGAGGAGTGACACAAGGGCCAGCTCACTTCTGTGCCGGAGGGGAGTAGTAAATGAAAGAAATGCAGCGTTTTCCCAGAAAAAGGTTGTAGAAAAGGGAAATGTTGGTTTCGAAGAAGGAAAGCTGTGTCTGTCTGACTGTTCTCTCACTGAGCCAAAGCCCAAGCTGGATCTGAGTAGATGACCCGGAGTTACCTTCTCCCCCAGTGCCTGCATCCTTTCTGGCCTGTCATCCCCCAGGACTTATCCAATTCCCACACAGTGGCTTGGTCTCCTAGACTGTCTGTCCTCGCTATTCTGAGCAGCACATGCGCCAGCAGCACTGAGAGAGGCTATATAAATAGCCATGTTGGCAGTGCGGACAGTAGGAGGTCAAACAGGACGCTGGGTGTCTATAACATTCAAACATACATCCAGCGAGACCCCCAGCAATACCCTTGAGACCAGCCAGCTTCTAACATCTCTGCAGGGGCAGATTCCCACTGCCCAGGGAACCCGTTGACCTTGGATGCAAGTGAATTAAAACCAAATGCTCCCGTTGGATCCAGAGCACTGCAGCAGAGCATCCAGTAGCCTCAGTCTCCAGAGGAACCACGAACCAATAGTGACCTATGAATAGATTTGGTTTTCCTGGCTTGAAAACCAAAGCCTTTGCAATGTAGAACAAGAACATTGACCCCATGGGACTCAAAAGCAAACCCCCTCTTATCTCACTCTGTTCTTTTATATGTGTTTTTCCCTTGTCCCTCCATATAACCACAGGCAATCTTGTGGCTTCTTGATCACTCCTGTGTAATACAAAGGCACACAAGCACTTTAAATAGCAAAATAAACTTTTACTAAGACATTTGAATTCCAGTGTTTTGTAGCAGTGTTTGCCAGCCTTCCAGCACTGTAACAGAATACCTGAGATAATCAGTTAATAAGAGGAAAGGTTCATTTTGGCATACAGTTTCGGAGTTCTAGTCCACGGGTGGTTGGCCCTATTGCCTTGTTGTGATGATGTGGCACATTGTGGCGAGAGCAGAACTGCTCATCTCATTATCAGGAAGCCAAAGAGAAGAAAAGGAAGAAACTGGGGTCACAAAGTTCCCCTCAAGGGCACGTCCCCAGTGGCCTAGAACTCCCACTGGGCCCTGCCTATTGAAAATTCCATGACTTCCCAACAGAGCCAGCTAGGGACCACGTCAGCCTCTTGGGGACATTTAAGACCCAAGCTAGCTGGGCCCAGTGGCACACATCTGAATCTCAGCACTCTGAGAGGCTGAGGCAAGAAGGTTACTAGTTCAAGCCCAGCCTGGGCAATTTAATGACATTAATTAATGGTATCTTTCTCAAAATAAAAAGTAAAAGTGAGTCTGGTGATGTAGTTCAGCGTAAAAGCCCTAGATTCATTCCCAGTACTGTACTGCAAAGAAATAAGAATCCAAACCACCACAGCTCTCCCAACAGACTCCATCTCTCTGCCAGCTCTCCTGACTCCGGGAGCGTCCAACAGGCTCTCCAGGCGACTTGGTGAACCCTGTCTTCCCGGGTTTGAGGGGGTCAGTCGGCAGCTCCTCCCTCACCCTGTGGGTAGCAGAGAGCTCACAGACCACTGCTTCCAAGGACTTTTCCACAAGGGCTGTCTGGGTTTTCTGAACATGACAGTGCGTGAGAGGTTTCCGAGTCATCTGACCAAAAGATTTTTAAAATTATAATAAAATTCATGTAACATCAAATACACCATCATTTTCAATGTGCAGTTCAAGAGCGCTAAGAGTGTTCACAGTGCTCTGCAACAATCTCCAGAACCCTTTTCATCACGCAAAACTGAAACTGTACCCGTCACACAGCAGCGCCCCACGTCTGTTGCCCCAGCCTCTGGCTACCACCATCTCCTCCCAGCTTGGTTTGGCCACTCTAGAAATGTGCTGTAAGTAGAATCAAAGTAGTTGTTTTTCAGTGACAAATCAAGTTTTAATATGCAAAGCAGGACGCTGTGGGGAGTGAAAAGGGATTGGTTGCTATGCTACAGGTCAGCTGCTGCCCACAAATGAAGGTGCACAGTGACCCCTCTAAGAGGGAGGGGATCCTGCTTGCCAGCCTTGCCCCTGCTTTTGGCCCCTGCTACTGCGTGTCTTGCTCACCACTCTCTACAGGGGCGTCGCTCATCCTGAGCTCTCAGCTATGACTTTTGTCGTACTCTCTTTGGCTCTATTGACACCACGGCAGAGTAACCCACAGGTGGCAGAATCCACGACAAGTCTGCTTGGGATCAGTGATGGGGGAGATCCCCCAGAGCCCTGCCTGGGAAATCGTAGACCACCCACCATCCCGGTTCTTTGTCTCTAGCACTTCTAGCAAGTGTTCCTGGGGACTGCGTGGGGGGTTGGACAGCTTTCCACCAGGCCTATGACCATTCTGGAAGGTGCACAATAGCATCTAACCAGCCCAGGAGTCCGTGCCCCCTTGGGTGTGCTCTGCCTCTGGGTGCTGGTGTTTCTGTTTTGGTCTTTCCAGGGGAACACAGAACATAGAGAGGCACCAGACTCCTGCCTTTCACACTTGACTGCCACTGAGCGCTAGCGCTGCCTTTAGTAAGTGTCAGAAGTCACAGCTGAGTGCATGTCCTGTGTGTGCATGCATATATTTTTAAGTGCATAATTGAGTTTATGTTTGAAGTGTGAAAACCCCTTAAAAAATTGGTCACTGGCCAGATTTCTCACCAGCAGAGTAAAAGTTTCCTGGGTCCCTTGGCAGCAGGGCAGAGCAGCATCCCAGGGCCACTCCCCAGCTGTCCCGGGGCTGAGGGCTGGGAGAAGTGAGTGGTCATGTGCAGGGGACCCCACCTCGGGTGGGAGAGGGGACCAGACCATGTGACAGGGTGGCAGAGCTTCTATGCAAAAGGTGTCACTGTGAGCAAGGGCTTCTCTTTTATGACTGCCAGCTTCTTTCACGCTTTGTTGAGTTTTAACCAAAGACCGGCGCTGACCCACGGTTGGCGCAGACCAGGATTAAGTAACCGAGAGATCAGGGCCTCAAAGTACCTCCCTGTTGCTCCTCTTTTCTCCCCAGCCCCAAAGCCCTAGGACCCCGCAGTCTGCTGTCTCGCTCTCTGGATCTGCCTTCTGTGGAGGCTCTGTCAGTGGAATCATGCTGTATGCGGCCTTTTGTGTCTGATTTCTTTCACGCAGAGTAACGTTTTCCAGGCCCAGAGCCATCTGTTTTGTAGCATGGATCAGGAGCCTACTCCTCTCTGTTTTTTTTTTAAACAGTTCTCAGGATTGAACCTAGGGATCCTCTACCACTGAACTCTATCCCCAATGCTTTTTCCCTTTTTGTTTTGACACAGTGGCATACTAGGTTGTCCAGGCTGCCCTTGAAACTTGAGAGCCTCCTGCCTCAGCCTCTGGAGTAGTGAGGATTACAGGCCTACAAGTCTGGAAGTCTGTTCCTTTTTATGTCAGAAAAACATTCCATTGTCCTTTGGTGGTTACTTTAGCATTTTCTGCACCAATGTTGTGCATATGTATTCACACATACATACACACACTTGGTGTCCAGACCTTTACACCTGCTGTGGTCCCGTATAGAGCTGCAGAGCCTTGCCCTTGGTGTCTTTCGGATATTGACTCAGATGTCACTTTAACAGGCCCCTCCCAGGCCACCTCATAAGCCTAACCCTGTTCTCCTTACCTGCGTTCTCAAAACCTGTGCCTTTTGTCTTTCTCAACTGTGTATCTTCTAATTTGTCACTGACTTACCTCCCCCCTTGTGAGAAGGGACAGGTGTTCCTTCACTCCCGCACCCTCAGGGCCCAGCACGGTGGTAAATTCTCAGTAGTTGTTGAGTGGATAAAAGTGGTCCAAGCAGACTGTCCTGAGCTTGTGTGTGTATGCGTATGTGTGTGGTGGCAATTTATGTGTAGACGGGCTGGCTCACAGAATGAAGGGTTTTCGAGCCCTCACTCCATCTTTAAAGGAAAGGAAGCAAGGAGGGGGGTCCTCTGGCTTTGTACAGCTTAGATTTGATCATGAAAAGCATAACAATTGCTCCCATCTGGGTTCTGCTTTGTCTGTTCCACCGAAAGGAAGCTAAGAGCTATCACTAATGAGATGCCGCAAGCACGCTGCATGGAGTCTGCAGGCTGCTGCACACAGCGGTTCATCTAGACTGGTTTCTTTTCTTTCCTGTGAGCAGGAAGTGCTAGGTTGGGAAACCTGGCTTGTTGAATTCAGTAATGGCTTTGTCTTCGGAGATCTTAGCTGCTGCGGAACCACGCAATACCCAGGAGCTCAGAGTGGTGTTTAAAGAGCATGATTCAAAGGGGAAACCCGAGCTGACTTGGCCATCCTGAAAATTGTTAAGCTTGATTAACACCAGCAGGGCCAGGATGGGTTGTGCCTAACTCTGCCTGCTGCCCTGGGGCTCTGCGGTGCCTGGCAGTGGGGCCAGAGGACTTGGCTGTCATTGCAACCTGTCCTGTTGTTCCTGGAGAAGGGCCTGGAGCAGAAAAAGCTATGATGATTCGCTCTTAATGGGGAGCAGGGCTCCAGCAGGAGACCCAGACCTCCCGCGGCTGAAGTGTCCCCTGCTTTCTGCGAAGAGAGCTGAGTTCAGACAGCGTTCCAGGTGGACAAGGAGGGCCACTGGGTCTACATTCTCCCTCCTTGGGTTGGCCCTCATGTCACCTCTCCATGGCCATGTCCCCTACAGCTTAAAAATGCCTCCTTCCTGAGCATCATGGTTCCCTCGAAGGAAGTCCTTTCACATTGTGGTAGGAGCCTGAATTTGAGCCAAAGGTGAGGGTCAAACACCCACCCCATTTCCTCTGTGAGGCACTTGAGAAGGTGACTCAGCCTCTTTGAATCTCAGACCATGATACCTGCATCATAAAGTTCTTCACTCTTTCCTGCAGTAGCTAGAAAGTGCCAGAGGTTTGGTCAGGTCTGTTCCAGAGCAGCCTTCAGGGCCCAGACAACCAGTCAGCTGCTGGCCACCAGCCTGAGAAGCAGCAGCCAAACCCTGGCCCTCTGCCCACTGCCCACTGCTCGCCACCCACTGCCCACTACCCGCTGCCTGCCACGCTCCTTAGCTTGCTGTGCAGCCAGGCGTGCTGGGCACTCACACCAGACCTCAGAGCACATGGGGGGGGCATGTCCCTGGGAGGGCAGATTCTCAAAGGACTGGGGCTTTGAACCTGCCAACTGCCTTTACTAAGCCACTCCTGAGCACCCCACTCTCCCTCCTCCTCTCCTTCCTTCCTGTCTTCCCCTCGCCCTTCCATCCTTCCTCCCTTCTGTTTTCCCTCCCTCCCTCTGCTTTACACAGATGAGTGTGTCCCTGGAGGGCTGGTGGCCTGTTCCTCTTCATCCTCAAGTCAGGCAACCTCCCAGGGGAATTTGGCTATTTCCCTGATGCCAGGTTTCTGGACACAGCTCTCAGGGACAATGCCCTCGCAAATAGAAAAGCACAGCTTTCCCTCTTGTCAGTTCTCCATAGCAGTAAGACCCTGCTTTAAGAACACCCCCAGAGCAGTCCAGCACTCTGCGAGGCCAAGGCAGGAAGATCACAAGTTCAAGCCCAGCCTGGGCCACTTAGCAAGATCCTGTCTCAAAATAAAAAATAGAAAAGGCCTGGGATGAAACCCAGTGCAAAGGCCTTGAGTTCAGTCCCCAGTGACACACACACATACACACACACACACACACACCAAACAAAAAACACTTTACAGCAATCTGAAATACGTGAAATGGCCCACCGTAGTTTCCCACCTTCCCTCCACATGACCTGAATATCCTCAGGCCCGTTAATTCCCTTTGCACAAGGCCGCTCAGGTGTGTTTGGGAGGATGGAGGAGGCAGAGGAAAGAAGGCCCACCTTGCCGAGCTCAGGGCTCACTGCTGGGAGGCAAGCTGGCCCTCCTGGTGTCTAGGCTCGGGCCCATCCATCCCACAGGCGGCACAGTCTGAGTGGAACAAATGACCCCAGGATGCAGAGGAAAGGAAAAGTGTCTATGACTTCCAAGTGTGTGCACTTGCCAAAGCTTTATGGTGAAACTTTTATTCAAGAAAGCCAAAGTCCACACGAGAAAATAATAGAGAGAGAAATGCTGTCTTGTGGGAATAAAAGGAAATCAGTTCCGGGGGGACAGTGAAGTGGCCTCTCTCTGCAGTCCTGTTAAGGGCTCATTAACCTGCTTCTCCTTTCCCTTCCAACTGGCACTTAAGCCAAAGGGGGCTGAAAGGTTTTTGATGGGTTAAAAAGAGTCCGTCCATTAAAGGGTCAGGGCCTGGGCATCTGTCACCGAATTAAACAGATCAGTTTGGAGCATGTGTGGCTGTCAGGAAGAGAAGGCAGCTGGCAGCAGGAGCCTCGTGATCCCATTAGGTCTGGTCCGGAGATGATTGCTATTGTCTGGTTTTCTGGGTATCTGAGCTTCTCTGTAAGAAAATCGAAGCCAAGGAGCCCCCTTGCTGGGCAGGTAATACACTCATGGCTCATTCCCTGTGACCAGGGTTCGCACATTCTGTAGGGCCCAACCTGGTCCCCATGACAGCCCACTCTGCCATGGTTACTGCCAAGTCCATGTGTAGTAGTATGCTTGCTCCTTGGGGCGAATGTTTGGCGATTAGAAGCCATTGGAGGAAAGTGGCCCAAACGGATTCTCGTAAGAATTGCAGTTGCTGGAGGAACTGGCTGGTTAGAACTGGGAAGGAGTAAGCCCAGAGGGAATTCAGCAGACCCCAGTGCAAATGGAATGGATGAGCACCCTTGCTCAGGCTTGCGCTTTTTGGACAGAGAACATTGTTTTACAATATCCATGGCACCATGGTAATCGTCTCTGAGAGAGTGGTGCACAGCCTGTACATCGGGATGATAGCTGCTCAGAGTACTCTGGATGTTTTTACATTAAGAATAATATTGGCCATGTAAGCAATGCAGAAACACAGACAGTAGTGACTAGTATTAACTGAGGGTTAACTATGTACCAGCAACCATTTTAAGCACTTTATATATATTGATTCATTAACACAACAATGCTATGAGAAAAGTAGTGTCATGAGTAGTGTTTCGAGGCTTTAAAAAATGTGGCACACCATCCACCAATGAATAGATAAAGAAAAGGTGCGTGAATATGCAATGGAGTACTACTCTGCCATAAAGAAGGATAAACTTGAGCCGGCTGTAGGATCAGATGTACAAATTTAAACATCATGTGGTTTCTAGTATGCAAGAAACACCAAATGTAAATAAAGAACAACATAAAAGCTAGATGACAGTACGTAGGGGATAGATCTTTCTCACAAGGGAAGAGGACCAAGAGCCGCAGAGAGGGGGAAGGAATGGGAGGGTGAGGGAACCAGACAAGGGGTGAAACTCTGTTACGTGCATGTACTAACTCCACAGCAGGGATATAAACACTATGTGCTGCACACATTATTAATAAAAAATTTAAATAAGTTATCCATAGCAAACAAGGGCAAAAGTGTGACATAAAGCAATTAAAGTACCACAGACACACAGCCCATAAGTGGCAGACTGCCTGACCTTGAAAAACATCCTGTTAATCAGTAATACCCTGTGGTGTCTCCGATAAGGAAGAGATGTTTAAAACAAGCCACTTTGTGCTTAAGCCCCAGCGAGCGGCGGTGTGACTTCCTCTGTGTTTGCGGTGCTGACTCTCAGCTTTGGGTAGAATGAAGGAATGCCCATGCACCCTTTGTCTTGGAACAGAGGCTCAGATGCAGAAGGCCTTGCCATGCCAGGCCTTGATCCTCAAGCCGAGGTTCTAAAAATGAATCAGAACTATCAAAATAAATGACAATCATGAGTACTGGCTATTTGAGATGAAGCCATGAGCCTGTCTTGGTGAGGTGACACAGTGCCTCTGCAGAGTTTTTAAAGCCTGAAAAGAAAACATTTTTTAAAAACGTTAAGCACGTAAAGCTGGCTGTTTGCAGCTCCATGATGGAGCTGATCACCAGAGTGTGCACAATCTACTTCCCAGCTGGACTGTGAGCGCCTGACAAGTCCAGGCGCCCCTGGTACACACAGGGCACTGGCACCAGAGCCTTTGCTCTGAGGATGTGCAAGTCCTGTTAGGAAATGGTGCACCCACACCGAGCACATCCTGACATGTACTTTCAATCCTCTCTACTTACCACCACGTAAATAGCTATTATGCTGCGTTCTTTGGGAAATTATGACAAGAAACCGTATGTGCTCAGAACACACATGGTTCTGTGGGGTATTCTCCATCCTGGGTTGGTTCAGTCAGCTGATACAGACTTCGCAGATGCACAAGGCCGACCTAGGCACCCACAGAAGCATCAGATCATTCCTCTTGCCTGTGAGCAGGAACCAGGGCAAAGCAGGTGCCCACTACACCAATAGCGGGAAAGAGAACGGGGATCAGGTGTTGCCTAGCACCCAGGGGTTTGGCTTTCCTTTTCTTTACGAATAAGGTAAAATACACTGAAATTCTTGGAAAGGACAGAACACAGATGGGTGGTTTCAAACTGCCTTTGCAACCTGCTTCTGTTGTGCCTTAGAACTGCCTGTGCCACAGCAGCCCCTGCACAGGGCACACGGGACAAGATCCTCTGCCCGCAGGCTGGGAGCCTTCCATGGCACCTCACAACTTAACCTCCAGCCATTGGGGGCCCAGCCACTTCCTCCTTTTGCCCTGCAGATGGGCAGCAACTCCATTTTATTTGCTGAATGTGTAAATAACCTAGAGATTCATGAGTGGCAGTCTGCTTCCAGAAAGTGCAAAGGCAGAAATGAAATAAGGAAGTAGATTTTTACTGTGCATGTCTCACTCTGAGCTCGGAGATTTTTCCTGTGAGTCTAATGCTTCTTGAGAACTGCTTGCTCGTGTTCAGAAAGCACTCAGCGTTGCTTAGACTGCCGAGCCGTCTGATCTCCGAAGAAGCCAGAGCTTGCCACTCCTTTGTTTTCATTCAGTGCCAGAGCTTGTTAGAAGGAGGCCAGGACGAGAAGTCGCAAGGTGTGGGTCCTGACGTCAGTGACCAACCCGCCTCTGAGGGTCCCTCAACCCCTATCCACTGGGCTGCTGCTTCTGTGAGAGGAGGAGGTCTTGCAGATGGCTGCTGAGAATCTGAATAACAGCCCCTCCGGATGAAGCAGGAAGTGGCTCATAGGGAGATCATTAAGAGGCTTGGTGACTCAGCCATAGGGACCGGAGGAAGACAAACTCCCTGAAATCCTGGTCAAGAATTAGAGCTGCCAGACCAAGCTTCCGCTCAAGCCTTTATTTCCGTATCATCTTGTGAGCGGACCACCTCTCCACTCCCCCCAGTGCTCAGTAAGCCCTAGCTGGAGAGGAAATCCAGAGGAGCCAGGGCCCCTGTTCTGCTCCGGCTTTGGCCACGCCCAGGACGTGGAGTCCAGCGGACAGGATGACAGGAGTCAGCCCCGGGCCCTGGCTCGCTGAGCATTCACACTGGACACTCAGGAGCAGCGTTTCTTAGCCACTTTCCTTTGCCCTTGGTGGATAAACGCTCCTTGTCTTCTGTTTTATACAAGGGGATGCCGAGAACCAGAAAGGAGAGTGGAGGATGAGGGCCCGCACTGGGAATCACACTGCTGCTTAGAAGTTAGGAACCTGTATAGGACCAGCCGGGTTCCCAGTGATGGTGATATGCTCTGTCTCAGGGAAACCATGTCCTGACAAGTTTCCACGAAGGTTTCATTTCCTGTGCAAGCACACATCAGACTGTGTTGTTGGTGTGGTTGTGTTGCTTTGTTTTTTAAATAGTGGGAATGGAACCTTGGATCCTGCACAAGCTAGGCAAGTCCTCTACCACCACGCTACATCTCAGCCCTTTTTAGTCCGAGACAAGGTCTCGCCAAAGTGCCCAGCCTGAGCACAAATTTGTAATCTCCCTGCCTCAGCCTCCCAGGTAGCTGGGATTACAGGCACGCACCACTGTGCCCAGGTCAGGCTGTTCTTAACTGTGATGGTTTTTGTTTCTTAGTCCTTGGCCAAAAGCTACTGCGTACTGAGGCCAATGCTGTGTAGAAAACTAGAGCTGGGTCTCCCGGAAAAGAAAGCAACCCCTATTGTCACCTACAGTCTAAAAAGACAGCAGAGCCATTGCGGAAGGCTAGAAAAATTTGGTTTTCCACCTCCTACCTACAGTCACATTGGTGCTCATTTGTGAAAATCACTCACTTGTGAAGTCCACCCCCATTCGTAGGTCAGAGCTGCTCCCACTAATTGCTGGGTTCGTGCGCAAAGCAGCACAGTTAGAGGCTGGAGTGATGCACCCAGTGCCCGCGACCTCTATTTCTGGTTTCCTCACTAACTGGCTGTGTGGCCTAGGCAGTCTCCCCGCATTTCTCGGGGCCTCGCTTTCTGCAAGAAAATTTCCCACTCTTTCTGTGGGGGGATGCGAGATGATCAAAGAAGCAGTGTCTGCAGAGCTTCTTACGGATGCCTAGATGCTGGTTTAATACGTATTAATTAATAAGTCCTTTGATTATTGATAGAGCCGAACAGTTGAGCTTTTCATTAGCTCTCCAGTCTAATTGGCCTGTAGGGATTACACAGAGTCCTAAAGGGACCGGCCAAGTGTGCGTGATGAGTCTTTATGTGGCGTCGCAGAGCACAAAGATGTCTCTCCGTGGTGGTGGGCATCCGACGGCTGCCCTGACAGTCCAGCTGGGGAGAGAGACATCCTGGAGCAGCACAGAAAATGTGGGGCTGCTGGGAAACCAGCAGCAGGAGCCCACCTTTCCTGGTGAGGAGAGAAAGGCGGGATCAGGAGCTGCTGTTTGCTTAATGATTTTGTTCTGCGAGCCTCAGGGCACAGAGTTCAGGGGCCCCAAGCTGTGGGGTACAGGGTACAGGAGCAGCAGCGCCCCAACCCTGCAAAGATAGCACAGTGCCATTACAGAAAGCGACGTGGTGGCCAGGCCCCGCCGCTCCTGCCCTCTCTGCCCCTGCCATCTCCGCAGTCCTGCTCCCTCGGTGCCCAGCCCAGCCCCCGCCCTGCGCTCAGTGAGGACGAAGGGTCCTCAGCCAGCGTCCCCACATGTGCATGTCTTTCTCGGTTCCTGTCCCCGTGCAACAGTCCAGTCCTGGAAAGCTCCCCATTCGCCTTGCTCCCACTTTCCCTCCCCAGTGTTTCAGAAGAAAAATAAAAAGCAACAAGATCTGTGCTTAGAGCAGACTTGGAGGGGAACCCATTGCTCTGCACCCGGTTATGAAAGATCCGCACTCAGGATATCACCGCGAGGCCGTGCCTGGGAGCCAGGGCTCCAGCGTTCACCACCAAGCGGCAGCCAGCAGCGGGAGCCTTCCCATGGGCAGCCGCAGCGGCTGCAGAGTGAAGCCCGCAGCAGCCCAGATGGTTTTGTTTGGGCCCTTTGGCAGTCGCGCTGATCTCCACGCCAAGCAGCATCAGGGACCACTTAGAGCAGAGGCTTGGTTTGTGTTTTAGTTCACAAGGAGGGCGGGGCAGCAGGAGTTGCCAGGGAGCCTGGTGCTAAGTGGTTCTTTATCAGGCAGAGAGAAGGCCTCAGATCAAAGGCACAAGAGGGGTTTTGCTGACACGTGCTCACCCCAGGTGTGGCTCCCTCTCCTCCTTTTGTAGGTGCTGGACAGACCAACCTCCCTGGGTTTGTCCATCAGACAGAGTGGGCCTTTCACCCTGTGCTGCCAAGCCCAGCCAGTGCCAAGGCAGGAATAACTATGTCATCAATAGGGCCAGTGCAAAATGGGGTCACAGGGTCCTCTGATGAAAAAAACATGTCCAGATTTCAAGATGGCAGCAGCAGAGTCTGGGGTCGCACGTCCAAGAAGCCAGTCCCACCCAGGGCTGTACCTTGCCTGGTCAGGGAGAGGGAGAAGGAGCAAGGATGGTAAATCTGTAGAAGTACACTAATGTTTCTGGCCAATCATTTTATTTTTCTAAACCCCACGTTAGGAAATTTAAAAATTGCTCTGGGTGCTCTGCAGTAACTCGCTTTTGTTGGCCAAGATTTGGGAGAAGAAAAACCAATAAAGACTCCGAGGAAGATGTGGGTCTGCTGAGTGCTTACTTTGTGCCAGTACTAGGTGAAGGGTCTGCTCGGTGAATCTCTGCTTTGCAGGGGCCGTTGTTGCCCTCTTAGATATAGAGGCAACTGAAGCCAGAGGGCGTGCTGCACCTTGCCTAAGGTCCGGCAGTTTGGACATCTGGGAGCCTGGATTCAGACAGGTGACATCACAGCCCAAAGCTTTGGTGCCTGGCCATGCTGCCCCACATACTACCTGCGGGTTATGAGGCCAAGTCACGGGAGCTATCAGACCTGGTATTTTTATGGCTGTGGTGAAGTTCAGGTGAAATCCAAATATATCTGACCCCAGGGGAGCAGAGAGGAGTTTGGGATGTTTCCACAGAGCGATTCAAAGTAGCCGAGTGTCCCCCACCATGGGAGCTTCAGATGCAGTTATGCATTTAAGCAGCAAGGGTTCTATAGAGGAGGAGGCAGCAGTGGAGTGGACACAAAGCTATCTGAGCCAGTGCAGGGCTTCAGATCAAGGATCTGCTGTCCTTGAACTTGAAAAAGAAGTACAGTTTCCTTGAGCTCCACAGTAACATGTACTCTGAGCTGTGGACAAAAGAAGTAGCTGTGTAACAAGAGACAGTTGACGCCCTCCTTCCTGTTACTTCTGCAGACAAAATGACTTTGAAATCCCAGGGAGGAGACAGTGAAGAGGCTGCAGCCCTTCTAGAAACCGGTTTGATTCCAGCCCAGTGTTACTTGGGCAACAAACCCATTGGCCAAGCGTTGGCGAGCAACATCCCGGGCCGGGGAGAGGGGTTGACAGGACACAGGGAACCGACCCTCGAACCTTCAAGGTGGAGGGAACACCAGCAGGGCAGAGAGAGCCAGGAGAAGAACGAGCCTCTGAAAGCAGAGAAAGGGGTCCCTGGGAGAAATCGCCATCTCCAGGGGGAAAAGAATAGGATTCCTGCTCCTGCTTTATTTCAGCCAAATGAACCCACATTCAGAGTGTGTGGGACGGGGTACACTGTCCAGCACTATGAACACAATCAATGTGTGCATAACTCTATCCTCTTGTGCTCTTCCAGAGGGCTAAGGAACTTTCATTTTCATGCAGCAAAACAAGCCCAGTTTCCCAGCCTCACAGTCAGACTCCAGGCTTAGGGGTTCCCTGCTCCTTCTGTTGCAGGGAGAATCCCATCCAGCCGAATTCCCACGCAGGACACGGGCTTCTCTTTGTGCTACAGGGAGAATGGTCCTGACAGGCTCACATTGTGATCCTGAGCTGCCTGCCCCGACTGAGGTCCCTGCAGCCTCCGCCCTCCAGAGCTGCAGAGGCTCTTGCACATTAGCAGGCAGGAAGTGGAGTCCCGCTGGGAGGCTGGGAATTTGAACGCCTTCCCACTTCAGCACTGGAGGGGGAGGAAGCTCAGGCAGCAGCGGCGGCCACCGCTCCCTTCTGAGCTCCCTGCTCGCCTCCCTCCCTCCCTCACTCCTCACAGCCCGCTCCCTCCCCTCCCCCTCCTTGGAGGGAAAAGTCTGCAGAGCTGGGAACTGTCTTGGAGAAGCCAACAAAGGCAAACCAAAGGGGAACAACTCGGGAAGAACTTGTTCTGTTCCATTAAGAAACCCGCGGGAGAATCCACACCCACAGTGCCTGCTTTGGAGCCAAGGGCTGCTGCGGGGTGTCCGTGCACGAGTGTGTCTGCGTGTGTTTCAGCATGCAAACATCTGTACAGTCTGCTCTGATAAGGAAACTGCCCCCTGTCAAAAGTTAACCAAGAACGAAGGGACAACAGCCAGCGAAGCCACCACTCCTGAACTTAAACTGCACTGTTTTCTGTCCAGATATTCCAATGGAGACAGCTGGAAAACTTGTATTTCAGAGAGAAGAAATTTTCCGTGGAAGTTCATGACCCCCGCAGGTGAGTGCCAGGAGTTCCTTTCTTACGTGTGTGGCAGATGATTTATAATCTGGTGTGTGTGCTGTCAGTGTTCGTGTTCAGCTTGGGGTAAGGGGAGAGGATGGGGAACCGTGGGAAAGACTTCCAACCAGACAGTAAAGCTTTGTTTTGCATATATGTGTTGGTGCGTGCCATGTGTCCAGCCCTGTGTGACTGTGTGTGTGTGTGTGTGTGTGTGTGTGTGTGTGTGTGTCCATGCCCTGGGGTACCAGAAGAAAACTTTGTTTGTGGCACTTTGTAACAAATGGCAAGTTAAATTAGACAGTGGCCTAGGTCCCTTTAGGAAGTTTTCTCTGAGTGAAGGGTGAAGGGTTCTTGTCAGAACTCCTGCAAGACTCAGGAAGGACAGTCACACCAGAAAGAATCTGTTGCCAAAGCAGCTGTGCCCACTGTTTTACCCGGCAGCTGGGGCTTTAGGATGTCAGCACCGGGAGTGGAGGTGAAAGAAACACAATCACTTTCCCCTCCCCCACATGGCACCCCAGGCAGCACGGTGAAACTCCACGATCTCAGTCAGATGCCAGGCCTAAGGCCAAGGCCAGCCCAGCACTGAGGGTCTGCAGCCCTGCCCCCTGCTCTCCTCTTTGTCTGGAGCCATCCTTGCCCTTAAGTTGAAGCTGCCCCGGGAAACGCAGCAAAATTCCCTAACCCCAGCCTGACGCCTCATGGGGAATCGCTTGCCTTAGGCCTGAAAACAGGTTGGCAACCCCACAGCATCCCTGGGAAGACTGAGGCTGTGAGGAGCCCTGGTGGGCTTAGGTACCAGTGACACCCTCCCTGGGCTTGGGAGGGAGTTGGCACCAAGCAACTTCTGAGCAGAGGCGACCGGCACCTTCCAGGAGCTCTGACCCCAGTGAGAAGCCCAGGCTCGTGCATAGCCTCCTTCCCTGCAGCCCCAGATAACCCTGGGGCAGAGGTGTTCTGCCCTGTGCCCGTAATCTGCTCGGAAACAGCCTCTCCTGGAGCATAGAGCCCACCCCCGCCGCTCTGGAGCTTCTTGTGTTTGCAGTCAGGCACAGAGGGATCGCTTGTCAGGTGGTGCTCAGGGTCCGAGCCCAGAGAGCCTCTGCAGAGCACTGGGGGATCCATCAGCAGGGGCCATGGAGAGAGGGCTGAAGGCCAGTAATAATAAGCCAGCCAAGGAGCCGCAGTTATTTTTCCAGGTGAGCTCTGTCAGAGCAGATTGTCAGGCAGGTGAGAGGAGAAACTTCCACACAAAAAGGGGGAAGTACATTCCGGCCCAATGGCTCAGCTGCAGAAGGGGATGCTTGACAGAGTGAAAATCACATTAAACTTGGATCGTCAGAGGGGCACAGGAACAAACACACTCTCCATGCCGGGTCTGCCAGGGGCGCCGCCACTCGGGCACCTTGGACAAATCCTTCAAACGTGCATGTGGTGCATGTGCGTGCGTGTCTGTGTGTATGTGTGTGTGTGAGCCGTGTGTTCCCTCTGCACCCATCATCCTATTATCAGTGATATAATACTAAATTCCCTTTGTTTTCCCAAAGTCTAGAGAAGCAAGAGAGCATCTGAACTTCACCCCACAGTACCCTTCAGCGGGCTTTTAGCTTGTTAAACAGAAGGGCTCCCTTGCATACGAGTCGAGAAACTTCTGTGTCTGTACCAGGGTACGGAAGGAAGACTGAGGCAGGGTCCTCTTCCTTACAACACTTTGCTAAGAGTTGGAGAGACCCGCAGAAGGGGGAACCGACCCCTTGGGAGTCTTGCATGTGTAGTCGGTGTTCTGAACTCATTCTCTCACTGGGTCCTCACTGTGACCCCTCATTTCTGCTCCACATGTGGGAAACTGAGGCACAGGAGTGAGGGACCCACTCTAGGTTACAAAGCTAGTATGGGATACAGACAGGATTGGAACCCAGGAAGCCCAGGGCCAGCACTCACACACTGTCCTGCTACCCTGTGCACAGGGAGGGTGCACCAGGTATACCAGGTGTCTTCCCAGCAGCTGTAGACAGTACCAGGTGCCCAAAGGCACAGACTGACGCAGACACCAAAGTCCGCCTGGGCAGGAGAGGCCTCATGGGCAGGGGCCGTCTGAGCTGAGACTCAAAGGGTGCCTTGGGCAGTCAGGGAGCCAAAGACATCAGGTGGGTGCACCTTACCCGAGACAACCAGGTGGGAGAGATGGAGCCCCCGAAAAGGAACCCCGAGGACACCGTGTTGTCCTGTCGATGGGCAGGGTGCCCAGGAGAGAGCCCAGGGAGGGCAGAGATAGAAGCCCACATTGGCTGCCACTGGGAAGCCACTTTCCTGTTGCCCAAGGGAAGGGACTTGCTTCTGGTCAGCTGGTCAGGGGCAGAGCCAAGCCCTAGGCCTCCTGACTAGGAAGTTCCCTCCTCAGTGTCGGCTGGCACATTTGACGTTGGATGTGCCATCCTAGTACTTGTCGCCTGCATATTTGGAACAGGGAATGTTTGTCCAACCCACTGTACCTTGTGTGGTGTCCAGTATCAGCTGCTCCCCAGGCCAGGAAGGGAGTCACAGCCTAGTTATCAGGGTGGGGCGGGCCAGCCACACTCAGGCAATGACAACGACCTTGGCGGGAGGCTGTGGCAGCACTCGGCACTAAGATGGTGTAATCCCAACCGTCCCCTCTTGTCCTTCCCCTGGAGGACACAGCACATGCAGTGGACTTCGTCCTCTGCAAACCTAACTCCGTATCTTCCTGTGTTTTTGTTATTCTGTAGGTTTCACCATCTCTAAGTCTCAGGCAAAACTGAACACTCGGTGGGGTGGGAAGGGCCCGAAGGGGGAGAGGAGTAATAATGGGCCCAGAGAGAAGCTGCAGAGTGTCTGACACAGATGCTCCCATGGAAATAACTCCCCTCTCAGGCGTGGTGAGTCACCTAGCTCTTGCTCACTCGCCTTACCTGAAAAACAGAAGCGGTGGCCTCTACAACCAGCGCTGCCAGCGCAAAGAGATATTCAAGTCACCCTTCTTCTCTGCTTCAACTTTTCTGGGGAAACACACACACACACACACACACACACACACACACACACACGTTTCTCCTAGGACGAGCATCTGCCGTGGGAGCCAGACTGAGCGCTCAGGTCTCGGTTTCCTTCAGGCCCCCGGAGACGGAGACCCGCGGCAGGGACCAGCCTCACCCCCTCTCTGCCTGCTTTTCAGTTATTGTCACCTGTGCTCTTTCGTGCCTTGGCATTTTTCTCCTCTAGTTTGAACCAGAGGAAGGAAAACCTGCCTTGGATCAGGTTTCTAACCACCAAATTTGAATTCTCCTTAAAGATGATGGGCATGGCTTGACGTTTTTCTTTAAGGAAAAATTGGCTGGGGAAAAAAGGCTACTGTTCACATGTCCTAAAGAGCCCACATTTCTTCCAAATTAGATATCTTAATCTGAGAACACATATGTTGCTTCTGACACACAGGTCAGATACCCCAACCCCACCCACCTCTCTCTTGTCTCTCTCTCCCCGCACCCTCCCTGTCTCTCAGGCACACATGCAAACACATGTTCTCAAAATTCATTTGTCCTCCTATTTAATCTGCCTGTCCTATGACACGTACTTCAGTGAGGATCTAACCATGGAACTCTTATGTCCCAAACTCCATTAATGTGTGTATTCTGTTGAGATGAGGGCTTCCCATTTTTGTTTCTGAGCTCTGCCTTTCTCTCCTGCATACCTGGCTTCTCCCTGTGGGCTGGCGAGTGCTATGCACAGGTTGGCAGGCCGGCTGACTCCCTTCTCCCCGCCCCTCTCTGGACCCACTGTAGCCTCCCTGCTGTACGAGTATATCTGACATTGGTAACCAGACCTTCCGGGGAACGTGGGGTTACAGTGATGTGGCCAGTGGCCGTGAGGACCGGATGTGCTCATTTTCAGTGCAGATGGTGTTGCCTGGTGCATAAAGAGCACTGTCGAAGGCTTTTCTACTCTGAGGTTTGTCTTGGCTCCGTCCCACAAGCTGAAGGCTGGAAAGAGCACCCTGTAGCCTAGCATGACCCGGCCTGCCAGGCGCAGGCTGGGCCTTATTCTGACTCCGGGGTAGCCAGCTTCTCTGTGTGTGCACTTACATTTGTGCCTCAGCGCATGTGCCCTGTCATGCCAATGGGCCCCGGGGGCTCTCCCTGAGATCTGTGGGCTGGCGAGTGGCCCCTGCCCCGTGAATGAGATGGAAACCCGCGGTTCTCGCCCCCCAGGGCCTCAGTGACGAGGAGGACGTTCGGGCACGGCGGCATCGCAGTGCACACGTGGTACGCGTGTCCCGCGCTGATCAAGTCCATCTGGGCCATGGCCATCAGCCAGCACCAGTTCTACCTGGACAGAAAGCAGAGCAAGGTAAGCAGCGAATCTCCCGCAGGCTGGGGCCGCCTCGGGCAGGGCTCGGGCTGGGGGCTGGGTGGCCCGGCCTCACACAGGTGGCCATGAGTGCGAGGGGCAGGCCCGGTCTTCGCGGGCACATGTTCCTTCGCTCGTCAGGGGCCCTCCGGAGGGGGCTGCGCCTATGTGGGGGCCTTGGGGGGCAGCTGGGAGCAAGAGCCCACCCTGGGGGTGTTTAAATAGAGGCATCTTGTTTTCTTTTCAGAAAAAAAAAAATAGTAACTCTTCCCTGCTAGTAGATACCACCTAACTGTGTGGGGTAATTGCTGTGGAAGCCCTCCAGGCTTTTCTAACTGCCAACTTCACTTCTACAAACGCAAAACTGGACAAGTGAAAAGTAGGAAGAGAGCAGCAGTCCTGTTTCCCTGAGGTAGACCTGGAGCCTGGGCGCTGTAAACAGTCCCGGGAGGTTTCACGCACCCCAGCCCGGGCTCTGGCTTTCTGGTGGGTGGGAGAATGACGTGGTACTGGTTCACACGCTTCTGTCAACACCCGGCCCCCTCTTCCTCCCCTCCTCCGTTCCCCCAGGCCAGTCCCGTTCATTATGCTCAGGTGCAGGGCTCTGCCAAGGTAGCCCCAGCGTCCCGCTGGCCTCGGTCGGGCCTCGGGCCCTGGGCCAGTGGCTCCAGCGCCGTGAGGGCTCCTTTCTCGCTGGCTGCGGAGTTCCGAGAAGGCCGGGCTCCCGCTGGGCCCTTAGGGGCTCCTCTGCTTTTGCTTCGTTTCCCTTTTGTGTGTGGTTTCTCGTTCCCTGGAGGAGGGAGTTGGGGTCAGTGGGAGGTAAGGGACGCACAGTAGAAAACGACAGGAAGACTTGAAGCCACCCCTTCAGTCCAATCCCAGCTCACAAGCAGAGCCCATGCCCCGTGGCATTACTCTCTCCTCTGGCAAGCGTTGGCTTCCTTTTCTTGGTCATCTTCCTGACCCCCTTCTGGTCACTTTCTGGTGAGACCGAGCACAGGGGAGTAGTATTTTCGTGGTTGGGAATGGTGAGAGTATCCCTCAGCTGTCCTGGTGATGATGGGTCTTGGCACCAGAATCTGCAGCTCAATTACATCAAAAGAAACTGGGCCAAAGGGATCTGACTCATGCTGCAGGCTGAGGCAGGGGCAGTGCCAGCACTCTACTCTCACGTGGCAAGAGTTGGAGGTCAGCAGCCTCAAACATTGATTTCATCTTCTGCTGGGTGGCGAGGGGAGGTGAGGGGTAGAAGACTGGGCAGTTCCCCTGAACTCCACTGCCAGTTCTGCCTCTGGGCAGATCCCCGCCATATATCAATACCACAGCCAGGAGAGGAAGCCAGAAACAGCACATTTCCCAGAAGGATGGTGTCCCGTTGGCTGGTTGACGTCCCCCAGCCTGTGCTAGTTTCTTGCTGTGAGTTTCTCAGACATCTCAAGTGACCTTGTCTCAAGTTCTCGGCCACACTGTCCAAGGTGGCCCTACTGTGCGCTTGGAAAGCCTCACTCAGCAGGCTCCCATCCCAACTACCGATACTGCAGGGGAACCTCATAGAGAAATGATCCCAGGTCACTTAAGGAGAAGTGTCCTCTAAGAGCCAAATCCAAATGCTACAGCTCTAGAAAGCGCTCTGCTGTCCCTTTCAGTGATCCTACAGGACAGAAGAAAATGCCCACACTCCTGGAGGAGAATTTTTCCCCAAGAAGTTTTGCAGGCTCACAAATGTTGTTGCACTTTTGCTGGGAACCAGCTCTTTGTCCCCCAAGCTCACCTACTAAGAAGTTTGAGGACTGTGCTTCCAAGCACCGTGACCTTGGGCAGGCCTTCCCTCACACACACTTTGCTTTCCTAATTAGAAAACAGAAGAGGAAATGCCTGACCTAAGTTAGTAATTGGGCAGAAACCTGATGTTTGTAAAATTGCTTTAGGAAATATATGCTGTCCTTTATTAATACCACCATGAATCGAACATACCAGGCCCTGGTCAGTGCTTGAATCAAGTTCAAGTTCTCTAAAAGAGCCCCTGAGTTAAATCAGGGATAATGAAATTCCTGGTAGGAAGCAACATTACACCACCTTCGGTTTCTGGAAGGTTGTTCTGTGTAGAGCGGTGGTGTGACCCATGGGCGGGCAGCACAGCCTGTGGGTGAGTGAGGGCCCACAGGCCAGGGTGAAATGGTAAAATGCTGCACGTTTCTGAACAGCGGTGTGGGCCGGCATCCTGGCATGGCTTCACACTCTACTGTGCAGGACTGTGCCAGCCAGTCCTTTCTCGAAGTGCTTCTGCAAAGCCCAGGCCTCCCGAGTGACGTTCACCAGCCCCTGAGAGACAAGTATGGTCCAGTGTTTGAGTCAGCCGGGAGGGCAGCCAAGTGCTCTCCTGTGCTCCCCCCGGCACCCCATTCTCCATCAGTCACACACACGTGCGTGAGGGGACCCTCGCAACAACAGCAGCAGATGGGGGAGGCTGTGCTGGTTGGGCCCCAGGGCTCCTTCAGTATAAGAAGTGAGGTGGGCAGGCCCTGGTTATAATTGTAACTCAGATATGCTAACCCCAAAGATCACAAGTATAGTCAGCAGGATCCCAGCAGCCTCTGCTGCCCAGAGCCAAGCCATGTCTTGTGGACTCAGGCAAGGAAAATCAGAAGGCTTACCCCATGAAAGACGTACCAGACACTTCTCCTCTGAAGTCAGACTGGGGCCTTCTGGAATTGGCCCCAGACGAAACATCTTGCCTCCCTCTTAGTCTTTTTTCTTCCCCCTTCCTGATCGAGCCTGCTATTCCTTATCCCATTTAGAACCAAAAAGATTCAGAAGAATAGGGAAAATTAAAACCTCGCCCACAGCATACCAATAACAAAACTGAGTAACGCTTATAGGGCAAAACACCCAGAGCAGGCAGGCACTGGGAAGCTCTAGAACTCTTTGGGGCTGGCCTGGAGATGGACTGGAGGGGAGGACCCCCACAGCATTGATCTCCCTGTGGTTCCATCTGTACTGAGTCTGTGCAGTCACTGTGCTAGTTCCAGAGAGCCCAGAAAGTCCTAAGGCTTCTAAGGACCTAGTCTCCCTGAGAGGGCACCTGCTGTTGCCTGGTCCGTGTTTTTATTTTCAGCCTAGGAAACTGATGTGTGGAGGAGAGGCGGGGTCTCTTAGAGGACAGCTTTTCCATGTAATTAATGAGAGCCCTAAAACACGAGGCCAAGCCATCTGTCTAACCAGGTTCTCCTTTATATCCTACTCCCATTGCATTGGCCTGGACATACATTGTGTGACTTCGTCCTGACCTTGCCTCTGCTTTGTGTGCTCTGGGGTCTCCATGCTACAAACAGGAGTCTCAGGATCAGAGAGGTCGCCAGTGATTAATTAGAAGAGGCAGGATTAGGTCTTTAGGACTTCAGCACATGGGCCTTCAAGACAACACTGTGCCAGCCTAGGCCTTCAGAGTTACCCCTCCGCAGCTGTTTTAAGTGCGGGCTCCTTTTGTGAAACATGGGTCTTGGTAAAAGAGCAGGGCAGGAGGACAGGAAGTAATGGCTTGTGCTCGCTGTGTTCACTTGGAAGATGAAGCCCAGCCAGATGGGTGCTGTGGATATGCAGGCTGGAACAAGACAGTAGGCTTTTCCTGTCTCTGGGGCAAACTAGAGCTGGACCAGGGCTCACAGCTGGGACAGCTTTGTGCACAGGGTGCCCTATTGTGAGGAATCAGCTGAGCTCTCAACACACAGAAACAAGTTGAGGTTAGAAAGGACAAACACATCAGAGAGGAACAACGGGAGAGAGAGAAGGAAGACAGTTCACACCCAGGGGCAGAGCAAGCAAAGAGCCTCGGCACTTCCTCTGGCCCAAAGACGTCCGTCCTGTTAACAGGAAAGCACGCAGAGACCGGAAGTTGTTATCTTTCACCAGTGTGGTCAACAACAGCGAGGCCAGAGGAAGGGCAAGGCCTTGGGTCCAGACAGCCGCCGTTGGACAGACGAGGGTCTGGGCTGGCACGAGGCAAGGAGAAGAGAATAGATCAGGGCAAAGAGGCCGTGGCACACACACCCCTCTGCGGGCAGCCTCGCAGACCTGCCTGGGGCCTGTTCTCCAGGCACGTGCGGCCCAGGGGTGAGCGAGGTCCTGAGCAGCTGGAGACCTGGACTGTGAGCCTCACCTAGTTCCTTTCTGTTGTGCTGCAGCCCCTGGCCACAGACAGGGAGCAGACAAGCAAGTGTGTAGGCTATTCCATCATTTACAGTCGCTCTCATGATGTTCACAGTAGAGCAAAACCTGACTGCATAAAGAAAAACTAAAAAGCAAAATGCCAAACAACAACTCATGTAGGATTTGCAAGCACGTTTCCACTCCACTTCGGAAATTGGAAACTAAAGCAGACTGCGTTCTCATCATAGGCAGCCACTTTTGGAAAGGTAATCGTGAGCACAGAAACCTTTCCCAATTATTCTCACCACTGTGAGTGTCAGCCCAGTGGGGCCAGTCAACCTGTGGACTAAGTGAAGTGGAGTTTGAACTATAACATGACAACTCTGGAATATGTATTTAGACATCCAAATAGAAGCGAAGCATGTGTGAAGTGCTTTTGCGGGGTTCCCAAGAGTCTCAGTCACTTTGGCCAGGACTCAATACCCAACACCCACAAGTTAAAGGAGGAGAGGTTTGTTTTAGCCTATAGTTGGTTGGTTCCAAGGCAGAAAGGAATGATGGAAGGAAGGGCTGGGTGAGAGTGGCTGCTCCTGCCATGGCATCCTGGAAGAAGAGACTGGGGAGGACCCTGAAGGAAGATAGAACCTCCAGGGCAGGCGCACAGAGACCCGCCCTTCCCACCGGCCCCACCTCCTCACAGCAAGCCCACTGTAGCTCCTCATGATCCAGGCACCTTCCACAGGTCCCACCTGCAATCCCAGGGGGTTTAGGGGGGACACCCAGAGGTCAGCCATAGCCGCATGAGCTGCTATCACGTGCATTGTGGCCACAGGTCTAGGCCGGTGACACTCCATCCACTAAATGTCTTATGGTCACATGATTACAACCGATGAGGCACTGATCTTTACCTAATTTATTGGAATTTCATGATTTTGTTTAATATGGCATTCAGAAAGTTGGAAATTTTTTTTTCTTTATTTTAGCACAACATAGTTGTAGCCACACCTCTTAGCTAGTTGCTGTGTGTCAGGTTACCACGCCCCTCTCCTGGGGGCTGGCCGGAGCGCACTCCCAGGTGCCCGCGCCTCCTTTACCAGGCCCCTCTCCTGGGGGCTGGCTGAGCGCACTCCCAGGTTCCTGTGCCTCCTCTACCACACCCCCCTCCTGGAGGGTGGCCGGAGCGCCCTCCCAGGTTACACTGGGGAAGAGGAGGCTCAGTGAGGTGAACTAACTTCCCCCGAAACTAGACCCCGAGTCCGCTGCGCATCCTCTAGGGTCTGTGTGGCCCTCCAGCCGCCCCTGTTCCTTCTGGGAGTTTTGGTGAGGTTGAGGGACACAGCTGCAGGCTTGAGGAAGAGCTTATTTGCTGACTCTGGGGACTTCGAGCAGGCAGGGCTTTCTGTTCCCTCTGTGAGGTGAGTGTGCCCTCCAACCTGCCGGCCTTTTCCTTGCAGTCCAAGATTCATGCAGCCCGCAGTCTGAGCGAGATTGCCATCGACCTGACCGAGACCGGGACGCTGAAGACCTCCAAGCTGGCCAACATGGGGAGCAAGGGCAAGATTATTAGCGGCAGCAGCGGCAGCCTGCTGTCCTCAGGTAGGGCTGGCTGCGAGTGCCAGGGGGTCTCTGAGCTGCTAGGGCAGATGCCAGCAGGGGCGGCCCTGGCAGAGGAGTCTACTTTGCATGCTCACCTGCTAGCTCTGCCCCAGACCAAGGTTCAGAGCCTGATGGGAATCTGAAAAAGTGTTCAGAAGTACCCAAGGGGTGGGGGAGAACCCAGGACAACTGCAAGGTGTGGGACGAACTGGTTACACATACGTCTTACTGGGCACCCCGAGGCCTTTGCGACACCGACTGTCATAATGGTGACCGCTAGGAATGTCAACTCTGAGGGCAGACAGTAGGGTGGGTTTGTGTATCTCCAAGGCAGGATTATAGGAGGAGGGGCTGGCATTCGGGGTTACGGTGCTGAGACACCACACACTGTTCCTGCTGTGCTTCTTGGGACTCAAAAAGGTATCCACTACTCTTTCCTGAGGAGGAAAGGAAATGCGAGCTGTCACAAGGGCGCCAGGGTGACAAGTGCCTGTTGTCCCTGAGAGTCAGGAGATGCGTCTGTGTTATTTCTGTGCCCTTCAGGCCCTTCTGTCATTCAGTGTTGGGAGGAACAGGAGAGTCTGAGATTTCTGGTCTGGACGGCTGGACGGGCAGGGATGCCCTTTGCTGGATGACAGCACAGGCGAGTAGGAGAGAGGAGAGAGGGGAGGCAGTGGGTGGAAATGTGAGAGAAGGCCACTCCCCAGGCCACATGGCTGAAGCCTGGCTGATGGGGGCGTGGAATGAGTGTCCTTTGCCTCTGAGCCAGGAAAACGCAGCAAGAAGTCTTCACCCTGCCTTGCCTTCTGGGTCATTTCTATAATTATATATTGTGTCTACAGACAGCAGCAACAAATTCAAAAGAGGAAAAAGAGAAACAAGGAAGGGCAGCGAAACACTGTCTCGTTGGTTCCTGGGCTGGTGTCCTCAGTCACTGCCAGGAAAACGTTTAAATCAGAAGAGCCGCGGGGAGGACATGCACTTCCGGAGTGCGGGCCCAGGGAGGCTGCGCTGAGGCCGGCTCTTCAGGGCCCAGCGCTGTGTTCACACACTATGTGTTGCAAATTGTTTGTCCTAAATGGAACCACCAAGATTATTTGAGCTTTGATCGTTCTCTCTGAGACCTGGAGATTTTCAAGGAAGACTGCAGAGGATGTCGTTGCTTGCATCAAAGAGAAAACCTCTTACTGCTAAACCCCTGCCTGTAATTACAGCCGCTCCCAGACTCTTGAGGAAGCCAAAGGGCACAGCCAAAGCCCACACCTTGTTTGTCTTCTAGACAACGTGCAGTAGTCCTTCCTAAACCCTGCAAAACCCAGAGTCTCATATTCCATTTGGATGGGTCAGCCCGCCTGCCTTGACATCCAGTTCCAGGGAATCGGGCCCCACAGCTGGGGTTCTTCCAGGTGAAGGGTTCTTAGGTGTGTGTCTGAGCTGCTGGGAGAGTGTATGGACACACGGAATGCTGGGGCCGCCCCTCCCCAAGACTCTAGAGGTCAGAGTAGGCCAGAAATGGGTTTGCGTCTCCAACAGGCGCTCAGGCAGTGCCTGCTGGCCTACTTGACGGCCACTGTTTTTGCTTAAGAATATACAGAGCTTAAAGTCATGGATCCCAGATGTCCCCAGCAAGCCTGTGTCCTGGTCCATCTGCGCATGAGGCCACCTCCAGGGGCCCCAAAGCATCCCTTAGCAGCTGTGGCGAGGCTCTGAACAGGAGCCCCATCCCCTCCTAAGTGAAACTGAGGTCAATTAGACCCGAAATCCAAGTGCCTTTAAGGTTAGCCGGCAGCCAGTCCCTGTCACTGCCATCCTGTGAGCACTACTAGAAATAAGTCCCAGGGAAATCATCCTGCCAAATCCACTCCTAAACCTAATGTATACCCAGTGTGACTGAAAAATATGGTAGATGTTTAAACTTTTTTTAAAAAAGTGTATTATAGTAAAAAGACACATTACCATTAACCTCACTTTGAACACACACACCCCGTCATCTAGCAGTTATGGAGTCCTCTTAAATGGCTGTCCTTAGCTGGCTTCCTCAGTGTCCTGAATCAGTTCAAAACCGTTACTGCTCATGGGTGTTATTCTGACTTCAGGGAAGGGATCCAGTGAATTTGGTGGCTGAGGACACAGCGCCATGCCTTTGCCAGCCCGCCTTTCTTTCCGATGGTGCTCAGCAGCAGCTTCCATTGTATTTTTGATCACACCCTGTAAAGACACTCATGAAAGAGGACTCCCAGAGCTGCTTCAGAAAGCAGCATGAATGAGGGGACACGTGTGCTGCAAGCGAGGGGGAAGTATTTTGAGGAGGACTGATGGCAGTATGTCTTTTACTGTAATAAAAGACAGTATTTCTTTTCTTTCAATATTTGCTATATATTGTGATCATCCTTCATAAGTATCTTTCTCCCAAGACATCAAAGCTATTTTCAAGGGTTCAATAATTTAGTGGGGGGCCCTGAAGAGTGGTTAGAGTTGATGAAGCAGCTTCAGCCACTGCAGAACTGTCTCCAGTTGTGGGGTTTGCCCTCTCAGCCCTTCCTGCTGCTGCAAGGTGAGGCAAGAGGAAATGTGAGGTGAGGAGAAGGCCCCAGCACTAGATCAGGGAACAGGGCATCCTCTTTGGAGCTCTGCAAGTTCAAGCCTGGAAAACATCTTTGAGTGCCAAGACTGGGGCTCCTGGGGATGCCCCATGCCCACGCTCTGTGACTGAGCCGCGTGGACAATGGAGGGAGGGGCCCAGGCAGGAAGCCTTCCATCCAGGCACAGAGGGGATTTCTAGGAGAGCTGTCCTCCCTCCCTCAGGGCTCCTGCCTGGTGCCCCTCAGTCCTTCCAGGCCTGGGAAGAGGAGGAAGCCTGGGCCTGGGGAGAACCCTGGGCTGCTCTGCCTGGAAAGGATCCACTCCACATCCCCCACAAGAGAAACCTAGCCCCTGGCCTGAGAATTAGGCAGCTGGCTAGTGTCCCTCCCCTTGCTTTCTGTCCTTCCTGTCCCCTTGCTGTGTGCTCCCACAGATAGGACACCCCCACGCCTTTACAGGACAACCCTGACTTTAAACACTCTTTGTTACGTGTGCCTGACCTTGTATTCAAATTGCAACTCAGAAATGTAACATAAACCAGTACGTGATTTCCTTCCCATTCTTATTCAGTGGTGTCTAACAAAAGTTCCTAAAAGCATGGAGAACCTCCCTCATCATGATTTGAAAATCCTCTTCCTTAACCCTGTTAGGTGCTCAAGACACAGCTATGAACTGACAGTTGAAAAACACTGATAACAACTCCCACATGTGCTATACCCCAGCACACTGGGAGGCTGAGGCAGGAAGATCCCAAGTTTAAGCCCAGCCTGGGCAACTTGGCAACCGGGGAAGAGCCTTTCTCCAAATATGGTAAAAACTGCTAAGGATGCAGCTCTGTGTGAAGACCCTGTGTTCGATCAATCAATCAATGGAGAGAAGCCTTCACGTGCCCGGAGTGTGCGGCATCCTTGGGCTTTCGGAGAGCCCCCCCCCCACTGCACCATGAGCCCCAGTCACGCCCAGAGAGAGACTGTCCAAGGTCCCTCGTGTCCAGTTACTCCTGTTGCAGCTGTCCCCATCCCTGTCTTTTGTTCACCCTCTGCCCTTCTCTCCACCACAGCTGACCCCGGACAACCCTGTAGTATCTCCGTGGTGTAAACACTGTTTTCTTTGTTTTCCTCATTTTCTGGTTTTTAGCCAACCCTGTCGGTACCTGCCTATAACCCCAGCTACTCGGGAAGCTGAAGCAGAAGGGTCAGAAGTTCAAGTCCGGGCAATTAGTAGGACCCTTTCCCAAAATAAAAAATAAGGGCAACATATATAGTTCCGTGGTAGAAAGCTTGCCAAGCACATGCAAGGCCCGGGCTTTAATCCCTACACTTTAAAAAACATTTTTGTGAAACTTTTTTCCTAACTCCCAAACTAAGCGGGGTACTGCCCGTGGCATTGAAAAGATTAGAATCCCTCTCTACAAAGTTTGCATTCCATTTATGAATGCAAAACTTTCTATGCTACTCATAACTGTGCCAGCACCTTCCCTGCTTGGGAGCCTGTGATTACGGGCAAATCTTGGTGTCTGAGACCTCAGACGCTGCAGAAGTGAAGAAATGTCACTGACGTCTATTGAAGATGTCAGAGGCCCATGCTTTGTAATGTCCTGAGCCAGGGACTAGCATTTCAAACAAGAAAAGTGGTAGAAAAATTAAGCGGGGGCCTGTGCCATGCTGGGGGAGACTCCTAGGTGGCGCCCGTCCCAGTCGGAGCTGCGGGTTGTGTGGGATCCATCCTTTGTGCAGGGCCTCGGGAAATCTAATGGACCACTGTAGACGGAGGAGGCAGGGACGTTTCACCTGCTGGGTTCTGTAAAAGCCCAGATACGCTGCCTGCGCTTTTAGAGACTCCTCTGCCCCTCGCGTTTGTGCATATCACTTCCACTAACAAATTTTAAAAGGCTCAGGAACAACTGTGACTTCACACCGTTTGGTTAAGATGTTTCCAGGGTTGTTTTTATTCAAGGAGCTCAAAATCTGTTTTGTGGGACCTTCAGAGTGTTTATTCTTCCTTTCCCTTTCTTACTACTTGAAACCCCAGAAAAGATTGGAAGGGCGAGGTAGGGGAGGAAATAACAAAACAAAACCCACCCACCACCGCATTTGTCTTTGTAGCTGGCGAGCCTGGCCTTTAGCTTGTCTGGAAGCAGGGAGTCTGAGGTCTGTGCTGAGCCTGCCCCCAGGGATCTGCATCACAGAACCACGGCCCCTCAGTGCCAGAGCAAGGGCTGGGGGAGACTTTCACCACCAAGCTATTTAAAGAAAATGCGTACCACCCCCCACAAAGTACCAGTGCTCTGCAGGGCCGGATGGCTTGTTGTATTCCTCACCCAAAGAAAACATGTAATTGGCCTGTCTTACACGGAAGGATGGGACGCTGTGAGCTTCTTGGATGGAAAGATAGGGGCACCAAGCAAAGCAACACGTTGTGGGCATAAACAGGGTTTTTGGCTCTGTGGTCAGTGAGGGGCAGTTGAGCCATCTTCAGTGTGATCAGCAGGATGGTGAAGAATGTGGCCATGAAGTTTTGGTTTAAAAATCATAAAAACACAACAAAAACCTGCAGCCACTTTCCGTTCTGGCAAAAACATGGTATGTTCAGGGCGCCCTTGCCTCGCCCGACCCGTCCACACTGATTACTCAACTGCTTGCACATTCTCATGCTCTGCCTGCCAGCACTTCCTCCCATTGTGGGAAGGTTTATTAATAACTAGTAGAACAATGCGGGTGCCAGCTGTCTGACATCTCTCCGTACAGAGAGGTGATCTGATTGGCGCCTGCCAGCTCTGGGCCGTAGTTGTAGCCAGCTCAGAATGCAACTGCCTTAGCCTGGTACAAACCACACCATGCTTTTGTTTTATTCTGTTATTGTCCTCATCCCTTCTCCTCGTTTTGCCCCTACTCTGTTTCCTTCCCGACTCTCTCCAGCCTTTTAAAGTTCTCTGTGATCATGCGGCTGTCGCCTCTCCTTTTAGGCCTAACGATGAGAAGGCTTCCAGGGGCCTTAGTTTTGGTCATAATCTCAACTTCTGTGTTGGCCATGGCCCAGCAGGCACTGCCAAAGGAGTCGGTGCCCAGGGTTTGTTTATGCGAGACCATGTCCCAGCAAGGGCCACCGGAACTCTAGCTGTGTGGTAGATGTTTCTGGACTCGTTTGAGCAGGACCTGCCTGAGTGGAAATTGAGGTGGAGACAGAATGGTTGCTGGTTCTGCTCCTATTTTAGGAAAAATAAATAAAGAGGGGAAAAAACCCTAACAAAGTCAGTTATACGGCTATATTTATATCCTCGGGTGTTACTAGTAAAGGAATATTTGCCTACTAAAGCAAACTAGGACTGAGAGACAGTGTGTATTCAAGGGAAAGACTTTCCAAAGATGGAATCCTAATTAAACACCAGAGGAAAAATCTTACTCTGACCTCTCAGAGGACTGCTCTGCTCTCATGTGGGTGAGCTCTGTGTCAGAGGTCCCCTGTGCTGGGATCCCTGAGGCTCAAAGTCAATCTCTAAACCTTCCCACTGCGATGGAATGACCACTCTGGAGCCTGAAAGATCAGCTCCCTCGTTTCTCAGATTAAGGAATGGAGCCCAGCATAGTGGCACATGCCTATGCTCCCGCTATTCAGGAGGACGAGGCAGGAGGATCACTAATTTAAGGCCGGACTAGGCAATTTAGCAAGACTATCTCGAATAAAAATTTTAAAAAGTCCAAGGATGTAGTTCAGGAGTAGAACGCTTGCCTACCATATGTGAAGGTCTAGTGTCCCTTCTCTAGTACAGCAAAAAAGGAAAAAGCATGGGAAACATATGAGTTAGCTGCAGACTGTTGTTTCAATGAGATACCTCACCAGATGCTGTTGTTTTAAAAACTGACTACTCAGTTCTCTCCCCACCTCCTATAAATGACATATGTCACCCTCACCCTCAGTGAAGGGGTGGCTGAGACGGCCTCTCGCTAGTGAGCAAAGCTATCCCCAATTTTCCTAGCTGTCAACCAGACCATTTTGTTTGTCAAAGAGCTTCGATTTCCATACCCTCTGAGGTGACTCTTTTATTTCTAAAATTTCTAAGCCCTATGGGAAGTTCCCCGTTGAGAGTCACACTGAAACCTACCGAGACGGTCCCTGGAGGGCCGTGGTGATCCTACCATCTGCAGTGGGCATTGTTCCCCCAAGTCTCCTAGGAGGGCTCTTGGATGGAAGGAGTTCGTCCTTGAGGAGCTGTCGGGGAAATAAATGCCTCTTTATCTTAAGGGAGCATTCAGAGCTCCTCCTCCCATACCCACCGCTGGGCGTCTTCTGGGACCTTTCCTTACACCCTCAGCAGGTCTGCGGGGAGTGCACGGCCTCTGTTCTCTGTTACCATTGTCACTGTCCTACTTCGCCTCCTCAAAGGTCCACACAGACAGGTTATAATCATTTCCTGCCCCTGCCTTGAGGACATCAGATTTCTTCCTTTGGGGGGCAGTGCCTGTTTGGAATTTCCCCCTCCTGCCCGAGAGGAAAGTGCCCCTTCCGCTGTCTGCAACAGTGGCCTGGTCCTCAGTGTTCCGCCCCAGGTCAGCAGGATGCACGCTATCCGCTGCTGAGTCACAGGGGGCTTTGCCTGACTGGAGCACTCTCCATCGCGGCCACTGAGCAGCCCCTGCCATGTGTTGGCCCAGAGGGGAGCTGCTCCTTCTCCCCACAGCCCTCCACATCCGCTCCTCTGTGTGCAGCTGCTCACTGGCCTGACATCTGGACATCCCAGCTGGAAAACGGAAGCCAGCGGCAGCAGAGGCGGCTCCAGGGTCTCCCGTAATATCCATAGTGTTGGCTGGTTCCCTCAGAGGATTTCCAAATACTCCCTGAAAATGACTTTCTGTCTTTAAACCAAACATTCAGTCTTTCTCTCTGGTGATGTGGTTGCTTTGTTTTGTTTTCTGTTTTGTTTTTGGTGGTGGTCCTGGGGATTGGACTCAGGGCCTTCACACTGAGCTACATCCCCAACTCTGTAGTTATTTTCTGCAGAGGACCCTTGACTCATGAACTCAATTTGTTCACAAGGGTTGATTGTAACTCAAGCTGGTTGTGAATCAAGACTTTTTTCCCATAAGAAGTAATGGAAATACCCATAAAGCATTCCAAACCTCCCAAAGCACCCCTTAGCTAACCTTTTCATAATAAAAACAGTTGTATAATGTGCATAATTTATCAGAAACACCAGTAATTTTTGTAGTGTAGTCACCAAAGTTATAAAATGTGCTTAGTTTACCAGAAACAACAGTTTCACCCTGCACTCACCATTCAAGTTGACACCTTTGGCTTACAGGAAGGGAGGATGAAGGGGAAGGGGGGACTGTTTGGGAGGACAGGCCCCTCCCATAGAACATGGGGAGTGTGGCCCCCTGGTGCCCTTTCTCTCTTCGGGAGTGTCTGTAGCATTTGTGCATATGGCTTCCACTAACAAATTTTAAAAGGCTCAGGAACAACTATGACTTCACACCATGTGGTTAAGATGTTTCCAGGGTTGATCTTTCAACTGTGATTGTTCTTTTCAATTGCAATTGCTTTATTGACATTCCCTTCTTTCCTTAGCTTCTGGTCTGGCTTTTGGAGGCCCATTTGGATAGCAGTGATCACAGCAATTATATAAATCAGTGATTGAAATCATGTCCCCAAACACGCACATCTGGGCCCAGACTGATGCTCACATATGCTGACACATGCTTTTCTGGCATCACAAGTCTTGTTTACACCTGCACAAGTGGCTGACATTTGGGTCGAAACTCAAGACTTTGGTTGTAAGTAAAACCTAAAATTCGAGTCATGACCCAAGTTGTTCTTATGTGAGGCCAGTTGTAACTCAGGGACTCACTGTATTTTAAGATAGGGTTTTGTTAAGAGCCCAGACAGGCCTGGAAATTATAACCTCCCAGAGTGCTGGGATTACAGGCGTGCACCATCATGCCCTACTGGACTGTCATTTGTTTGGTTGGTTAGCTGGTTGATTTTGGTTCTTTGAGACAGTCTCACTATGTATTCCATGCTGGCCTTGGACTTCCAGCAATCTTCCTGCCTCAGCCTCCACATGCTAGGATTATAGACATGCACCATCACCCTTGACAGGACTGTCTTTTTTATGACCAGCTTTTTCAGCTCCCCACTGGTCAGATTATTGGTGACCTATTTCAGTGAAATCCTTTGGGTTCTGACTGAAATGAGATCACAAAATGGCCAAAGCCAAAAGATTTTATTCTCGTTCTAGTATCAGTCAGACTCCATTGGGCGCTAATGGGGAGGAAGGGTTTGCTGGAGAGTGAATCTGACACTGAGTTTTCCTGGCTGTAAGTCAGAGGGAGCCCAGCCTCCTCAAAGGGGGGGGGGCGGTCAGCAGAGATCCAGTTCAGCCAGCTGCTTGGCTCCGGGCATGGACAGCCTTTCCCATTCCTGCAGCCTGGCTGGTCTTTGGCTTCTGGCTGGAGCCCTTCCTACTCCCACCCCTGGGTCCCCACACCGCCCTGCCTATGGAAGGGGCTCCAGGGATTTCTCTTACTTCAAAGCTCTGAAAAGCCCTGGCTGCGTCTCCTCTTCCTTCTACCTCTTGATCCATGCAGTTCCACGGGAAAAGCTTCACAGGGGAGCAGACAGGAGGGCAGGGGTCACAGTTTCACAGAGATCGCCCAGCGGTGACCCAGGCGGAACCTTCCGTCCTCAGGAGTTCCTCTGTGGGGAAAGAGGGGACCCCTCAGAGCCAAGCTGGAGTCCTGGGCTGCCTCCCTGTGTGCCTGTGATTCCTCCTGAACACAGGATGGCGTTTCTGCCCGGGCCCAAGGCAGTGTGGCAGGAGGCAGCTCTGCCTAGAAGCCCTGTAAAAATCCTCTCCTGAGCTTCCTGAGCCACAGGACCGCATGAGTCCTTGCTTGTCCACTCTGCCCTCTTCCTCTCCTGCACTATGGTGTCCTCTAGAATTGGGATGCCAGCTCCTAGTGAAGACTGGGGACACTTTCTAATTAGAATGACCCCCAATGCTCATGTGGCACCTCCTATGTTCATCTCCCAACTTTTAAAAAGAACTCGGGTTTTCCTCCTCAATGTATGGGGAAGAAGTTGAAACCTGGTTGTGTGACCTGCCTGAGACCTGGAGCTTGTCGCTAGCACAGCTGAAACCCAGCAGCGCTGTTAGCCTGGAGCCACTGCACCGCAGACCTCTGCTCTGGGAGGCCACAGAGCCAGTTTGTGTTTTCCAAATATTCACACACTCCTGGACATTTAAGTATTGCTGAATACTGCTTGATACCTTACCCTCCCAAAAATGATGCACTCTGTGTATCTTCCGACAATATTCAGAACACCTCGCCTTCTCTTTGCCCCCTTCCACCAAGTCATTAGGACATCCCTCCAAGCAGCACTTGGCTACTGTTTTTTCTGTCTATACACCTTGAAATTTCAGTCTTTTGGATCTAGTAAAGGTGTCTATCCATCTTCCTGCTTCATTAATCCCTCTTCCACTACTTAGTAGCACAAACCCCAGGTGTCTTATCTGTCAGCCACTTTCGAAGACAGCAGGTTTACAGATGTTCTAATAGGCTAAACTTAGAACGTGGAAGAGATCTTGTATGCTCCAATCACTGGCAATGAATACATCAGGAGTGGAGACTCCCCATTCCATTCCTCAAGCTAGATGCTGATTTAAATTCCTTTTGTGTCTACAGCACAGCCAGCCCGTTCCTCACCCTTTCACTGGAAGCCCACCACTGACCTAACACCTAGGGCTTTTCTCACATTCAGCTCCTTCCAAAGAGGAAGCATGTGGCCAGAGTGAACTGCCACCCTCTGATCTCTGGTGGTCTCGCCCTCCTTCCCTCTCACCCCCGCCCTCTCTCTCAGGAAAGCCGAGGGGTACTGATGGAGAGGAGGAGCATCACACAGCAGCCTGGGCTCCTCCAGATGCCTCTTGAGCTTCTCTCTGCAGAACTGTCACTGGGCGCTTGGCTGCCTCTCCTCATGGGGGCCATGTGTGTCTACGTGTGGGTGACAGCCTTCAGGCTCAGTTTACATGAGCTGTGACACAGAGCAGCTGCGACACTCAGAGCCCCAGCACAGTGGATCCCCTTTCCGGTGGTAATGGCAGTGGGGCCTCTTTGAAATCCAGTCTGACATCCTGGGGCCTTACACTGGTTAGTGTGGAGCTGCTCTGGCTTGGAGACCATCAGATCCCTCTGCGTCTCCTAGACCTTTTTCCTACTTCTTTCTGTCCATGGCAGCCCCAGAGGCATAGCTGCAAATCCAGGGGCCCCAGAAACGTAATTTGAAAACACTGCTCACCTCTATTGCTCCTGCCTATAGGTGAGCTTTGGAGCCCAAGCCCTGCTCCAAACCGCAGAGTGAAGGTCTTTCCTTTGACCCTCTCCCCTTGGGCAACTCAGAGGTGGGCACGTCAGTGATTTCTCTCTTTCTCATTCTGCTAGGGTGTGTGTGTGTGTCTCTGTGTGTGCTTGTGCTCACTCCACGCTAGACTGAGGGTTTACCTGCCCTAGGCACGGGGCCAAGTGCCCCAGATGCATGATCTCATAGAGTGCTGAGTACTGAGGCAGGAGGGCTGGTAACTCCTCTAAAGGTCACATGGTTTAGACTTCATCAGACCCACATCTATTTTAACCTCTATTCAGCCAATCAGTCACCACTAACATGGACCTGCATGTCCACAGCAGGCTCACTTGGTCACTTTGCAGGGACTTGGTCCCCAGGCACCAGGTTCCTCTTGCAGAGATTTCCAGCCTAAAGGTGCACACAGCTGAGCCAGCTGGTGTTAGATGATAGTCAGCTTCAGAAAAGGACCCAGGAACCATCGGCACTACCAAGACGCTTGCCCATCTTATGTAGCTTTGGTATCTAGGTTAATTATTGCAAATAGTAATTTAGGGAGCATTAATGAGCCCTGACACTGAAGGCCAAATCTTAACTAATTCCATAACTGGAGACCCAGTCATCTGAAAGTTGAATGCTTTTCTTCCCAAAGTTTGATATTGTGATTTTTGCTGTTCTTGAACATGGTTAATTCTTAGATTTGACTTAATAAATCACCATTTCCTATTGAGAGGTTAGGCAGGGGTGAAAGGGAAAACTAAATTTTTCACTTGAGCTAGAAATCCTTTAATCTTCTTGGGCCTGAGCTTCCCCTGGCCTGTTTTTTAAATCTAAAGTATGACTTCCTTGCAGTATTAGCTTACATACTTATTAAATTTTTAGCTGACAGAAGAGAGTACTTTATTAAATTTTCCCATATCTTTGAGCAGGATTGGTGACTGTTACTGAGAGAACCAGATTAAGATTCATAATGATTTAACCTTGCCGCTCTAAATGGAGACACTTTAGTGCTGATAAGCACAGGGTAATTGACTTACAGAGCTGGAAAACCTGAACCATTTCAAAAAGGGGAGCCTGCAATAATATCCAGGATGTGTTACATGAACATGTCACCCTACAGATTTAGTACCTGAGAGGCAGGAATGAGGTAATGGAGTCTCAGTGAGGCTCAAGCTTTTGCTATTGAGTTTGGAAACCTGTAGCTAAAGCATAGCAAACTGCAGCAAAGGGCACCACAGACGTGTCAGAGCTCAGAAGTTCGCTTCAGTGAATGAACAATTTAAAGGCACTAGCTTTTCTTTTGCAGGATGAGATACAATTTAATTATAGCATCCAAGTGTATGACAGGTGACATTTATCTACTTGTGCATTCAGCCTCCTATTTGTTTCTGGGCAGGTGTAAAGATGGTGTATCCCTACAGTGATCGATGTTCTCAATTTCAAGCTCAAATGGGCTGTGGAAAGCAAAGAACAAAGCCAAGACAGAATCCAAATGTTCTTACACGCTATGAGATCTTCATGATTAGGTTAGAAGAGTCTAGATATGCGGTGATGGAAGGGATGTGGGTTTCCTGCCCAGAGATTTTAAATAAAAGGATGGAATGGGGGGGGGGGGTTGACTGTAGCAGGGCTATTTGGTTCAAAGGTATAGGAGTTCATGTGAGCTTTCTGTGGTTCTTCTTCAGATGTTTTTGTTATCATGGAAGAAAGCAAACCAAATCATTGACTCTGGAAAGCCCAGTAGGATTATTCTCACATCTGCAACACAGTCACTGAACTGTCCAAAATTTAGTTGTTTCATATGGAAATACAATTCCTACTTCTCCCAGAAAAATTCTACTGGGACTTTTCTTGGAATTGCTTTGAATATTTTGTTCCATTCACAGCAAGTTGATATCTTTAAAATACCAACTGTCCAATCTAGGACCACAGGGCATTAATTTAGGACTTTAATTTTTCCCTGCAGAGTATTATAATTTTCACAGAAGGGATCTTGCCTATCTTTAATTAGATTGATTTCACTAGGCGTTCGAGGTGGTTTGCCACTGTTGTCAACAGCATGGCCTTGAGTGCACAAGAACACCTGCTTATTTATAACTGTTCTGCTCACCATAGGCATGAGAAGAAAAGCAATAATCAGCTTGTCCTTTTCCCAGAAGGCAATGCGCCTGTCTTAGCCCAGCAAGGGCAACGAGGTCTAAGGGAGTCACTGCAGGAAACCTATTTCAGAATCTAAACATTACAGCCAAGAAATTATTCTTTGGTCTCACCTATGCTCCCCCCATTGGCATTTCAGTTTATTCTCCTGTTTAGCTCACAGTTTTCCTTCTTCTACAAAGGCTTCCTATCTAGCAGCCTGCTGTTAGAGTCATCACACAGATATCCTACCCAGGACAGCGCAGGAAAAATACGTATAACTTCCACTAGGAGGGAGTTTCTTAGTGATACAGCATTAAGTTAACAAAATACGGTAAAATTGTAATTGTACTTTTAATATATGCATGCACAGGAAAAAAGGGCAAAAGAAAATGCCTAACAGTAGTTATTTCTGGGTGACTAGGTTATGGACTATTTTCAAAAATTTTATGATAAACAGGGATTATGTTTACATAAAGCAAAAACTCAAAAAATTAAGTAAAAGCAAATTAAAATCAGCACTTTGAAATGGACAAAAGAAAATGAAAACAGAATCATGAGCTTGAACTTTCCTTTCCCTTTTCATTGTGTACAATGTATTCAAATTTGCTAGTGAGACTAAGACAGACACGCAACATATCTTAAGATAATCAAGAAAGACAAACTTCTTTTTCGGGAGCATTAGTCTTCCTGCTGGTCCTCTGACCAGCTATAAGTTCCAGGCAGTGCTGAACCTCAGTCCTCCCCCTTGGAAGCTGAGCACCTGCTCTTTCTTATTGCCTTGATCCCTGGGGCAAATCCACGTCCACGGTGCAGGTTCCAGCTAAATTCACTAACAGTCCAGATGTGCATCCCCTGTCAGCTGTCCTTCTTAGCCCCGCTGTTTATTGGCAGGTTCTCAGGAGTCAGACAGCTCTCAGTCGGCCAAGAAGGACATGCTGGCCGCCTTGAAGTCCAGGCAGGAAGCACTGGAGGAGACGCTGCGCCAGAGGCTGGAGGAACTGAAAAGGCTGTGTCTGCGGGAGGCGGTGAGCAATTGCGTCTGTGTGGTTTGCACTGTCCCCCTCCTAAGTACAGCGGGAGGTGTCCCAGGGAGGTGGGGGCTCTCACAAATGTTGGACACACCCATCCCTTCATGATAAGCATGATCGGGAGTCCAGTGGCTGTTGAGGGGTCCTGTCACCTGCTGAAGCTGGTGCTTGCAAAACCCTAAATAGGACCTACCAGGGGCCAAATGTCAAGCCACAATAAGCTGCCATCCATGCACACATGCTTCCCACAGTTGACAAAGCGCTTTGTCATGTGACATTGCCTCTTGCAGAGAGGGACCCGCACCATCGTCCCAAGACGCTATGCCTGGATTGTCAGGCAGCTTTTTCTTCTGGAGATATTTTGTCTGTGGACATCATGAAGCATCACTGGTGGTCGACAAGTTACCCAGGATGCGACATGAAATGCACAGGGCCCCTTTTAAACCTCAGAATCTGCCACCTCTCTGACTTTTGATTTTCAAAAGTGAAATCATGGCCTAGTGAGGGTTTAAATTCTGTGGAAAGCAGTATCTCCTCCAGCCTGCAACGGCACCAGGCTCAATTTTCATGAGCTTATGGAAGACCCTGAAGTCCAGTTTTGTATTTATGGAAATCTCCATTTCTTTCCTCTGTTTCTTCTGTGACCCTTAATTAGGGGCCTCTGGAGATTGTTTTAAAGTGTGACACATGCTGGTGTGTGTGTGTGTGTGTGTGTGTGTGTGTGCACATGCACGTGTGGACGTGAACACTGCGTGAGGTGGGGGTGCACTCCCAGGAGTGGTCCGGTCCCCCATCACAGGAAAAAGTGCTCTGCTGGGACCCAGTTCTGAAAGGAGAGGCAGAAGGGGTTCCCAGGCAGCCCAGGGACGTATCCCCTCCCCCAGGTAATGATACTTTGCAGAGGAAGAATGAGACATGGGGCCACAGAATGAGATCACGTTACACTTCCACTTGGCTTAATTATGGTCTGGATTGATTTAAACCGGAGCCCACTTGAAGCAGAATCACATTAGTACAAATCCATCGCAAATCTCAGGGAAGCAGTTGGCTTGGCTGGGGGAACGTGCTATGGGATACTGTCGATATTAGCGACATTTTTACAAAGAATATGTTGGAAGGATGGAAAAACTACAGTTTTTTGTGTCTGCTTTTAATAATTTATAAAGCCTTGTTTTAATTTTAAGAAAGGAAAAGTTCCTAAACCTAACAAGGAATGCACATTAGGAGAGGGAAGGAATGTGTCCGGGTAAGGGTGGCCTGCGCACCAGCAGTCTCCCTGTAGCTCCCCAAATCGAAAGCAAAATCAGGAAAACAAGCTTCTCAGTTCTTAGAGTGTTGACAGCAGAATCATAACATA
Source organism: Dinomys branickii (assembly GCA_004027595.1). Taxonomy (NCBI): domain Eukaryota; kingdom Metazoa; phylum Chordata; class Mammalia; order Rodentia; family Dinomyidae; genus Dinomys; species Dinomys branickii. Next base: position 129,552 of record PVLD010001877.1, on the reverse strand, counting down.
GGCAGAAGAAAAAGCTCAACAAGACACTTCCACCAGCATCTCCTGGCACAGCTGTGTGTCGAAGCAGGGCTGGAAGCCCTTGCTGCTGACTCTTCTTGGGCAGCTCCCTCTCACCTCTGGGGCCAGGAAGCTCTGTTTGACCGATGGTGAGCAGAGTGGCCAGACGGGTATAGTGGGAGCTTTGGGCAGAATATAAAGAGAGGCCCTATGTCAGGGCATTAAATTATCTCATGCCTTACTGCTCTGGTTACACATAAAATCAAATTAAATGTCTGCAGAAGCAAGATCTTAACTTGGGTAGCTTCAAGCAGCTGGCAGAAAATGGGTGAAAAATACATTTTAAGACCACAGACATTTTAGCATTATAAATCCATGACAGTGTTAACAACTTCACCCTCCTTTTTTCATACATTTGAAGGGACAAAACAAATAAAAATGTCCTTACAATGTAGAACCTTCCATAAGTTGCATTATTTACGGACAGACTCTGAGGGGAGCCTGTTAAAAAGTTGTAGAGTAAACGCATAACTACTTGGAAGACATCAGAGCCACATGTTTTCAAAAAGAAAGAAAATAGGGAAGAACGCTGCAGAGAGAGTGGACTCAGACTCAGTGGGCCCCTGTGCTCTACGTGGAGCCGCTCACGTGGGGGGGCTGAAGTCCAGGTGCTGTGCACACGGAAGGAGAGGCGCAGGAAGGAGACGGAGGGTGCTGCTTGTGCTTCCGGGTCACTCAGCACACAGGTGGGAAGCGGGACCACAGAGTCACCTCACCGATGCCGTCCCACCACCACTAGGAGGCCCAGCACAGAAACGTTTGTGTGTGGATGACAAACGTCCCCAACAGGACATTCTGAGTCCTTCCTTATCCCAGCAGTGCTTGAGTCTCTGTGCAGCTTCTGTGTTGCTCTGGGATAGGAAGCCACAGGCGTGGTTTGCCCGGACATGCCCGCTTTGCCACTAAGGGATAGGCAGCTCACCCAGCCTTTTCTGTCCCCAAAGTGGCTCCTTGCACTTGATGGCTGGCTCTGCGGTGAGGTCAGTGCTGCCTCACACGGATATGTACACAGCTCGGTGGTGACCCTGAATGTAGAGCCTGATCCTGAGTCATTGCCAAGATCCTGAGCCTGGACCCAGGGTCATGGTCTCCTTGAGGGTCTGTCACCTAAGCCCACTATTATTGTATGCATAACAATTAGGTTTCCAGAGCCCAAAATACACACAACAGATTTTTTAGAGGCCTTGTTAATCAAATAGATTACATTTTCAGTTTCTTAAAACTTTTTCTTTTGGTACTGGGAATCAAAGTCACAACCTCGCGCTTGCCAAGCAGGCACTGCACCACTGAGCTACATCCTTGGCCCAAAACTCTTAATGACATATAGGTTGGTGTCTTCTGAATTCAGCCTGTCCCTTCAGCACTGACCAGAGGAAATAATTACTATCTGTGTTCCATTTTCAAACTGTATAATAATGCACTCCTCTGGGATCGGCCAAATAGATACCACTCCTCCTAAGAGAATACATCTGGAAAAAAAAATAAAATACATCTGAACAGAATCTTGAATTTAGATGGTAGGGAATGCTGCTTCCTACTGTGTGGCCCTGCTCGGTGCACAACAGGCTCACAGGACTCTCATTAGATCTGAGTAGGAATGAGGTAGAACATTATGAAGTGTGGCAGACTTTTATTTACCTGACAGAAACCGATTTAGGAAAAGCCGCAGAATGCCTCCAGTCTGTAGAAACAGGAGCAACTGCACACGTTTTAGAGAGATGAAACTTCATTTTGTGAGATCTTATTGGGGTGCAGCTTCCTGCTGGTGCTTCTCATCTGTTTGCTGAGCTGGGCACTGGGGTGTGTGTGTGTGTGTGTGTGTGTGTGCGCGCGCGCGCGCACGCGCGCGCGCATTTGTGTCTTAGAATGACAGCCAGCACACGCTCCGCGCTCCGCTCTGTTTTGTAATCGCTGCCAACGTGCTGCATTCACTGCAGGAGCTCACAGGCAAACTGCCTGTGGAATACCCACTGGACCCCGGGGAGGAGCCACCCGTCGTGCGGAGAAGGGTGGGCACAACCTTCAAGCTGGATGAGCAGAAGATCCTGCCCAAGGGAGAGGTGCGTGCTTCCTCTGCTGTGGGGTTCTCAGTCACCCTGTTTCCCCAGTTGTCGGGGCTCCCAGCTACGCGCTTCCTCCACCTTCCCTTCTGCCTTTGCTTGAGCGAGCTGCGTGATGAGTGTGTGGCCTCCTCTGTAGGCGGAGCTCACTGGTCCTAGTAAGCGTTTCGACTTGTGTTGGAGTTGCTTGCCTAACGCTACCGGGCTTCTTCTGTCAGCGCCTAAGTCCAGTCTGGAGAGAACATTCCAGTGACAGCCATGGGCCTTTGTCCTCTGAGCGGTCTCCCAGCCCTTTGTTCCTCAGAGCTGTGCTTGATGTCTGATGGGGGAAGAACACCCCCAAGGGAAGGTGTGTCCTGGGCAGAGGCGGGGAGGTCACTGCTGCCAATGTGACCTTAACACCCTGGGTTGTTAAAAGTGCACAGCAACGTAAGTGTGGTCTGTCTGGGCCTCACCTGTGTTCCACAGAGCCGTGTTTCACTGCTTTTTGTCCTCTTTGGATGGAGCACTGATGGGGCCCAGGGCTGGAGAATTCAGATTTCGGGAGCAAAAAAACCACTGCGCCTCCGGCTGGGTGGTGAGTGTCCAACTTTAGTCCAAGAGAAATGGAGGAAAGTGTACCTGCCAGGTCAGGGTCGCCTCCAAGGAGTGTGGCTCCCAATTTACTGTGAGTAGTGTTGCCTGTGACCATGGGAACAGACAGGCCTCCAAGGTCAGGACTCAGAGGCAGCAGGAATGGGGACACTGTGTTTCTTGTCTCTTCGGAAAGTGGTTGGGAGAAACGCGTTTTTTGTGCAACACAATACATGGTCCTCACAAGGGCAAAGGCAGCAGGGAGCCAAGTGCCCTGGGGCCCGCGGAAGTGCTGGGGAATCTCCTGGGAGCTGCAGCTGCAGACCCGAGCACTGCACCCCAAGGAACGCTCTTCCCGGCTGTTCTCTCTGTGATGCTGCAAATGCTGACACTCTGTATCACCCGGGGAATGCACGAGCCAGTGTGTGAAGCACATCGCACTGCAGACATGGCTCCCACCTGAGGCTCAGGAAGCATTAGCTGCTCGAAGTGGAGAGGAAGAGTGGAAGAGGGGTCACTCAGGAGACCAGTGGTCAGGTCTTTTCGAGCCCAGGAGGTCACTGCAGCTCCTGAGGTCTTGGGCAGACGCCTGGCACTCGAACCCTAAAAAGCACCCCTACTTTTAGTCAGTGCCCCGTACTCCTTCCACTCCACAGAGGCCCCCTGGACGACAGGAGACCCCTTTGGTTGTGCCATCACTCCAGGGCCCCCCGGAAGTGTGACCTCCTTTCCTGGTCACAGAGCCACTGGCAAGTTAAAGGGTCAAGGTTTGTTCTGAGCTCCCACAAAACTCAGGGTCCCCTTGGCCAAGGCCATCATAACTGCCCAGGAACAGCTGCTCAGCGAAACCCAAATCACAGAAGGTCTTTGTCCCTCGAAGCTCCGGGACGGAGTCCAGGTCCGTATCCTCCTCCCTCTGGCAGGACGTGTGTGGACATCGTTTGAAGGGTGGGAAGAGATTTCATTATCTGCTAAACACTTCCACTTAGCCTTCACCTCTCCTCTCCCTCTGGTCCCAACCCCTTCTGGCTTAAAGTGCTCAGGAGTGAAACCCAGCAGGGACTGTCGCCCCTGGCAGAAGCGTTGCCTGGCGTGGTGTGCACAGGGGCAGGACTAGTTGGCTGGGCTGCCGTGTGGGAAGGGCCTTGAAGCCCCCAAATGTGCTGAGCTCCCTCTGGTTACATCAGTTCCTGTCAAACTTGAGTGTCTCTGTGAACTGCTCAGAGCCAGAGGCTTGGTTTCCCCTCTCTGGCTGCTGTCGACACTGGGAGAAGCCAAGCCGGCGATGCGTTTGCCGTGGGTTTACGAGGTTTGGGCTTTGGCAGCAAGTCCCCGTCTCCTCCGGGTTCCCAGGTGATGCTCGGGATCCTGGCCCCTGCTCTAGGGAGAGGGTGAGCAGCCCGCCTTCAAAATCTGAACGTTGCAGGTGCTGGTTTTGATTAGAGGGGCTTCACTGGGGAAGAGGTCAGAAAATGGACAGCCTGAGACTTGGGGGGGTTCTGCAGCAGCCCCACATCCTCACACACAGTGCATGAGCTGCCGCCCCTGCCATTCAGCAGCCCATGTGCATACATCTGCGCTGGAGACAGCTGCTCAGCCAGGCCAGCAGCACACATGCTGCCCAGGGTGCCGTCCTGGGTCCTCCAGGCATGCCCCCAGCCCCAGGGAGGGACACAGGTGGGAGTGAGCTACCCAGAAGGGAGGGAGGGAGGAGACCCTGATCCCAACTGAGGGAGGAACCGGCTCCAGCACTGCCTGCCGGAAGGCTGCTCACAGCTGGAGGACAGTTGGAGCTTGCAGAGAGCCTCCAGAAGATGCCAGGGGAGGGGTGCATCCCAACCGGGGAACAGAATATGAGGGACAGCAGGGGAGACGCACGCATGTGAGCACACATGGGAAGAATATCAGGAGATCACGCTAGGAGTCGGGCCCAGGTGGAAAAGCAACGGCAGCCGACGGGCTCTGAATGTACGCGAAGACTTGGTCTTCATGCCTGCCCCTGCAGCAGGGGTGTGGGCCAGGGGAGGGGCAGGTGGCTGTCCTCAGCTCAGCGTGTCCCCCATGCAAAGCCCCGGTGTTCCCCTCCCCCAGGAAGCCGAGCTGGAGCGCCTGGAGCGGGAGTTTGCCATCCAGTCCCAGATCACAGAGGCTGCCCGCCGCCTGGCCAGTGACCCCAATGTCAGCAAAAAACTGAAGAAGCAAAGGAAAACCTCATATCTTAATGCACTGAAGAAACTGCAGGAGATTGAAAACGCAATCAACGAAAGCCGCATCAAGTCTGGGAAGAAGCCCACCCAGAGGGCCTCTCTGGTTATAGACGGTCAGTGCCATCCTCCCGCCCTGCCCCCCCAGGTAGGGCCTCAGTAAGCCACACAGTGGTCCTGCCCATGTCCTAAGCCCGGCTCCTGCCTGGCCTAGGCAGCCTTCGCCCATCCTGTCCAGTTATAAGATTTGGTAAAGCAAATGAGGCCGATACCAAATCAGCTGATACAGCACTGGACTCCATGCCCTCAGATCCAGGAGGGCAGGAGCTGTACAGGGCATCAGAACTGGTACCTCCCTGGGTCTCAGCCTGTAGCCGAGCGTCATGCTTCTCTGCTTCCTCACTCTCAGCCAAGCTGACAGCGCATCCTGGAGCTAGCTGGGCTCTGCTGTTCCAGGGGACCTGGCCACCCCTCCTCAAGTCTGGAGGGAAGAGGGAGAGCGGGGTACCCAGCCGCAGAGACACTGCTGTCTGCTGACCCTCTGTCCCCCTAGACTGATTATGTTTTCAGGGGTCTGCTGTCCCAAGAGCCGTAGCTTGGTAAGACTAGACTGTCCCTCTCCGATGGTTTATCCTTGGGCTGCAGCCTGGGATTAGAAATCCAGGTGATGATATCTGCTAAGCTCTAGAAGAAAATACCCAAAAATTTACCAACGAAAATCATCTCCCCTCACTGTGATAATCCTTTTATTTCTAAATTAGCAAATTCTTGAAAATACATGTCATGTATTCTTGCACAGTGTATGATGTTTAAAAATACTTGTGCACTAGGAAAACAGAAAGTAAAACAGAGATTTCCAGGGACTGGGGTTTGTGGGGGGGCAAAGAATCACTGTTGAGTGGGTCCAGCGTGCAGCCTGGGAGAATGAACATGTTACCCAAACAGAGGCTGGTTGGTGGTGAGGATTACACAGCAGTGTGAACTACCTAACGCCACTGGACCACACATTTCTAATGATAAATCTGATATGTTATATATGTGCATGTATATGGAGACAGGCTGGGGGAGGAGGCAGGCACTGAGGGTTACAGAGTCAAGGCCCTGTCCCCTAGTTGTTCATATCAAACACATGAATGAAGTGAATTCCTGGTTGAGAAATAGAGGGAGGAGCTGGCCATTCGAAAAAGATCCTTTTGTCTAAGAAATCCAAAAATCTATCCCTCCACCTCTTGCTGTTGTTGGCCAAGACCCTGCAGTTTGCCGTTTCCTAACAGGGCTGTGGGCCTCCAGCCCTTCTGCCCGCCCCCCTTTCGGACCTCTCTGTCCCTTGGAAGGCACTAGGGTTTCCCTGCCCCCAAGGTGCCCCACTGAGCCAACAGTCAGGGAGGGTGGCGACAGCAGGGCCTGCTCTTGGGCCTCCCTGGGAGGCTGCAGCTGTGTTGGGTCTGCCGATGGGATGGGCTTCAAACCACTAGCTGTGCCAACTCCCAACCCTTCCATTGGTGCCTACAGCCTTGTTTTTTAATCTACTCGGGAACCCGCCTTTGCTGTTTCCTTGAAGTAAGGCCCACTCAGTTTAGGGGTGAGGAAGGTTCTTCTTAGTTCCTTAGCATGGCTTTTTATTTCAAAAGGTAAAACCCTAAACTTGGACTCTAAGGCCTTCGAACCTTTGCTGACTTTGCTGGGGGACTAGGGCAGCTTCAGACAGACCCTCCTCCCAGGTGCACCCCAGTTTCCCCGGGGTGAACGGAGGACAGTTGTTCCGATGGCTTCCTCCAGACCAGTGCTGACTGAATGGTGCCTCTAAAAATAAGCTTCAGAGAGAGACCCTGTGCTTGGCACACTTGTTTTCTCTACTAATGACCTTGGGAGGGGGGTGCGGTAAGAAGCCATTTATCGCCATGTGAGCAAAGCTAAGTTCCCTGCCCTGGTTTCACATTTGCAGAATAAACAACAGTCACCTTCCCGGGGTCCAGGCACCAGGACCTGAGCTGGACCTCCAGCCCTGAGTTTTCGCTGTGACAATGACGGGCTTAACCAGGCCAGCCGCTTTGTATTAGACAGTCGCTCCGTACTGCAGTCCCCCTTGAATAAAAGCACAGATACACAAAGAGCGCACACACTGCCATGTCAGGTGGGGAGGGCGAGCTAACGAGGCACAATGGGGCAGTGAAAGGGAATGCCCATCAGCGGTTTTTATACAGATCGCGGGCGCTCGCTCTGCTGCGCTGGTGGTAAACACTGTTTCTACAGAGAGAGCTTTGTTTCTAGAATGTGCTAACCTCAGGGACCTCGGCTTTCTGGCTTCCAGATGGGAACGTTGCCAGTGAGGACAGCTCGCTCTCCGATGCCCTTGCTCTTGAAGATGGTAGGTTTTCTGTTTCGTTTTAAGAGAGGGGACACTGATTAAACAGGGCTCGGGGACACTCATGACCAGGAAACAGCTAGGTTGGGGTGGCAGCCAGAGGTGCCACAAGGCTTCTCCTCCCGGTGTCACCCCTGGGTGGGGATGAGTGGTTCTCTGTACCAAAGCCATGTTCACAGGAATTTCAGGATTTCTGCAGGGGATAGTCAGTGAATGGTTCTTCATTCTGTAGCAGCCAAATCCACATTTTCAGCTGAGCAGAGAATCTACTCTGGGCATAGTTTTCTTTTGAGTGTTCATAATATATAGAGAGAGGTGTTCAACATGGGTCCAGATTACAAGTCAAGGACTGGACTCCGGTGGGGGCACCTGAGTGCAGCAGAAGGAAGCAGACCAACTCCCTGCCCCTCTCTTAGAAGCGAAAGGAAAGGTGGGAGCTCCCTGCAGACACAGCGTCAGGACTTGCAAACTGTCTTCTTGTTTGCTGTTCAGTTCTTCAAACCTGGAAGTTCCCAGGATATTTTCTTGGGCGATGCCTAGAAAACCAAAGCTGAACCCCCAGCTGTCCCCACCAGCACTGCCACCACCATCCCCTCCCAAAGCAGGACTCCCGGCACAGAGCCACGTCTGAGAACGGCCTTCGGTGGCCCACTCCACCAGAATGTGGGGAGGCATTAATTAGACGGAAATACATCAAGTGGCAGTTAATGTTTTGCCCTTTAGGGAAACCTCAGGCAGCCAATGATCAGTGGCTATTCAGATGGAAAACATAAAAGGCCTACCCAAGTCAGAGTAATAAGCATAATTGCAATAATAATAATGATCGCTTCTGATGTGGGGAAGCCCGGTGAGTTGTTTGCCCAGCTGTTGTGGCCCTGTTATTAGCAACCTGACTGTAGTATTTTTACTGTCTTGCTTCCTTACGCGGAGGGAGGACGTGGGCTCTCAGGGACTAAGATGGCTTGTTCTGAATATCAAGACCCTGGCCCTGGGGATGCCTCGGTGCCCCAGTACCCTCAGGAAGGGAGCCAGACCCAGTTAGTCATTGGAAATAGGTTGAGGGGCCTGCTCCATGTCGCTGGGGTCCCCCTGCCTCTCCCACGGCCAACCTGCCCCCGAATGGTCCCAGACAGTGTAGTCCTCACCTGCACCGCCCTGCCTAGGTATAAACAAGGCTTTGTTGTGCCTCAAGGACAGATCCTGTTCCTCTGGCTGGGATTCCAGGCCCTGCCTGCTGGTTTTGCTCAACAAAGCGCACACAGTGGGGCAGCCACCCTGCTCCTCTTTCCTGCTGCCATCTGGACATCCCCGTGCCCACGCGCCCTCTCGGCCTCCGCAGCCGGTCCCTTCCCTGACCCTCTTCCTGCACTCCCTCATCACCTGCACTTCCCGGCAGCACCTCCCCAGCTAACTGGTTCGGCCCACTCCGCACATCCTCCTGCACACTCCCGAGTCCGAGCCTTACCCCGCTGAAGCAAGGGAAGCTAGCCCTTCTCTTTCCAAAAACCTGAAGGCCGTTTCATAATTAAAATTTATTAGAGCAGATTAAAAGGAAATATGGGCAGTTCTGGAAAAACGCAGAATGGATACCCGGTTCCACAACAGATAGTCACACCTGAAGTAGCTGCTCTGCGTTGTCCTGCTTTTTCTTCCAACCCATGTTTGTTGAGCACCCACGGTCAGCTGTCGATCTGGCCCAGAGACTGCAGCGCTGAGCAGAGCAGACAGAGCCCCCGGGAGCTCACTCTCTCCCGAAGTAAATCGGATGCTCACGGTCTCCCGAAAGCCAGGCTCCCGAAAGCCAGGCCAGCGGGCTGGTAACTCAGGAGTAAAAGCACCTGCTCAGCACGCACAAGGCCCTGGCTTTGACCCCAGCACCAAAACAGGACATGCAGAGTTGCAGTAATTACATTTCGCTGTTGGGTGTGAAGCAAGCGTTTGCGGGTGTATACTTAAGATTCGGGCTTCATTCATGTCTAATCAGAAGTGACGCCTCAGCCGAAACCAGTGGTACACACCCATAATCCCAGTACTCTGGGAGGCTGAGGCAGGAGGATCGAAAGTTTGAGCCCAGCCTGGGCCAACTAGGGACTTAGCAAGGCCCTGCCCATAAATTTCAAAGTAAATCAGTGCATGAGTGAGTAGAACCGGAGAGGTAGCTCAGTGCGCAGGTCCTCGGTTCCATCCCCAGCACCGCGCGCACATTGTACAAAGCGACACTCCTCTTTGAATCTGAGTCTGCCTGGAGTGTGAGTTCGGCCGCTGTTTGTGCCTGACTTGTCTGGACGGCGGGGACGGGGCGTCCAGGGCCCTTGGTGACGGGTGAAGCACAGGAGGGGCTCTGCCGGGGGCGCGGGCTCGGGCTCGGCCTCGGGGACAGGACGCCCTTGCTCAGTCCTCTCTGTCTTTCCGTCTCTGCGCAGAAGACTCTCAGGTCACCAGCACAATATCCCCCTTACAGTCTCCTCACAAGGGCCTCCCTCCGCGGCCGCCCGCGCACGGCCGGCCGCCCCCGCCCCAGTCCCTGGAGGGCCTGCGGCAGACGCACTACCACCGCAGCGACTACGACAAGTCGCCCATCAAGCCCAAGATGTGGAGCGAGTCCTCCCTGGATGAGCCCTACGAGAAGGTCAAGAAGCGCTCCTCCCACGGCCACTCCAGGTGAGTCGTCTGCAGAGCGCGGGGGACCTCAGCGCCGCCCCGAGGGCGCCTGTGCCAAGTCCCAGGGGCCCAGCTCCGCGCTCTCATAGCGCCCTCTACTGCCCAGCCCTTCGAGGTGCAGCTTTGTCACCCAGAGGGAACCTGGTTTGGGCTCACAGCCAACGTTGGCAAATGATTTCAAGGTCGTCAAATTCCGCGCGAATTCATTAGGAAATCTTAGGCAACTCTAGCCCAGAATGGCACGTGAGAGCCCTCTCAGACGTCCCAAAGTGGCTCAGAGGTCTAAACCGTCCTCCAGCCTCGCTCCGGAGCCAAGCGGCTGCAACCAAAGCTACATCACCAGCTCTTACCTGGCTGGCGGAGCCTTTCTGGGCTGCATAAGCTGTCTAACCTCCCTTCACCGCGCCCTAAGCGCTCCAAGGGGGCGCCACACGGTGATCTTGGAAAATAAGATCTGTGAGGAGGCACACCCACTGCGCCAGCCCCACCCCGCCTGGGCTGGGCGGGAGTGTGGGAGCCACAGGGGGCCCCGAAAGCAGGCGCCCTGCTGCTGTCCGGGATGACCAGCGTGGTTCCCTTGGTCCGCAGCAGCCACAAGCGCTTCCCCAGCACGGGAAGCTGCGCGGAAGCCGGCGGCGGGAGCAGCTCGCTGCAGAACAGCCCCATCCGCGGGCTGCCACCCTGGACGGCACAGTCCAGCATGCCGTCAACGCCAGACCTGCGTGTCCGGAGCCCGCACTATGTCCACTCCACGAGGTGAGTCCCGGCCCGCGGTCCCCGCCAAAGAATGGGGACCTGTGAGGCCTGGCTGTGCACGAGGCAGTTAAAATCTCGCTCCAGCCCACCCTGCACACGGGGAAGAGTCCCGGCATCCGGAGAAGGTCGCAGGACCGCGCCTCTGAGGCGGGGGGGGGGGGGGGGGGGGGGGGGGGGGGGGGGGGGGGGGGGGGGGGGGTGTGACCCTGTATGCCCCTTGCAGCCTCCTCCTGAAGCCCCCGTTATTCTATGCTCGTTTAAATGCCTTGAGGTGTAACTTTTATATGGGAGCGAAAGAAAAGAGCAACAGCTATGGCATCAGTGAATCACGTTCATTTTCTAAAAAGAACCAGGCACCAGGTTACAGGGGCCACTACTAGGGCCTCCAGCTCTGCTCGGGACTACGGTCACCTCTGCCTGTACGGGCGAGGAGGCCCCTGGCTGCTTGCTGGCTCTCGTCGTTAAGGGTCCCAGCCGCCAGCCCACCGTCCGCAGTCAGCTCGGGAAGTGGGGCGCCCCGGGGTGGGGTTCGTGGTAACATTTTGCTAACAAATATTTTGTAAGTATTTGATAATATTTATGAAAGGGCCTCTGTGGGACTTTAACCTACAAAAACGGCCGCTTTACAGACCTTAAGTCTACAGAAGAGCGAGTCTCGTTCTCCATCTACGGCATCGTTTTCGTCGTTATTTCTTGCTTATGTATTTTTTGCACGGGGTGCGCTGCTGGAGAGCCATAGCTAGGGTGTGGCACCCACCTTTTATTGTGAGTCCTACCCCGCCGGAGGACCGAGGGCGACCCCAGCAGTCAGCAGCTCCCTTCCATCCCGGGGGGGAGGGGGGCAGGGCATGCATCTGATCCCCGGGTCCCCCGCGCCTCCCCCCGCAGGTCGGTGGACATCAGCCCCACGCGACTGCACAGCCTCGCACTGCACTTTAGGCACCGGAGCTCCAGCCTGGAGTCCCAGGGCAAGCTCCTGGGCTCGGAGAACGACACCGGGAGCCCCGACTTCTACACCCCGCGGACTCGTAGCAGCAACGGCTCGGACCCCATGGACGACTGCTCGTCGTGCACAAGCCACTCGAGCTCGGAGCACTACTACCCGGCACAGATGAACGCCCACTACTCCACGCTGGCCGAGGACTCGCCGTCCAAGGCGCGGCAGCGGCGGCGGCAGCGGCAGCGGGCGGCGGGCGCGCTGGGCTCCGCGCCCTCGGGCAGCATGCCCAACCTGGCGGCGCGCGGGGGCGCGGGCGCGGGCGCGGGCGGCGTGTACCTGCACAGCCAGAGCCAGCCCAGCTCGCAGTACCGCATCAAGGAGTACCCGCTGTACATCGAGGGCGGCGCCACGCCCGTGGTGGTGCGCAGCCTGGAGAGCGACCAGGAGGGGCACTACAGCGTGAAGGCGCAGTTCAAGACGTCCAACTCCTACACGGCCGGCGGGCTGTTCCGCGAGAGCTGGCGCGGCGCGGCCGACGAGGCGGACGCGGGCCGCCTGACGCCGTCGCGCTCGCAGATCCTGCGGACGCCGTCGCTGGGCCGCGAGGGCGCGCACGAGCGGGGCCGCGCCGCCGTGTCAGACGAGCTGCGCCAGTGGTACCAGCGCTCCAGCGCGTCGCAGCGCGAGCACAGCCGCCTGTCGCACGCCAGCTCCGCGTCCTCGGACGGCGGCTCCCAGCACAGCGCCTCCTCCCAGAGCACCTTCGTGGCGCACAGCAGGGTCGCCAGGATGCCCCAGATGTGCAAGGCCACGTCAGGTGAGCGGCGGCCCGGCCGCGGTCCCTCCCCTCGGCGGGCGGGCAGGGCGCGCGCGGCACGGCGACTGCCCCGCAACCGGGAGCGAGCGAGCGAGCCCGGACCACGGGCTCGTGCCATTGAACGGCGAAAGGCCGCGCTTAGCGATGGTGCTGCACCATGAGGGGCCTCTGTTGTCAAGCAGGGCTGTCAGTTTTAATTCATACGCGGACCGAGCCAGTTCCTGTCCAGGTGGTGCGGCCGGCCAGGCAAGCCAAAAGGCTGCGCATCTGCGCTTAGACCTTGCGTGGAGGGCAGGGAGTCAGGGGTTCCGGGAACCTTCCTGTCCCGCCGTTGTAACTCTGGTCTTTGGCCTAACCTGGGTCTGAGTCAACTCTCTCTGCCCCCTCCAAGTGAGGACAGACGTCCAGGGGCGTTGTGCCTGGGGCTCTAGTAGGTTCCACACCCACGTTTGCAGCCCCGGAAGGAAATGAGGTTGGGGGTGGGGTTAGGTCTTGAAGGCCCGAGACACAGCCATTCCCCAGGTGGGGCAGACCTGCAGAGGGGAAGCGGGGTGTATACGTGTATACACTGGCGCCTACACAGGTAGCTCTTGACCAATCCTTCCTGGTGCTTCCATTTCAGTAACATTATGACACAACCACAAATTAATTCTTATACTGTTTCCCATACCCTTGATATTATATGAGAATTTTCATAATCAAAGCTTGACCTATGTATCTATATGTTTTTGACACAGGGTCTTGCTCCACAGTTCACACTGGCCTCAAACTTGCAGTGATCCTCCTGTCTCAGCCTCCCCCAAGTGCTGGGATTATAGACAGGTGCCACCTCACCTGGCTTCGCTATTGCTTTGTACTCAGAGCACTGAGCAATCAGTGAATCAAGTTTAAAAATGGAAGACACTGTTCTTGCCCTTTCGAATTTCAGCAGCTTCTCCGTGAAACAGCAGCAACAGTAACCAGCACTGGCTTTGCAGTTAGTGTGTGCTGCTGTGGTCCCGGTCGCTCGCACCTCTCTTAGAGAGCAATGAAGGGTCGTTCTACATCCTGTTCACTGTAGGTGGAGGGTGGGGAAGACTCTGAGGAGGAAATGATGAACATTCTAAGGACAAAATGGGAGAATGAAGGAGAGCTCCCAAGTCAGAATTGACTCACTTAAGTAAAAACACAGAGCAGGGGAAGAGGAGTCACTGAAAGCTGTGAGGCAGGGTATCTTCAGGGATTGTCTTAGTTGCCATCTCTCACTGCTGAGACAAAATACTGACAGGCAAGGTTAAAGGGGGAAAGGTTCACTTAGCTCACAGTTTGTGGAGGTTTCAGTCCATAACCGGCTGGCTCTGGGGCAGGGTGGCAAATGGCAGAGGGCAGCAGTTCATGGCGGTGGAAGGCAACAAAAGCAACAAGAGAGGGAAGGAACAAGCTTCTTCCTGTCCCTTATACCAGGGACTAGGGCAGTGCCAATCCAGTCAGTGGACAGATGGGCAATCACCCACCCTTCATCTCTGCACCCTCAATCCCAGCACTGAACTGTGTGTCTGTCACACTCTAGATTCAGCTGCCTCCAAAAATGCCCCATCTAACAGTGCATGAGGCTTTGGGGCAACACCTAGAAGCAAAGCGTAACACGGACTGAAGGAAGTTCTTAGGGTCTTGAAGGCCACCCAGGTCCACCCGGTCCCGGGCTTCTGCCTTCATCCTGCACTGACATTTCTCATGGCACAAAGGACAAGCCCCAGAGATGGAAGTGGAGCCAGTCTGGCCATCGTGGGTGAGCCGGGACCCTGCACCCTTCTTCGTGCGTCTTCCTTATCTGTAAAATTAGCCTAGTGCGCTGGCCATTGGCTTCCCAAGAAGAGATGAGCGTAGGCACGCTACATATACCTTTTAAAAGGCATAATGGGCCAAGAAGAATGGCCCATATCTGAAACCCCAGCTACTCCAGAGGCTGAGACAGGACATGGTGACCCCCAGCCCTGGGTGGCATAGGTCCTGCGCCTGGTCTGACCTTCTTCTCCCTGTGCGCAGCTGCCTTACCTCAAAGCCAGAGAAGCTCAACGCCGGCGAGTGAAATCGGAGCCAGCCCCCCAAGCAGTCCGCACCACGCCCTAGCCTGGCAGACTGGGTGAGTCCGCCCTCCGGGTCTTCCACCCACCTCTTCTTCCAGCTTCTGGCCCAGTCAGCCAGCCTAGAAGAGTCACCAGCATTCTGGTCCTGGTGACAGAAGGACGGACGGACGGAAGCGTCTGCAAAGGAGTGAGAAAGGCCACCACTCGCTCCCCTTCAGAGAAACCTCAGTGAACTGTCGTCACCTCTGTCCCACTCCTTTGGCCTCACTTTTCTTTTGGGGGTGACCTTGCTGTGCTCTATCTGAAAGCAGGTGGTGACCCTTGAGACATGGGGAGCTGGAAGTGAAAATGGAATTGTGTTCCTTCGGTCAGAATTCCAGAGCGCAGCCAGTTGAGTTGAGGTGATTCCCAGGCTGATTCAGAATGTCAGAGCAGGAGACAGCGGACGGAGCGCCTCCTGTGCTCACGCTGGCCAACGCTGCCCAGGCCTCTCCCTGTCCTGATGATCACAGTGCAGCTTAAGCAAAGGGCTTCTACCCAGTCCACACGCTTGTTCTTCATCAAACACAGGAAGGGGACCAGGCACCTTGAGATCTTTAAGGAGAAGCTGCCCACAGAAAAAACAGAAAGTCAGTTCATTCCTTGGCTTTAGGTGTAGCTTCGACACTTGGAATCCACACTCAGCTGGGCTGCTGCAGCCTACCGAAGGGTCCTGCGGACTGGGTAACTGCTGCGTGCTGCACATGCCTCACCAGCTGCTCTCAGTGACCACCTCTGGGTGGATGCTACCTTTCGCAAACTGTTGGTTAGAGGAACGAGGGGTCCCCATGTCTGGTGTAATCCCTGGCTTTCCATTATCTGAAGCATCCCAGGGGACATCTGGGAGGAGGTGACAGCTGTGTGTGAGCTGCAACATGAGAAACCACAAGCCTGGTCAGCTCTGTGACTGCACCTGAGGCTCCCACGCTGCCTTCTGTTCCTGGGTTTCTCTGTACCAGTTTATACCAGGCTCTCTAGAACCTTAGCCTGTCATGGGGTTGCGGGAGCTAACGTTTACTGAGTGCCTGCTGTGTAGGAGAGGCCAGGCACTGCGTCAGACACCCATGAGTTCATCGAATCCTCACTGCCCCCTGGCAAAAAGAATATCTGGATCTTTCCATTTTATAGCTAAGGATCAGAGGGCATAACAGCCTTGCCCCCAGTCACATCTCTGGAGTCTGTGACCCCAAACTTTGTCACTGTGCCAGGGACCCTTAACGTGTGGACCCCACAGCAGCAGCATGAGGCCTGTTTGGAATCTTCTCAGAAATGAAAATTCTCAGCGCCCTGACTGAGTCAGAAACCCGACGTCCCCTTAAGCGTGGCGGCCACAGAACTATCCTGTGCTGCCTCTCATTCCTTTTGAGTGAAGAGAATCTGTCGTCCCTTAGTGTTCCTGCGTGCACTCCTGCTTCTCTCCCTGTCGTCAGCAGCACCTGGCCCCTTGTCTCTACAGCAGTGCATTGATGTCACACTCCCCACTCAGCCCAGCGCTGTCCGCTGACCAGGCAGCTAGGCCAGGCTGAGGTTCCAGTGGTCTCCCCAAGATTCATAAAAGAATGACACGTCACAGAATTAGAGCGGTTAACCCACCTTAGGCCCGTAGGACACTCCAATCTCCGGGTTTCTGCATCGTGCCAGTCTCCCCTGATCCAATACTTGGTTGGGTCATTTGACTGACGATAGGTTTTGTAATTAATAATCTCCCTCATAGTTATCAGGCCTTGAGATTTGCCTGTTTCACCACCTGTAACTAGCGAGGATTTGAGACAAATTTAAAACAAAAAAGTATTTGGATCCTTGAAATGACTTTTGACGGCTTGAGCTGAATTATTAACATACAAGGTCTCTGTGGTAAGAAAATGGGACCGCATGTACAGATGGCCTACAGAGGGCGCTTGCCTTCCTAATAAAACCAAAGAGGTCCTTCGGTGCAGTAACGGGGACCGGCAGTTCTTGGCTGGGTTTTGCGCTGACACCTGATATGTAACCATGGGTCTTTCCAGTGTGAATAAGCTACTAATTACGTCTGTGTTGACTCCTCTGTCTAACATGACCTCTCTTCTCTTCCTCTTTTGCTCTCCTTTGTCCAGAGAAGCGACAGAAAACTCACCCATCGTGGATGGGTCTGAGTCTCCAACTCACCAAAGTACCGATGCATAGAGGTACCGTGAGGGGGCGCTCTGCTCCCACTGTGCATGCGTTTGTGCTCCCACCAGTGCTGCAGATGCGCTGCCTGTGCCCGTGTCATAATTTCCGGGAGGAAACATCTCGGGGTTCTGCAGTCCGTTAGGTTTATGTCTGTCTTCTGCATCTGTGTGGAACTCTGTATTTTCCAATGTTCTTTCATCAGATGTTGTATATTCCCTGTGCTACTTCCCACAAAAGTCCCCCAAAATATGTGCCAGGCCTTTCGAGCCTCTGTGTGCATACAGATATTGTAGAAGTTTGTGCTGGATTAGTAATCTGTGTCCACGAGAACAGTGTCACTGTAATCTAAGTTTCAAAGGGCCAAGGTCACAATGAGTTGATTGAGAAGCAGCCACATGTCACCTGTAAGTGAACAACAGGCGTGTGCTGCCCATAGATCAGCAGCAACACCGCCTGAGAGCTCATCGTGGTGACTACCGGGCACCACCCTGGCTGCAGAACCAGTGCCCACTGAATTTGCACACTGATGACACCTGGTCTGGTTCCTAGCCCTGGGGACCCTAAAGGCTGAGTTACTGATTGCATGGTATTGAAATTAAATAGTGTTTCAAAGGGTACCTACCAAGACCAGGATACCATGCACAAGTGGATAAAAAGTTGTAAATTTATTAGATTTTTTAAAAACCCCACATTCTATATTGTATTCT
Organism: Dinomys branickii; assembly: GCA_004027595.1. Taxonomy (NCBI): domain Eukaryota; kingdom Metazoa; phylum Chordata; class Mammalia; order Rodentia; family Dinomyidae; genus Dinomys; species Dinomys branickii. The sequence goes on along the minus strand of PVLD010001877.1, from coordinate 112,156 downwards.
AGGAACCCCGTTAGAGCCACAGCTGAAGTTCAAGTGAGCGGTCTGAGAATCTATCAGGAGATGGGCAGGGGGAATAAGAAATAGCTATATGTGTATATTAAGGGCTTTGCGAGTTCAAATCAAAATGCTGCAGAGATTCAGAGACAGAAGGCTCAGTTCGGAGTCCATGCTCCGTGACCCTGGCCTGGAAGGATTACGGCAGGGGGTGCTACACAGGTGAGGAGAGAGAGGCCACGCACAGGCACAAGCGCAGGTGCAGAAACAAGTGTGGCTGCTTGGAGGACAGCAGTCTGGTTTCACTAAAGAGAAAGAGCAGCGCTTCGGCCTGAAGAGTAGGTTGGGGCGGGACCACGGACAGATCAGGGGAGATGAGAGCACTGTACAGTTGCCAGGCCTAGAGGAGGAAGCAGGGCCCAGCCTCCCAGAGGAAGACGGGCACCTCCTCCCCCGGAGGAGAGAAGAGACCCAGAGAGGGCTGTATTGTGAGTGCACCATGGTTTTAAGTAAAGCAATCACCAGTTTCCCCTCCAGGCTGGGGACAGAACCCTCTGCTGAGGGTGCTGGAGGTGAAGATGGCAGTGATGAGAACTAGGTTGCTCTGAAGGACTGCTGTTGAGTCCAGTCAGCTTGTAATGATTCTTTCCAAATGAGTTCTGAGAAGCAGCACAAACCCAGGGCAGGCAGGATGGGATGGATCTAGAGGGCTCCATCGCCTGGCTTTGTGATGCGTGCAGCAGTGGTCAGTGTCCCGCCAATTGGTTTTATAAGTTAAGTCTTATTTCTCAATTATTAGTAGGTGATAGTGAGAGAGCGTTGCTCAGCATTCAGTAAGACAGGAGGATGAGCCATTGATGAACACACACACACACACACACACACACACACACACACGAGTCAGTTTATAAAATTCGTAACAGTCGCTTTGTTGCAGTTCCTCCCCATAAGGCCTTACGCTCACTCTCACCCACTCCCACCCCACCTGCGTGGTGGTTTGGGTGGGTCTGAGCCCCAGCTTCACTCGCTATGGTGGTGGGTGTGGCCTGGCCATCTGCTCAGATCCGAGGCGTGACTCAGCCAGAACCTAAGGACAAGTTTGTCTCAGAGAGGTCCAGACCACATTTGTGTCCAGAACAAATTTGTGTTTCTAAGAAACTACTTAAATGTGCTGGTATTAGTTGCATATAAAAACAAGAGCAGCTCGCCAAGCTTGAGGGAGAATGTGTGGCAGCAGGTGCAGCTGGGAGGGCGAAACAGGGCCGGGGGCCACAGCTCTTTCCCCAGCCATAGCTCTGCGCCCAGCAGCTTCATGCGTAACTACACCCTTGTAGTTCCAAAGCCATAGGCCTATGCCTCTCTGTCTCTGAGCAATGACTGCGGCTGAGCGCTCACTGGCAGACCTGGGACCCACACACGTCTGTAGCCGTGAGGGGGTGGCCGTGGCAGTCAGGGACTGACTCAGAGAGTGCTGTGTGGCACCTGCCATCTTTCCCTTAGTTTCTCAGGCCCTTAGGTGCACTGTGAGAGTCCGCTCTGGTCCTATCCAATGGTATGAAGGGAATGTTTGCAGGTGGATATAATAGAACCACCCATTTACCACCTAAGTGCAGAAACACCGTGGCTCATACCGTACTTGAGGGCCTTCGGCGCTCTCACTCCTGAAGCCACACTTCTGCAGAATTAACCCAGCGTATTTACAGCGATCCAAGCTCAAGACTCTCATTAAAATCTACCAGAACTTACAGATGTTTTGGAATTTTCTACTTTTCAGGGGTTTGTTTTGTTCTGTTTTGGGTGAGATGAGAAACATTTACCCTTCATCCATTCATCACCAGACAAGTCAGCCAGAGAGACAGAAAAGAGGAGCATGACTGACCATTGTCAGTGTGAACTGGCTCATGAAATTATTTTAAGATATTCTTCAAACTCTTTAAATCTGATTCGAGTTATTTATTTTTAAATTTTCCACTAGTACGTGTTCACAGTACGTGATGTCTACATCCCTTGTGTGGAGTGGATACATGTATTAACACTCGTCTTCTCTGAGCTTTGTTGGATCAGGGTCTGTTCCCAGTTGTCATCCCCAGTGGTGTCCCTTGCGTTGGCCACAAAGACAGCAGCTGCATGGAAGGACTTAGAGGAGCTGGTTTGCGTTAGATGGAGAGGAGCTTTTCCCTAATAGGGATCCCTAGGAATAATCACTACTTCAATGTATCTATGTGCTCATTTCATAATCTTTAAGAGTTATTCCCATCCAATCTAAGTGGTGACACCACTTGAAATACTCTTTTTGTTTTGGAAGCTTTTATTTTCTTGTATAAACTTTCCTGTAGATTTTATTTTTTGGCCCTGGGGGTGGAACCTAGGACCTTGTGCGTGCTACACATAGTCTCTTCCACTGAACTACACACCTGGCCCCCCCACTGTATATTTTAAAGAAATGCTTTTTTATAATGAAAGATATATGTAATTTAGAATCATGAGCACTGGGACTCAGTTCAGACTATCACCTCACTTTCACAGTAGGGAAGCCTCGCACTTAGAACATTTTTATGGGATGGGATAAAAATCCCCCCATGAAATCTGGCCCCCTTAGGTCTGGTGGAGACAACTCAGTCATTTTCCTGAGAAGAAGCCATCTTGTGGAGCACAGCCCAGGGCCAGCTGGCCGTGACTGCACCTGAGAGTTTCTGGGGGAGGGGAGGCGGGGGGGATCTCGAGTACCCACCAGGCCAACTCCCACATGTATGGGGTGGAGGCCCGGTGCCGGGATCCTTGAGGTTCCCCGGTGACTCCAGGATGTGGCCAAGCTTGGGCACCACCACATTAAGCATTAGCTTGCGTTCTCTTTCTCACATGCCTGTGTGCCAGGGTTCCCCTTTGTGTAGACTCTGGTTCTGTGTGTGCTGTACCAGGAGCCATGGAGAGTGTTGGCCACACTCCCTAGCAGGGGACCCACTGGCCACCAGAGGCCTGTGTCAGGACAGGCACTTTATACTCGGGTCTCTCACATCTCCCTTCTTGGCCCCCACAGGAGCTACAGTGATAGCTGCTTCCTGGATTCCTCCCTCTATCCAGAACTAGCGGACGTCCAGTGGTACGGGCAGGAAAAAGCCAAGCCCGGGACCCTCGTGTGAGCCAGCCCGGCCGATCTGACCGCCTCAACGCCATTCTAAGTCACCTCACTGCCTCTCATCTGCCTTACCCAGACGCACTGTCACCTGCACCAGCTTTGGCCCTCAGCACTTTTTTCTCCTCGTTTCCACATCCCCTTCACCCTCAAAAACCTGACTGAGGAGACATTCTGGAAGGTTCCGGTCCCACTGTGTGTCCCTTGGCTCTCTCATGCACAGAGGGCCAGACAGCAATCCTCAATGGCATGTTGGTGGCTTTTCCCAAGCCAGGAACTAACTGTCAGGGAAGCCAGCTGGCTGATATTCCTGCAGACAAGCCACACAGGCAGAGAACGGGAAGGCTGACCTGTGCCCTGTCAGCCAACCGGGCACTTCACGGAGAGGATGCCTCTCGGGGACTGTCACTGTCCCCCACCCCAGATATTCCGAAGTGAGCTGGCTTGGGGGCGTGGGAGAGCGGGAGAGGGAGCTCAGCATGTCAGTGCTGCATCGGAGGATCCCAGTCAGTTCTGCGCTGCCAAAGATTAAACAAAAACAAGCAAAAAAAGAGGCCAAGAGGAAGACTTTGTTTCCGCAAGGAAATGTCTTTGACATTCTAAACTACTTCTCCACGCCACAAGCAGAAGGAGGTCCACTGTCTGCAAATCATGTCCTCTCCTGATGCAGCTCCCTGCCCATCCACTCCTTCCCCGCCTGAGAGCCTTGAAAGCAGCCCATGGGGACAGTGGCGGGAGGGAGCCGGCTGGCCCTGCGCACTCAGCATCCCCGTCTCCCTGGACGCAAAGGAAAACAGACCCTGGGAGGAGCCCTGGCTGTGCAGGAGCTCAGCCCACGCCTGAGACCCGCTGGGGACCCGTAGTACACACAAGGTGATAATTGCCAAAAGTGGTCTCTCATTAACACAACTACTAAAAGTGTAACCTATTTTTTTGCACAAGACATTTCATTTTCTTCTGTTTTATGGGAAACCAAGGGAAAAGCACACTGCGGCCCACACACGTGTTTAACTGTTGTGGCTCATTTCGTGTTTGTTAGCGCTTGTGTGACAAAGCTCAGATTTAACCTCTCCTGTGTGTCACTTAGTCAAAGAACCCAACTATGCCCTCAGGTAGGGAGATCTTACACATGTCTACTAGCCGGCAGGCAGAGCAGGGTTGAAAAACATCAGCTCTGGAAAGCCCGTACACCTGCAACAGTGTCAGTCACCGTGGTCCAACTCCTGGGTCTGCAGACACCTAAAGAGGACAAAAGCAGGAAGCGAACCCGTGCGGGAGCTGCTCGTTTACATGTGTTTTGAGCTATGCTTAATACACAACCGAAAGCCATCAATCTTCAAAGGTCTCAAAAGTACTTTTCTAGTAACAAGTGCACAGTGTGAGCTGGGTCACTCTTGACGGCACACAAAGGTCTCCATCGAGGTGGCACGTGGCGCTCCTTGGCCACATGGGGTGGGGGTGGGGTCTTGCATCGGTACCACTTCCTATTGGAAACGCATTTGACAGCCAGGGACAGGAGCCGGGCGGGAGCAGTTCTGTGGGAAAGCAGAACTAAAGTTAGCTGTGGCGTCAAAAGGAAAACCGTTTTTCATGTGTGGGTAATCCAAGAATTACAGTAGACTCCACCAAACCCGGAGGGTTAGAATGGTCACCTAGTCACACTCATTAGCCCTGCTGCCCAGTCCTGTGCGACTCAGAAAGCACTGCAAGTCAAGTGGGACCCCTCACAGCAAGCGGGACCCCTCACACGGTGAAGGGGGGGCAGGTGGGTCACATGGCTCGACCCTTCTCTGCAGGAGTCAGGCTGTCCGCCCAGCACAGTGCACAGCTGGGCTGGGGATTCCAGGGTGCAGAAGGGACTGCTAATCCCAGCACACTTTAGGGGCAAAACTGCAAGATAAACAGACACGGGTTGTGGTGTTACTAAATGAATCTGGGGCCTGATTTACTTGGGGGGAGGTGGGTATTGCTTTTATTTTGACAGAGCTCTAAAGAGCAGATTTGTTTTGTGGATGTCCTTGGATGGGGTCGGTTCCCCTTCCCCATTTGGAAACATTATACATAAGGTTGTTTTCCTTTCCCCAAAGGAAGCTACGGTGAATAATCAGACTGAACTGTGTGCAACAGGAAAAGTCAAAAGGAAAGTGGAGAGGTGACCAGCTTACGCAGCTGTAGGTTATCCCATGTGTGCAGTGACTGGAAATCAAGGGTGCAGTAAATTGGATCAAGCTCTTAGCACAGTTCACTTACAAGGATAAGAGACAGGAACCCTCCCCAAATTTGCATTACGTGGTAGATGTGAGGGGCAGAGAGGAAGGGAGTGGGAGCAGGACTTGCAGTTCCACAGACATCATGAGAGTCTGGGAGTCAAGACGGAGACTAAGTAAAACAGGTTTTACTGTTTAGCTGTGTTCATTTAATAGAAGATGTACATGCGTGTTAGTCCCCTGAGACTAACAGGATCAATGAGGAGTGGTGTGGTGGGAAGTGCTATAGTTATGTATACAAGCACTTGCAAACTCTTTATATATCCCTATTTCTTTAAAACAAAATAAGATGGAATATGAAGCCCCGGGTCTGATATAAAGCCCCTATTGGATTCTTCGGATACCTATAAGAAGTCGCCTGTTTCACCCCAAAGCCTGGTGAAGATACATGCGGCAGACTAAGTTGTGAGCCAGATTGTTTCGTTTTCATTTTGTTATATGCAGGTGAGTGTTGAAACTGTTACAATCCCAATCTGTTTTCATTCAGTATTAGTTTAGTTCTAAATATAGCAAACCCCACCCAGGTGCTATCAGATGACCAATTACTGCTTAGTTAACTAGGTGTAAAGTTTTACATATCCATTCATGTCAATAGTTTATTACAAGTTGTGTAAAATGGACTCTAATAATGGGGAAAGATTAGGCTGCTCCTGAAAATGACTGTAGAGCATGTAAAATGATTTTACTGGGTTCTGTTCCGCTGTCATCAATGAAAAAAGATGTATGTTGTAGACAAAGTTGCAGAATTAAAAAGAAATCTGCTTTTAATTTATTCTTTTTGTATTAAGAATTTGTATAGTACCTTTACATTTTGCAAAACAGTGTTGTCAACACTTATTAAAGCATTTTCAAAATGAAAAGATTCCAGTTGCCTCCTGGAGATTTTGTTTGTTTCTAATGATGAATGCTTAATCATGACCCAGGAATTTACTGAGCTTTTTTTGTGTGTGTGTACTGGGAGTTGAACCCAGGGGCACTGTATCACTAAGCTACATCTTACACCACCCTTCTTTTTCTTTTATTTTTAACTTTGAGACAGGGTCCTGCTTGCACAGGCTGGCCCTGAATTTGAGATCTTCCTAGTTCAGCCTCTCCAATAGCTGGGATTTCAGGCAGGCATCATCATGCCCAGCTGGCTCGTTTATTTTTAACATAAACCTATGATAGTATTCATGTTGCCTTACTACACAATAAAGACAAGCTCTGTTGGTTTAGGAAATTTCTTACCCTGGTTTCCTCTTGTAAATTATACAAGAGAATAGAGTCTACGCCATGTATTATTTTTATTATGTAAAGGATTGGGGATTCAGGTCCGTCATCAGGACATTATTTCCTTACTTGTATCACTATTCATTATAAATAGCCACCTGTAACATGTGCTGTCATGAACAAATTCCATAGCAGGAACTGAGATGAGGCCTTGGCAAAGTATCCCTAGCTTCTGTCTCCATGGCATCCTCAGTCTGGTGTAGGATGAGCAGGAAGACACACTGGACGCCCAGCCCTCATGGCCACAGTTTGCCCGCTGTGCCCCCCTGCAGCTCAAACCCTATGGCCCATCCTCTACATCAGCTCCAAAGCAATAGGCTGCTGGGCCAGCAGGTACAAGAAACCCCCTTCTTAAAGCATTCCTCTGGTGACTTTAGCAGGGACTGTACACCTATACCTGGGTCCCTCCCAGTGGAAACTAGCAGGAAACTTGAGGTCTGGCCTCCAGGAACACCCTGGAAGGAAAGCCCTCACTGACAACTGGCCCCTGCCAGAAAGGGAAAGACTCTCCTGAGAATCTGGATCCACCAGAAAGCGAGTGTGCTGACAGCTTTTCTCCTTCCTAAGCCCGGATAATGGCTAGGGAGAGCCTGGGGCCTGCTTTCCTTCAGAGCATCTCAAAATACCTACAGCCAAAAAAAGAAATAAGCTGTGTGCATCTTTCACATGTAAATGTGCCACAGCCCAGGAATAAATCTGTGCTCTCCTTTCCTCCCACCTCCTGCCTCTCACACATATGCACACACGCCTCTCCCTCCTCCTCCCTCTCCTTCACACTGACACAGTAATTCCAATTCTCACTTTGATCAGAGAGCACAGAGTAGACATCCCAGTTCCAGGAGAAAGCATTAGAAACAGCCAGCTGGGTACATTCACCCGGTGCAGAAAGAGTTCTGTGTAAAACTCCAATGAAACCAGCACAAAGGAGCCGCTGAAGAGGGCCAGCGAGGAGCCAGGGGCCTCTGTTCTGTCAGTGCCTGCCAGATGCCAAGTCCAGGCCCTCAAGAGCTGATGGCTAGGCTGACCACTCCACGTAAAAGTAAAGGTCACCAACATAGCAGATGGGCGTGGAATGTTGTCATCAAGGTGACAGGCCGCACACTTGCAGAAAGGGGCTGTCTCGCTGCAGCCTTTTTCCAGAGCCAGCCTGTCAGAGGCTCACGACAGGCACTTTTCTTCCTGTGCAGCATAACAGCAGGAGAATGAACGTATGGAAGTAATTGACAGCTCAGAGGCTGATCGCTGCACCAAAAAGCATCTCATGAGCAGAAACCCATCTTTTCTCGCTGTGTCTCTTTCTCTTTCATTCACCCATGTTCTCTCCAACCCCCTCTAGCCACGTCTTCGTACCCCTCTGCCAGCACCATTCCAGCCCAGGTCGACTCTACAGTGTAAAACCCAGAAGCTTCGTGTGCTTTATACCGGCAATGCCGGATGCAGCTGGTGTCCCATCCCCCCCACCCCCCGCCCCACGTCACTGCAACCTTTTCTCCTGGCTCTCCTCCTATTGCAGTTTAGGGCTCTGCTTCATCTCCTTCAGGGGTTTCCTCTTCACCCTGATCTTGGAGTACTCTGAGCCTCCATCCTTGGACACCCACCATTTTCCAAGATGGTGACTTCCGGTTTATCCCTCGACCCTGGACCTCCTCATTCAGCCTCGCACATCCGGCAGCCTCCTGTCTCCCGCGTGAACGTCTGCCACGCTGAATACCCCCAGGTGAGCTCCAGACCTTCCCCTCCAGACCTGCTCCAGCCGCAGCCTTCCTCAGCTCAGGTCCAGTCGATGCAGGCCTCCAGCGCTGGAGCCAAAGATCTTGGACCAACCCATGATTACTTTCTTTCTCTCACATCTGTAGAAAACAAAACAGATATGAATTCCCTGCCCTATATTACATGGGGTGAGAGGAGGCAGGAAATAAAGTTGCATGACACATTAGGAAGGGATATTTAAAAACGCAGCAATGGTGGAAGAATCAGCCTAGGCAGAAGCAGCACATTTTCTTCTACAGCAGGGAGAAAAAGATGCTGACGAGTGTGCAGATAAAAACAGCTGTTGATATCTTAGTTCCTTTTCTCTAGTTGCTGAGACAAAATACTCGATACCCAAAGTTAAAAGAGGAAAGGTTTTTTGTGGAGGTTTTGGAACATGATTAGCTGGGTCTCTCAGGAAAGAGAAAACAAAGGCAGGAAGTAGCTACGACGCTTAGGGCTGGGAAAGCAAAGACAGGAGTCAGGAGCTTGGAGGATGTGCCTTGTGGGGCTGGGGCCAAACCTCTGGTAGGGTGGAACACCACTCAGTTTGTGCCTGGGGAGTTGAGACCCACAGAGCTGGGATGCAGACTTCCCCGGAGGGGTGCACAGGCTGACAGCACTGCCATCTTTGCGTGGCAGGATGCAGCTGTTCTACAAGAGTAGAAACTCTAAGAACTGGAACCAACTATCCCTTCAGGAGTAAATAGGAGTTACAGATGCCATTAGATTTATTTGTGCCTTAGGAGAATGTAGCAAAGGCAGAGTGTGACAGGCTATACATGACCTCACAATGACATGGCATGCTTGCCAAGGCACACTGAGTTTGCTTTTGTAGTTCTTGTTGTATTTGGGGGCGGGGGTGAGCTTTGGGAATCGAACTCAGGACCTTGCACTTGCCTACACTGTGCCACTGAGCTATCTCCCTGGTCCCATAGTGAGTTTTGAAGGCTAAGAAATTTGAGAAATGTTGTGTATCACTTAAGGGACTGAATTAGAGCAAATAGAACGAAAATTCAACTGCAGAAGTATACTCAGAACCATTCTCATATCACATGAGGCTTGGGAGCAGGCAGCTGTGATGGTCAACTTTATGGGTCAGTTTGAGTGCACACAGGTACTCAAATGCTTGGCTGAACATTACTCTGGGCACATCCACGAGGAGGTCACCAACACTGAAAAGCAAGTTGGCTCCCTACAGCATGGATGGGCACCGTCCAGTTGGTTGGAGCCTGAACAGAACAAAAGGTGGGGTCATCACCTAAGCTGGGACATTAGTCTTCTGCTTCTGGTGGAACTTACACCACCACCTTTTGGGGTCTGAAAGTCTTTGGGTTTACACAGGAATTTACACTCCTGGCTCTCTTGTTCTTTGGTACTGCCTTGGTTACTTTTCTCTGGTTGCTGAGACAAAATACCCAACGCCCAAAATTCAGGAAGAAAAGGTTTATTTCGCTCACAGTTTGTGGAGGTTTCAGTCCATTATCAGCTGGCTCCAAGGCAGGGTGGCACATGGTAGAGGGGTAAATGTTCATGGCAGCAGAAAATAGCAAAAGCAACCAGAGCAAAAGAGGCAGGAGCAGCAGCAAGGAGCCTCTTTCCCTCCCTTACATATGCAAACCACCCACCCCAGGGTGGGTGTAGTGCTCACAGCCAGGAATCAGTCATAAACTCTAAAAGTCTGACCTATGACTGCATGTGTCTTTGAGGGGACAGCCAGATACAAACTTATTATGGTTGATACATTGTGTCAACTTGGGGAGTCTAGAGGTTTGGCTAAGTGACTCAGCAGTTCTACATCTTGGGGTGAAAAGGACACGCCCTAACCCTTCTGGGGTGTTGTTTATTGTGTTAATTTGAGAAGTTTAGGTTAAGTACGTGACTCAGCAGGGAGCCTGGGTGATTACTTTGTATTCATCCTCAGCCTGTGGAAGAGGAGCAGGGAGACTGTGAGAGCTACACGCCCCCTGGGTCGGGGTAGCCTGCTTACACTGCAAGGGAGGGAAAGAGGCTGCTTGTGGCCACTCCTCCCTTTTGCTCTTGTTGTTTTTGCTGTGTTTTGCCGCTATGAACGTTTGCCCTCTGCCATGTGCCACTCTGCCTCTGAACTAGTCAAGTATGGACTGAAACCGCCACAAACTGTAAGCTAAATAAGCCTTTCCTTCCTTCATTTTGGGCATTGGGTATTTCGTCTCAGCAATGAGAAAAAAGTAATCAAGACAAAAGCCTAGCAGGTACTCAAACCATCGGATTCAGACTGGACCAGCAGTCTCCAGATCTGCACACAGATGATCACAGGATGGGACCTGTCAGCCTCAGTAACAGCATTAATTGTATAACTGCACAATTACATACATACGCACACAAACCCATATATCTGTATCTCCTATTGGTTCTGGTTTTCCAGTAAATCAAATAAATATCAGAAAACCTAAACTGACTCCATAAAGCAATCAAAGAACCAGGCTTGATCTTTGGCTCTGCCATCTTTAGCATGTTCTCCCAGGATCTCTGCATCACGACTACAGGGAAAGGGCAAGCTTGTGTGTCAGCTATAGTCGGTCTTTCTCCTAGAAAGTGAGGTTTTCTGGAAGTCTCATCAGAGACTTCCGCCCCTATCTCATGGGTACCACATGAGCAACCATAACCACAAAGGGCCCTAGGAGAACGAGTAGTGTTAACTGTGCATGCTGCGGGTCTAAATTAGAATTCTGTTGCTAAAGAGGAGAATGAAAATAGGATAGGCAGACGGGAGCAAGACGGCAGAGCGCTAAGCAACAGGGAAAGAACCTCTCCGAGTGCTGTCATCCACACACTGGAATATAGCAACATGGGGAGATGGAGGAGGAGGGAGGCGAGCCTCCCCGGACCCAGTAAGGACCTGAGGTGCGAAGTGAAGCCCACAGAGACAGCGAAAAGACAAACTTCAACGAAGAACAAGGAGGTACCCAACGGCAACTTCCCCCCAAGACAGGAAACACTGTGCAAAAGAAGCGGTCCGAATCTGGGGACACACAGCAAGTGCTGGGGACAGTGGAGACTGCCAAGGAGAGACACAGCCATGGAGGGGAACAGCAGATGGGAGACACTGCGCTGGCTGGCGCGGAGGACTGCACAGGCTGGGGGTGATGAGGAGGGCTCAGGTGAGAGAGCGATTGGCTGGAACCATTTTGGAGAGGGATCCATAGCACTCTGAGTGGCTGATGGCTCCCTCTAGCGGTTCCAAGCTGGATTCAGGCCCATGGAATGAATGCTGGCGGCTGCAAGCTGCCAGAGGGTGCAGGTTTGCCGGCTTTCTGGGATAAATCTACACATGACGCTGTCTACATATGTTGTTCACGGGTGACAGCAGAGACAAACCTGGAAGTGGACTATTGTTGCTTTTTGATTTTTCTGTTTCTGTTTTCCTCTCTCCCTCTTGCTTTATTTTTCCTTTGTAGTTTTGCTTTTTTTCTTAGCTCTTGTTTTCTTTTTCTTTCTCCTTCCTTGTTTGAACTTGTGTTTGCACAAGTGTGAACACGGCGTTCAGCCTCTTTGCAGTTGTGGTTCTATTCTACGCTCAGCTCCTCTTCCTACCTCTGTCTCCTCCCCCCATCTCCTCACCAGCTTCCCCCAATTAACATGATCCTCCTCTGTGCTCCAGCCTTCCGCGCTCTTCCTCTTCTTCCGCGTCTCTATTTTCTCTCTAACCCATTTTAAATTTTAACCCCTGAGGGCAAAACTGACATACTAAAGACTTATATGCTGCATACAATCTTCTGGATTGTTTTAGATTTTATTATATAACCACAAATCTACTTCATATGGTTAAAGGTGGCAAATGAATGCTTACTTTAGTTTGTCCTTTTCCAGGCTGTGTTTTATGTTACTGTTATTGGTATCACTACAGCCAAAAGTGACGTAATTGTCCTAAATAGAAGTTACAAACATCACCCCAGGAATTAAACTAAAAAAAAAAAAAAAGAAAAAGAAAAAGAGAGAAAAGTGAGGAGATCCTTGAACAAGACCCAACTCCAAACATCTCCAAAGGCAAACCAAGGGGGCAGTGAGACGGACCGATCCAAGACCCACCCACCCCCAGCCTCTCTGAAGTGGTAACAACGAAGCAACTGAATGAGGCTCTAGAAATATCCGACCAGAAATAATCTCTCAACTAGCTGCAGAGATGGCGTCCATCATGAAAACCATGCTTAGTGATTCTAGAGCAGACACAGACAAGCAAATAGATGAGCTGAAAAAATTATGGAAGCCATGAATGCTCAGCATAGGAAAGAAATGGGATCCATAAGGCAGATTCAAGCAGATATCCAGGAGAATAAAAAGTCTACAGAAAGTATTCAGAGCAGATTAAGTCAATCCGAGGACAGGATCTCAGATACAGAAGACAGGCTTGCAGCTAGCAACCATGAAAAGAAAGATTTCTTAAAAATAGCAAGAGATTACAAGAAATCAATACAACAGCTTCTAGATGATACAAAGAAGAGTAACTTAAGAATTAATTGGAGTCAATGAAAAAGCATGAGATAACACAAATGATATTTTAAAAAAACTTCCCTGGTAGAGAAACAGAATTTGACATACAGTTAGTGAGGCAATATAGAGCTCCAATGGGCCATGACTAAAAAAAAAAAATCTACAGCCAGGCATATCACAGTCAAGATTTCAGAAATTCAGCATAAGAATACAAGCTGAAAAGCTGTTAGGGAAAAGAAACAGATCACCTATAAAGGAAAACCCATCAGAATCACAGCTGATTTCTCAACACAAACCCTCAAGTCAAGGAGAGCTCGGAGTGAAGTATTACAAGCTCTAAAGAAAAACAACTTTCAACCCATATTGATGTACCCTGAAAAACTATCTTTCAAAACAGATGGTGAAATAAGACACCCCCATGTCAAAGAATAGCTGAGGAAATTTGTGATCACCAAACCAACACTCAGTATGTTTTGAAGGACATTCTAGAAAGAGAAAACAAGGATTATGACCCTATAAACACCAACAGAAGAAATTCACCAGGCAAGACAAACAACGGAGGAAGGGAGGAAAAAAAGAGGGGAGCCAACAAGTGGAAAATAACATGACAAGGGTAGGTCAGTCAACGCATGACAGCTGTAACCATCGATGTCAGTGTCCTCAGTTCACCAGGCAAGAGACACAGGCTGGCAGAATGGATCAAGAAGCATGATCCAACAGTATGCTGCACCTCGAGCTTCTAGAAAAAATAATATCAAGTCAAGCCCACAGCCCAAAGAAGGCAGGAACTTGTAAAGATCAGGGCAGAAATTAATGCAATTGAGATGAAGAAAACAACAGAAAGAATTAATGAATCAAAGAGTTAGTTCTTTGAAAGAATAAATAAAATTGATAAACCCCTAGACAACCTTATGAAAAAAAAGGAAAGAAAAACTCAAATTCATGCAATAAGGAATGAATATGGTGAAATCATTACAGATCCTATAAAAATGTAGAAGATCATCAATACCTACTTCAAAAATATTTACTCTCATAGGATGGAAAACACAGAAGATCCTACATACGTATGAACTACCAGAGCTAAATCACGAAGATACAAAAATTCAGGATGACCCAATGTCAGTTGATAAAGTGAAAATGTAATTTAAAAATTACCAACAAAGAAAAGTTCAAGTCCCAATGGATTCACTGATCAATTCTACAAGAAATTTAGAAAAGATTTAATGCCAACACTCCTCAAACTCTTCAATGAAATGGAAAAGGAAGCAATTCTCCCTAGTTCATTTCTGCAGGCAAGTGTTACACTGATATCAAAACCAGAGAAGGACCCAACCAAAAATGAGAAGTACAGGGCAATCTCCCTAGTGAACATAGATGCAAAAATTCTCAATAAAATACTAGCAAACAGAATGCAGCAAATCATCAAGAAGATTATACACCATGAGCAAGTGGGATTCATCCCAGGGATGCAGGGATGGTTCAATATACACAAATCAATAAATGCAATATACCATATCAACAAAGCCATAGACAAAAACCACATGATCATCTCAATAGATGCAGAAAAACTTTTGACAAAGTCCAACACACAGTGATGATAAAAACCCTACAGAAAATCAGAATAGATGGTCTTTACCTCAATCTGATCAAAGCCATCTATGACAGCCCAACATCCAACATCATATTACATGGACAAAAATTGAAAGTTTTCACTTTAAAATCAAGAACAAGACCAGGAGGTACACTGTCACACTCCTATTCAACATTGTTCTGGAAACATTAGCCAGAGCAATTAGACAAGAGAAATAAAAGGAATAAGGGTAGGAAAGGAAGAAACAAAATTATCATTATTCTCAGATGACACAATACCCCATATGGACACCCCCAAAACTCCACCAAAACACTCCTAGAATTAATAAACAAATTCAGTAGCATAGCTGGATACAAAGTCAACACTCAAAAATCAATAGTGTTCCTATACACAAACAACAAACACACTGAGAAAAACATTAGAGAAACCATACATTTCACAATAGCATCCAAAAACCTGAAATACCCAGGAAGCAATCTAACAAAAGAAGTAAAAGATTATACAGCGATAGTTACAGTACTCTGAAAAAAGAGATTGAACTTCAGAAAAAGAGAAGATATTCCTTGCTTATGGATAGGAAGAACCAACACTGTGAAAGTGGCCACATTCCCAAAATTGTGATATACAGATTCAATACAATCCTGATCAATATACCATTAGTATAACTCACAGATCTAGACAAAATATTCCTAAAATTCATCTGGAACCAGAAGAGACCCAGAATAGCAAAGGCAATCCTGGGCAACAAAGACAAGGCAAGAGGTATCACAATCCATGACTTAAAATTATACTACAAAGTTGTGATAAAAATCTGCATAGTATTAGCAAAAAAACAGACCTGAGGATCAGTGGAACAGATTGGAAGATGCAACCACAACCACAAACACACTCAGCCACCTTATCTTTGACAAAGGGGTCAAACATGTTCACTGGAAGAAAGACGGCCTCTTTAATAAATGGTGCTGGAAAAACTGGCTCACCACATGCTGAAGACTTAATACTAGACCCATGTCTATCACCTTGCACTAAGCTAAAGTCAAAATGGATCAAAGATCTAAATATTAAAACAAATACTAAATCTACTGGAAGAAAAAGTAGATAGAAATCTTGAAGATATAGGGGTAGGCAGAGAGTTGATGAACAAAAACCAAACTGCATGGGAAATATAGGACCCAACAACTGGTTTCTCATTGAAAAGTTTTTGCACATCAAAGAAATCACCAACTGACTAAAAAGAAAATGCACAAATTGGGAAAAAAATTTTAGCCAACTGTCCCTCAGACAAAATACTTCTATCTGGAACCTGTGAAGAATTTTTAAAAAATCAGCCCCCCCCCCCAGTTCAAAGACCCAATCCATAAATGGGCATCTGAAATGAATATACACTTCTCAGGTAAAGAAAAATGAATGACAAATAAATACATGAAAAAATGTTCAACATCATTCATCATTCAAGAAATGCAAGTTAAAACAACACTGAGATTCCACCTCACCCCATAAGGAATGGCTATCATCAAGAAATCAACCAGTAACAAATGCTGGAAGGGCTGTGGGGAAAAAGGAACCCTTCTCCACTGTTGGTGGGAGTGCAGACTGATGCAACCACTGTGGAAATCAATGTGGAGATTGCTCAGTAAACTAGGATTAAAGGTCCCATTCAGTCCAGTTATTTACCTTTTGGGTATTTTTCCAGAAGAATAGAAAACATCATACCACAGCAACATATGTACACCCATGCTTATAGCAACATAATTTATAGTAGCTAAATAATGAAAACAACCCATATGCCCATCAACTGAGGAATGGATAAAAAGATGTGGTATTTTTATATAATGGAATATTACTCAGCTATAAAGATAAATTGAAGGCTTTTATAGGCAAATGGATGCAACTAGAAATCATATTCATCAATGAAATAAATCAGACTCACATATATATATATATATATATATATATATATATAAAATTGTCTCTCTAGTATAAGAACCTGAAAGAGTAAATAAAATCTGAAAGATACAAAAGATATTGTAAAAGGGAAAGAAACTGCTCAAAAGGAAAGAACAGCTGGAAAAAAAAAAAAGACTAAAGACAACAGTGAAGGGGCTGGGGATATAGTTCAGTGGAATAAGCGCCTGCCTAGCTAAGCATAGGGTCCTGAGTTCGATCCCCAGTACTGCCAAAAAAAAAAAAAAAAAAGAAAAAGACTAAAGGAAAGAACAACTGGGATGAAGGAAAAAAAAGAG
The DNA here is from genome assembly GCA_004027595.1 of Dinomys branickii. Taxonomy (NCBI): domain Eukaryota; kingdom Metazoa; phylum Chordata; class Mammalia; order Rodentia; family Dinomyidae; genus Dinomys; species Dinomys branickii. The sequence goes on along the minus strand of PVLD010001877.1, from coordinate 95,437 downwards.
AGAAGGAAGGGAAGAATTATGTATACATATGTACACAGCATAGTTAAGGTAACTGTACTACTAATTTCTACTGATTTATTGAAAGGATCAGTTTATGTTTAATTGTTTGATCAATCTTACATGCCTATATATCTTTACCTGAGTAACCAATTTGAAGATAACAATATGTAATACAACAACCACTGTTAATTTTCTAACACCTTGTTTGAAATTCTGTATTAGTTTGATTGTTTTTGTGTTATGTCTTTGTGTATATTAAAAAGAGAAATACAAACAGCAAATAAATATATGAAAGAATGTTCAACATCATTGGTCATTTGAGAGATGCCAATTAAAACACTGAGATTCCATCTCACCCCAGAAATAATGGTTATTATCAAAAAATCAACCAATAACAAATGCTGGAGTGGCTGTGGGGAAAAAGCAACATTTTTTCACTGTTGGAGGAGTGTAGAGTGGTGCAAACACTGTGGAAATCAGTGTGGAGATTCCTCAAAAAACTATAATTGGCACTCCCACTTGAACCAGGTATTCCCCTTCTGGGGGTCTTCCCAGAATTAAAAACCTCATACCACAGTGGTGTATGTGCACTCATGTTTAAAGCAGCATAATTTGTAGTTGCTAGATCTTAGAAACAATCAAAATGCCCATCAACTGAGGAATGGATAAAAAAGATGTGGTCTTTTTATATAATGGTGTATCTTCAACCATAAAGGATAAACTGGAGCCTTTTTATAGGTAAGTGGTTGAAGCTTGAGTCCATACTCATCAGTGACATAAACCAGACACAAAATGTGTAAACATTATATTGTCTCCCTGGTGTGAGAAGCTAAAAGAGTAAATGTGATCCAAAATGTATAATACTATAAAATGGGAAGAAACTTCAAAAGGAAAGAGAACTAGGGGAATAGGAAAAAAGAAGCGAGGGAAAAGCAAAAGAAAAAAAAGAAAAAAGTAAGAGGTATGCTGCTAATTTCTCTCAGTCTAATGAAAAGACAGGTTTGTGCTAATATTGTGTGGACAATTAAATGCTGATATCTCATACTTTGAGTAGCTAATTAAGATAACAATGCACAATGTGTGGACCATTGTTATCGTCCTATCATATTGTTTTAGAATTTTGTTCTTATGTTTATGTGTTTATAGTTTTTTTCCTTCTTCTTTAAAATAAAAATTTAAAAATAAACAAATAATGAAAATAGGGTAAACAAACATATACATGCGGCACAGAAACTTGCACAGAAGAGAAATGTAGCCAAATCTTAAATGAAGCAATAATCTTGTTAAACTACAATTTAATGTAAAGTACCAAAATGCACATTTCCTCTTCTCTCAAACCCTATATTCACAGGCATCTCTGTGATCACTAAATAGGAAAACTAATGACATCATTTAAAATTGACACAACTTTTCATGAAATCTGACAACTGGTTCTATCAGTACCCAAGCTAGTCACTAAGTTATTCCCCTGCTGCACCAAGAGTAACCTAGTGCACACCACAGAGTATAAACAGCACTGCAATACCTACCTCTAGCAGAATATACAAAAAACTATACACCAGTAAGAAAAAAGGCAGGCAACTCTACAGGGAAAAATGGGGGTGGGGGTGCAGCATCAGTCGTGAGTAGGAACTTTATAAAACATACAAATGGCCATTAAACCAACTTTATTGGTTATCAGGGAGATGCAAATCAAATCTGCAACATGGTACCAGTAGGACCCGCAGAAAGGGTGAAGTGAAAGGACCAGAAGTATGTATCAAGTGTGGCCAGATGCAGAATAACCAGACTGTCAAACCCTCTTCATGGGAGTATAAGCTGGTACACGGCCCTTGGAACAGTGACAGTGGATCTACAACCGAATATACATACAGTCTATGCCTCAGAAGTGTCACATCTTGGTGTACACTCTACCGAAATTCACACTCACCAAGAAATGCACACAAAATGTTCATGCAAAAATACCAACGTTGCCAGGGATATGGCTCAGCTGCACAGCGCCTGCCTGGCAAGCAAATGGTCCTAAGTTTGATTCCCAGTACCACCCCCCCCCAAAAAAAAAAACCAAAGAAACAAAGTAGAATCATGTCACTAACAGTAGAACAGATAAGTTGGGGGCTATCACACCGAGAATTAAGCAGTACACAACAGGAATATCAGAAGCCCCAAGCAGAACCAAAGAAGTCAAACACAAAGGAAGTTAAGCTTATTGTCTGATGCTGTTTACAATCAGACAAATTGCGGAGAGAAAACCCACAAACTGCAAAACTAACCTGACTGGGACTCGCTATGAATATGAATGGTGTTTGTGATGAAAATGTTCTAAACTTAAGATTTTTGACCATGGCGTGCAGCTCTGCAAGTACACTAAAAGCCAGTTTGCTTTATATACATACATTATGGCATGCAAATTATGTATCAATAAAGACTTTTTCAGAAGCATGACATCAGAAATCAGGACCATGGCTGCAACCATAAAGTATGGATGGATTGCTGGCAACTCAGTAACATTACTTTTTTGATTTGGGTGCTGAGAGTCTTTTAGCTTGTGAACAATTTATTATGACATCATACTCCGATTTTCTGTAGACATTATACTTCAAGAATTTCACTTTAAAATATAACTTAGTAGTGCCTGAATCTTCAGAAGTAATTTTCTAAGAGCCCAAACCACTTCCTTCCCACAAGCACCATAGTGGACCCCACGCACCCAGCCCTGGCTCATTCCCCTCATCCTCTAACTGACCTCCTATTTATTTTATGCCTTGCTTAAGTTTGCTTTACCCAAGGGGAAGCCTGCCTGTGCTGCCAGCTTCCTCAGACACGTCATATGCTGCCTGTCTTTGTTACTTCATTTCTCTCTCTGTGACGTCTCATTTTAAACTTAAGAATTATTGCTTCAGAAGAACTTAGCATTTGAAGTACAGAAGGTTTTATAACCTGCTAAGTTTCACACTAAACCTGAGAACTGTTACTTCTATATTGGAAAAGTAAGAGGTGGGGTCCTTTTGCCATAAATTCCTCTGGCGGAGTCATTTCCTTCTAACTGCTGATAATCCCCTTTAACCAGTAGTTTTCAAACTACTGTTCACAATGGTTGTAAACTGAGGTCACAATCAGCACATTTTTTAAAAGAAACACAACAGAATAGGAAAATACCAGAATGCCTAGCATATAGCAAGAAAGCGCTTTCAAAAATTATTCTGTATACACCAGTGTATAATACTTGGTCTCAACCCAGTAAGGTTTGCTGAGTTGTGGTAAAAAAAAAAAAAAAAAAAAAAAATTCAAAAGTGCCAACTTTAAATCTGTTTCACAGGGCATAGTCTAAGCTAGGGGCAGACCCATGGGTCCTACCATTTGCTCGGCCTTGGGGGAAAAGCAAAGGAAATTAATTCGGTTTCAGTAGACTGAGAACAGCGCTGGGAAAGGCAAGGGGGCAGCTGTGGCAAAAGCTGAGGAGCAGAGAAGGCGGACAGTGATTTCAGATGTGGTGCTCAGCAGGACAAAATAAACCAAAAGAAGTGGACTTGCTCAACAGTAACCACTATCAGCAATTATGAGGAGTATTTTAAGCATGTTGTATAAAGGACCCGTTTACAATGGTGAAAAAGAAATAAACAGTTACTGCTTTCCTAATAAACTGTTTTGGTGAGTGTAAAACGTTTTCTTCTAATGAGCATGCTTCCAAAATCCTGAATGGGGTAAGTTCACACCACAGCTGCTGCTAACCACACTGCATCTCCTAGCTATTCCATACTCCCAGAACGTACTTTTACATTCCGAAAGACTTAAAAGTTACTGTTAACTATTAAAGTACTAGTGTGTGCTTATAATTCAGCCAGTGGAACTGCATGCAGTCTGTGATGAAAACCAGTTGCCGTAACAGTGTTTCCATAGCGACCCTCTGGGGACCAGGGCTGGCTCTGGCTCTCTGCACAGCTGGAAACTCTTACATTAGCATGCCCTGAGAAAGTGCTTTTGGGCTCAAGGCTCCAACCATGACACCATACCATAAATTTCTATGGGATAAAGTTTTTTTTCAGGGCTTCAAGGGGTATGCTGGGGGAGGGAGGTGTCACAAGCCATGAAGTTATGCTCATCAACATTTCAGACAAAAGAAACTACTTCCGGCTCCCTTAAGAGCCCTTTACATTCAAACTGCCCCAAGTTGGTCCGACAAAAAGCAGCACAAATGGGGTATTACGTGGCTAGAAAGGAGCCAGGGACACGAACCCCCAACTGAAGCAACCTGAGGGTTCCAACGTGCTTTTCTTCTTTCCCAAGTGGTTCACTTCCACTATAAATTATCACTTCCCACCAACAACAAAAAAACAAGTTGCATTTCTAAATTATTTACTGAGATCAAACCCCAGTGCTCAAGGGGGCCAGGAAACCACAAGGATACCACCACCAGTCCTGGTCCCAAGTCTCTGAGCGTGCAGACAGCAAGTCACTGTGCGTCACTACTCACAGCAGCCTGCCCTGCTCTCTGGGCCCCTGCCTTCCTCCCACGAGATCCAGGTTCTGTCTCCTGGTGTGCCAATCGTCTGGCCTCAGCTTTTTGTCCAGATTTCCTGAAAGACGGAAATCACAGGTGTGACTTGCAGACTTCTGCGGACTGTTACCAGGCTCTCTTCGCGGTTGACGGTGTCACTTATGGTAAACAATGCAGATGCTCTCCCACTTATGATCACCAGACTCGTGCCTTTTCCACTCACAGCGGTAAGAAAGCCGCAACTGTACACAGGTGTGGAGGCTTCTCCAGGCTGGCCGCATGCCCGAGTGGTCCAGGCAGCCATGTGATCTCCAGGTATACACCCAGCACTGCCTTCTCTGCATTACCTGAGTTATTCAACACTTTATTACAACATTATAAAATAGGCTTTTTCGTTAAATGATTTTGCCCAAGCATAGGCTAATGTAAGTGTCCTGAGCACAATGTAGTCCAGGCTAAGCTATGATGAGGTCGTTGCTATCAAACGCACTTTCCGTTTATATGTTCAACCATGATAGGTTTATCAAGACCGTTTGGCTGGGGATATAGCTCAGTGGAATAAGCGCCTGCCTAGCAAGCGCAGGGTCCCGAGTTCGATCCCCAGTACCGCCAAAAAAATAAAAAAACAAAACCTTGCTATCAAGACCGTTTATCCCCGCTCGAAAGGGAGGAACATCTGCATTTACTTCTGAGGGAAAACCAGCGTGCTACTAATTTGAATCTTGAATACCTTTAACAGACAGATATATGGGAAGGCAGGGAAGACGCACAGGAAGAGTATTTAGAATTGCGACATTTTAAAAGATGTATCTTTATTGTTTTATAAACAGTTCAAAACATAAATACAGAATCTGCTGAACTGAAATGTTCGTAATTTGGAGAATGAAAGAGATTGCTTTTCCTCCTATCCTCATGACACGTGCAGTCATCTGAAGATCTTTAACTCTGGGGCAACAGTAAACTTTTCTTGGGAGGGATCTGCCTCTTCCAACCTACCTCATTCCACCCAACTTCAAAGTGCTGACAGTCACAGTGCTATAGCACATGGCACTTCTGGTCTGTGTCCAACTATTCACCCTGGTCAATTCCAGGAAGTACTGGTGTCACAGGACACATTTTCTTCTTTACGTGGGACATTCATGAAAGACAAATGAAGACACAGAACATTAACTGACTACCATGCTGTGGCCTGTGAATGAAGGAAAAATAACCAGGGCAGTATTTATTCAATGATATTTATAAGCAAGCCCTACACAAGCCCGCACCTCAATAGTGTTGCTGTCACTTCTTAGGGAAGTCTGTTTCTCATCTGTGCCATCCCCCCCCCCATAATGTAATCATAAGAAAACGCTTCCCAAGTAGACGGTGGGGTCCGATTCACTTCAGGACACCAGGCACTGCCACCTCCTCACTAGTGACCAGCAGAACCAATCACTCCACACAGGCACCACAGGCGGCCAAGCTGACTTTCTCGTGCTGGCCTTCAGCTCCCATCCTCCGTCCTACAGGCAGAGGTGCCTGAAGTAAAAGCAGCCACGGAGCTCACATACACGATGTGTTTAACAAGTGATTCTGAGATTACTGCTGTTGCTGCACATGCCATGGGCACCACCACCACCATCACGTGGGCACACGTGGCCTCTCAGCACAGGCTGTAGAAGGCCCAGCAACTGCAGCGATGCAGACACCAAGCTACTGTTGCTGAGCTCTTGCCACTGGCCAGGCAGTGCACAGAGCATTTTACTCTCCTTGAACACAACAATGACGGCACAGGGGTGTATAACGTAACTGCCGCTGTAAGATGAGGAGGCCGGTGTGTACCAAGACCACACCACTTGCCCAAGTCAGCTGTTGCTTCGCTGTCAGTACTCGGGGTGACTGAAATGGGAAGCTGCAGGGCTCTACCTTCGGGCCCTCTGCTCTTACACTTGACCCCACCATCCCGCCAGTCAGGCAGCACCCTTCTTCCCCACCTTGTGACTCAGTCCGCTGAGCTCCACAGCACCGTGACTGGCCACAGCGATGAAAGGGTGACACTGAAGATCTAGAGCAAGTCTTCACCGTGCGAGCCAAGAGCCAGGACACACCGCTTGGGGTAGTGACTTGCAGTCCCAGTCCTGGTCCCAGCCTCCTCTGCCGGAGGCTGGCCGGGACACTGTCCACACCGTTCCACCCATCACACCTGCGCATCCTAGGCTGGCCCATGACCTGCTTGCTCTCCCAGAATCGTGACACACTGGTGCTAACTTTGTTTGGAATTTAGGCTGGTATAATACGCCACCTTTGTTTTTCACACGTTTGTTTCCTGTTAATTCCCTTCTTTCCTGAGAGATGACAAATACTATGACGCATGCTCTTTCGAAGATAAAGGAAGCTTTGAAACAAACAAGAAACAACACTTAAGCCAACAGTAGCACATTTACATTTACATTATGTTGCAAGATGCCAAAAGTCAAGTCTCATTCAATGGCCCCATTTTTGAAATATACAAAAATATTCTCTATAAATAGTACATAAAAGACTATACAAATCACACAAAAATTAAGTCCACTCTCCAAAGTTTCTTTTTAATTATCTAACTGCCAACTTTTAGGTCAGTCACTTCAAATCCCTGTCTGTTACTGCTGTCTGCATATTTAAGTTCTGGGAAAGCCTTCAGAACTTAAGTTTTCATGATTTAAAATGAAAGCAAGACACAAAGGTCAGTTCGCTATCAGATGTGAAAGCCGCCACAGTTGTGCAGTGAATCTGGAGACCGGAGCGCCAGCTTTCTTCCTCGTCATTCCCACTGGCGACGATGGACACCTGCACGCCGCGTGCTCAAGCTCCTCGCCGCTCCTGCGCCCTGCCCGGGGGCCTCACAGGGCATTGTACTCCACACATTTTGACGGGTCTGTGGGAAAGTGCTTCTGGCAGATGGTCATTAACCTCTTCAGTCCCTAAAAACACGAAGCGAATAAAGTTGGTCAGGACATAGCTGCGCCATTTCACACTGTCCTCATCTGGACTCGCTCCAGCTCGCCAGCGCAGCATCCCCTGCCACGCCACTCGGAAGGATATAGTCCTGTCTGTTCATGTGCACCGGAAGAAAGGACGGCAGTGCTCACTGTCACTAACAGCAAAGACACTGGAACGAGCCAACTGCCAGCAGTGGGGAACACAGGAATACACTTTCATAGCTTACAGATACAATACTTACTCTGCAGCAATAAAAATTAACTAACTTGAGCTACACGTAAAAATTCGGCCTGCCTCAGCCAGGTTCCAAGAGAGAGCAAGACCTAACCGCCCAGCCGAAAACCACCACCAAAGCTGAAAGGCTAACTTCTGTAAGCACCTAACATTTCGGGCACTACTTATATAACATCTCTGGGGAAACAGAAAATGGCCACGCAGATTACTTCCTTGTCCTGTGGCCTGACTGAGATGATCTGGTTAGGAAGGACTGATGTGCACGTCTTACAAGCTGCTGACTGTGAGAGCCCAGGGAGAGTGGCTACGGGCACTGCGTGTCACTGTGACAGACGGTATAAAATACACGGCCAGAAATGCACAGGACAGAGTTATTTTTGAAAAAAACAAGAAAAAAAAAATTCAGAACAATGGTTACTTCTAAGGTAAAGGAAAAAAATACAGATTCAATGGTTTTCAGACTTTTTGATAATTATTATTCACTTTGTAACTTATATTTTACATACATTCTCTTTTAAGTACCAAATACTACATAATAAAAACATTTCGGTACAACAGGAAAGGCGAAGCACAACATCCCGAGCGTGGCCGGACCACTCCTGCAGAGTTCATCAGAAGCGGCTGCTGCACGCCCTTTCTTCTGTACCCTCGGCATCGGTTACCACAACCCTGCGTGCCCTTTAGACCACTGTAAATGCCTCAGCTGATTCCCTGTGATCTCACCAACTTCAAGTGCTTTCTCCCCACCTCTTCTACAGTCTGACCAAGTCTTCTTCCGTGTGTAACCACATCTTAGCTGATGGCAGGAACAGTCCCTGCGAACCATCACTCAGGTTTGGGAGCTCAGTGGTAGAATGCTTGCCTTGCAGGTGGGAGGCCCTGGGTTCGAACCTCAGCATTGCAATCCAATCTCTCTCATCCTTTGATTGATCTTTAAAAATCTTTAGTTGGTATTTAGTTATTCTTCCTCGTTTTTCTCAATACCTTCCGAGCCATTCTCCAGATTCTCGGCAACACTGTACAGAGGCTGGGCCCGGGCAGATGCACACACCATCCCACCAGGGGTTCACAAAAATTTAACACCACGCCATTCTCACTACAATAAAAACAACGAAGTCCTACCCTCGGAAGCCGAAAGTCGACCATGTGCAGGCCTAGAACTTAACGACCCCTAACATAATTTTTAGCACTATTTTAACATTCCTCACCTTGGGTTCACAAAAATTAAAACCAGACAGTTCTCCTTACCATAAGAAAAACAATGGAATGTTACCCTCATAAGCCAAAAGCTGACTAGGTACAGGCCTAGAATATTAAATATTGACAATAAGAGTATAGTATATAGCACATTACCTGATACTTTATTAGTATTCTCTCCAAACCTCACTTTCTTCCCTGGCATGACACAACTGAGATACCCTCCACTCTTTCAACAAGAAAAAGCAGCATCATGCAGTGACAACAGAAGAGGTAGTTATACAACCCAGTAACAGAAGAAAAGTATTAGAAATTTAGGGAGAAAACATTTAAAAAGTCCTAAAAATGTATGCTGGTATAATAGATACCTAAAACATCACCAAACACTTAGAACTCTCACTGTGTAAATATGTACATATTCAGCAACTCTTACGCTCAATGAAATCACCAAAACAACAAAATCCCTAAAAAATCTGCTTGGTTCCCTAATACGTAGACAACACGAATAATAAATTACTTCTACAAATTAAAGTATGATCTAACAGAGTCACTATCAGTAACCCATGATTTAATATTCTACTTAAGAGCCCTCTGTGTACTTAGAGCGTCTGCACCATGCTACCTAAGAAAGAGGGGCACAGCTCTTTCAGGTAACTTCCAAGGCGGACTTTTTCAAGCAAAGAGTGAGCATGTAACTCACTTTGCTCCTTTGTTTTGTTTTGTGGTTGCTCCTAGTGTTAACTGGGTGTTTATTTTAGCACAAAGACCCTTCCTTCTTCTCAGAGCCAGCTTTCTCTGCCATGAGCTCTAGTCATGTATACACAGACTTGTGATCTGGAGTCTCAGAAGTACATGTGATGTCACTAATTTGGCTTCTTTATGTTTCCTGAAGAAATAGGTGAAAGAGAAGCAAACCTAGGAAAGAAAACACCTTGATGAAACACAAAGAGCCTCAGCAGCAGCAGAATATGACAAGAACTGCTACGAGCACAGAGGAGGCCGACTGATGGGAAGACCGTTAGTCGCTGCTTTCCATTACAAGAGCTGGAATCGTAGGTGCCTGCTTCTTATACAAGACATCTGTGTTGCTTCTTTACACTCAGCAAGCAGATTCTACAATATAAACACATACAGTGGTACCTCAGTTCATGAACTAATTCTTTCCATAATTCCAGTCGCAGAATGCATTCCATGATTCTGGCTGAAACTGAACTGCAAGCAAATATGCCAGAATCACGGAAAGAGTTCGCAAATGGAGGTACCACTGCACGGTACTAATATGCTGCTTGGAAACTCAGCTGCCTAAAGGTATGAAACTCTGTTACAGTCATGAACAATTACTAGAACACTACAATAAATTTTTAGTATAAAGACTGATAGGACACAGCACAGAATTTTAAAGGTGCATAATCTCAGGACAACGTATGGTCCCTTTCCAACTAGAAACAAATCTTTCCCATTAGTCCCCTTAGGATTTCAGTTTCAACTATTTGTGGAGGCTTAGGCGACTAAAACTAGCTCAGTGAGAACAGTTTAAAAACTGGTGGCATTTTAATTGACATTTTACTTCCACTTATTAATATTTATTATTTTATTTTAGTCTTTTGAGACTGGGTCTTGCAATGTAGTCCAGGCTGGCTCTGCCTCGCTTTTCTGTCTCACATACTAACTTTCAACCACAAAGCCAGAGTACTTAACTCACACCACGGCCCCCAGCCCCACATGTGAACACCCACAGCCTCTCCAAAGCACAGCTCTGAATGAAACCGGTATTTACAAGTGACTTCATGAAGGCTACCACACACCCTTCTGTGCTAGGATGACCTCTCCTTTCATACCACTGCCCTGCATTTTTCCTTTCCTGATCTGTCCTCTAACAGTGGAGCATATGACCGAACAAACCATATGGTACAACTTCTCCCCTCTTTTCCTGAGCTGTCTGTCCATCTGTTCCAATCCGGACCCCCTTGTATTGCTACCATCCAGGGTACCCTTTCACTTTCAACTTCAGAACTCCTCTCACCCTGCTTTGAGCTGGACTTCAGTTCCGGGACCTGGTGGTTTGTCTCCCTCCTTCTGGTGGATGATGTCCTTAGGCAGAGGCAGCAAACCATAACAGAACTTAAAGTCCTATGTTCAAATCCCAACTCCACCATTTACTAGCTGTGGGGCCTGGAGGCTGTGTGTCTCTCTGCGCCTCACTTCTCCTACTTATGGGGCAGAGAAATGACAACATCCACCACACACTGCTGCTGTCAAGTGCACTATGTAAGTGCCAGCTATGATGACCCCAGAGAACACAAATGCGAGAGGTCACATTTTTGAGACTTTACTTGTCAGAAGCATCATTAGCCTGTGTTCACCTCTGACTGATGGTTCAGCTACAAAGGGAATTCTAAGTCGGAAATTATTTCGCTAGTTGTTGTAATGGCCATCCTCTACTTTCCAGTGGCACTAATAAGAAATACAGTGGCAGTTTAATCCTTGATCCTCTGTAACTGTCCTCTATTTCTTTTCCCTAATCGGGGGAAGATGACATTTGTATGACCACCAGCCTTTCCTGGAGGAGGGTAATGTGGCCTTTTTTTATACATGTGGTCGAGAAATTTAAGATTTAATATATTTAACTGCTTATTTCCTGGCAAGTAAGCTGCCATCTTACGCAAAAGCATGGCACAGTTTAGATCAGCACGCTCAAGATGTGATTCTATAAGTACACAGGTGTGCTGTGATGCTGAAAAGGTGGTATCTGTAAAAGATAAATGCTAGCAATACTTCTCTCCTAAAATGTATTATGTGAACACTCCACAAGGTATCAAATGGGTAGGTAGTTCTTACCATGCAGCAACTTGCTCTTAGGAAATGGTTCATCAAAGCCAAGAACACCAGGCTACAGCATAAAGCCATCTGACCTACAAATGTGTATCACATAATAAGAGCACTGGTGCACAGGAAGCACTTCCAGTAACCACAGAGTGCCAAGCTATGATCACTTACTACAATGAGCAATGCTCCCATTAGAATAACTTTGGAAATACATGACTACATTAGAAGTCTGCAAATGTCCTATGGACGTTAAAATGTATAAATGCTAGAGCAGACAAAACATGCCAAACCTGAGATAGGAACACACACACCCACACCTGACATGAAATGTTGGAATACCATCTTACTGTACAATTTAAAATTTAAGTTTACTGAAAACAGCTAGAAAACAATTTGAGAAGAAATTAGAGTACTTTTTCTTTTTCAATTGCACAAGCTTAAGAAAAATCATTTGGAAACAGTCCACATACCTCAGAGAGGATACCAGCAAGACACAAAGGACATACTCAGGCTGGATACTCTGATGGTAGCAGTTCGAAGGACTTTATAAAGGGGTGGGCACCAAGGGACAGTAGTACAGTACCCATAGGTGTGACAGGCAGACTGCTGAGGGAGGAGGGGAGGGGAGCATTTACTGGAGTCCAGAGGTTGCTGCCTGTCAGATGGAAACAGTCACTGAAGAGAAGCAATGACTTGGGCTGAAGAGTGCGACACCTACAGGAACTCTAATGCGAAGAACCAGGAAAATACAGAGCCCAAACCTCTTCTCTACAATAAAACAGCCTACCAGGCCCCTCTCACTCCAACCCTACTCAGAAGCCAAAGGCAAAGAAGCAGGTCATCAATGTCGTTCATAAAAGTCAGGTTTCCAGAGCAACCGGAACTAGGTGAAGAAGGGTGAAGAAGTGTAAGGGACAGCGCCTTTTAGCACATCATTTTAAGATAGAATAATTCTAGTCTTAGTACAAGCCTCAAAATGTGTCTTGGGAATATCCTGGAGGGGTTGTAAAGAGTTAACTTTGCAGTCCTGACTTTGCCCTGGAATTCTTCTTCTTGTCTGAGTTGTTTCACCCCTCCCCTGGCCCTAGATAAACATTATAGTATATATCATTGTGGCTGGTGCCTGACCTGGTCACATGGAGCAAGGAAAACAACTGTGGCCAGGCCTAAACATTCCAATCTATTACCATGGAAACCAAAAATGTACATAAGGTGGGAACAAAGGCAGTTAAAGACACATTCCTGATCAACAAATTGGGAATGGGGAGCAGAGAATGGTCCAATTCTTTTATTAAAGTTAATTAAACTCTATTTGTCCTGAATGAGTTCTTTGATCTCCTGTGGAGTTCAACCCGATTTTTGATTTCTGCTATAACAGAAGACTCAAGGGGTCAACAAGCCTCTGATGAAACACTTTGCTTTCACTGTCCTTCCTTTGTTCATCTTCCTTCTCTTCCTTATGGACAAAAGTGTGTAGCAGATGTTTGAAAATAACTAAATAACAGTTTCTAAGTAATCTAGAGCTTTCTAAAGTCTGTGTAAAAGAAGCTTTCATATCTTGGCCAAAAAGTCCTATCTATATTTTGGTACAATGAACAAAGTCCTTGAAGTTACTCCCACCAATGTAAATCTAACCCCAGACCTAAAATGAGCTAATAAGCTACATAACTTTCCTTTGATCCATATGATGAGAAAACCTTCCCCGTGGTGTCTTTAATTTTAATGAGAAAGAATACTTCAAACAACTTCTACAGTTCAAATCTACTGAGGTCTGCATAAAAACCAAAAGATGAAATCATACTCCAGTGAAAGGCTCCTGAATCATTTTCTACCACATTCCATAAAACAAGTATCACACCAGCATTTCAGCTAAAAAAAGATGATTAATCCTCATGCTCCAAGTTTCCATTTACATGATGTCTGAGAAGCAAAATGACACAACAATGATGCATCAGAACAGCAGTCACTTCTGGCAGAGTAAGAGCCCTGGGACGGGAACAGACGTGGAGGGAGCTGCCGGGTGCTGCAGGAACACTCTCCATCTGGAGCTTGCTTCATAGCTTGGTGTAACACACATCAAGAATCACGGGCTGTGTAACTGAGGTTTGTTGTACACATCAAGAATTATAGCATTTGCTGAAATATACCTCAATTTAACAAGAAATAATTATTCAATTAAATTAATTTTACAATGACTTCCTTAGCAAATATCTTAGCATATAAGATTTGAGTTTATACAGTTACGATGCATCAGCAAATTGTGGTGCACAGACCACCTGTCTCTTACAGTGAAATAGCGTCCCTGGGTCATAGTACTGGCTGCCTGGGCATTACAGCTTCTGGGTTCAGCAGCTGGATCAGAGATGGTGGGAAGCAGATGGCCTACGATACTTACTATCTGATCCTTCAAGAAAAAGTATGCCAACTCCTGATTTAAACTTTAAATAATATATTTAATTTCCCTTTTGCAGGATCCTTCAAATCAGCCTCACCCAAATATCAGAGTAACAGGAGGAAGATTCACAGGATGGCTTAGTACTCAGGTAGTGGCAATCAAATATTTCACTAAACTGCCCAATATTCTTTTACTTAAGCTGCACTACAGATTTATCTTGAGGCACAGATCACATATTGGTCTTTTGCTTAACCTCACAAGATGTTTACTTTTTAAAAATTTGGTATCATTATTTTAAAAATAAGGGACCACATTTTTTAAAAGCCATAATTACAGCTTCTCATAAAAAGAAAATCAAAGTCTAACAACACCAGAACTAAATTCCTACTGTGACACTAAAGTGACTCTCACAACAGCGAGCCTAAGCATCACCTGGCACTGACACTGCACTTGCACAGTCCCGAGACAGCACTGAGGCTGTGAGAACTCTCTCATATGTCACCGACTTTCACCTGAGGAGACATGGACCCATTAGTGCTCACAACTTCCCTCACCATCAAGCTATGAGCCCCAACTACATCCTATCCACAAGGGTACTACTGGCCCCAGACTGTTGTCTTTCAGAAAGTTTATCTACTATATGAATTAGTACACACTATAGCTTTGGCCATGCTGTAGATGTAGCCCATGAAAACTGTATTCTAGTTTTAAAAATCAAGCAACTCTGTATCTTCAACTAAAACTTTTTGCCTTTAATACAGTCACTGGTGGCTATTAAGAAATGGAGATGTGCTTCAATCTGCCCAAGTGTATTTGAACTACACAACGTCTATAACTGGCAGTGGAAAGGCAGGTTGAAATATTTAAAATGCTAATGCACGTGAATGAGGCATAAAGCATGACATACAAATTAACATTTGGCACTTGGAACTGAAATACAAACAAGATAATTCATGAATATGGTAGTAACTGCTCTCTGGCATAAAATCTGAAAGCATTTTACGCATTTTAAGTAAACTTTAAAGTAAACTTCCAGCGTACCATCTTCAAATGTTTAAAACTGCCATCCACCAAATGTCATTATGCAGATATCTGGGATTTATGACAGTCTGGCAAAATTAGATTATAGTTGTTTTTTTCCCCCCTTTCCCACATTATCAGAAAAGTTTAGCCCAACAACAGTGAAAGCAAATCTACGTGAGACGTGTAATTTTAAGAACATAAGTACAAACATTTTGGATCTAGTCACGCAACTATGAGACTTCTATTACTGTTCCTTAAGGCGATTCCCAGCACTGAGGCCAGGTCTCTACTCAACACCTTTTTAGCCTAGTAGACACCGGATCTCCAACAAAAGTAAAGTTGGGCTTTGACTCTAAATTTGTTGCTCTTCACTGAACTCCCAAATTGTATGTTTTTTAAAGCAAACTGCAAATAATTTTATTGCAGTGCTAAGACAATTAAAGTGTAATAGTTCACCCTGTCTTCCATCATATAGGAAAGTCAAAGGATGTCTAGTGAGTACATTTTAAATACAAGCGCTTATCAAGAGCGCACTTCCACTCTACTGTACCCTATTCTACCCGCTGCACAGCAGCCCTCCTTCACCTGCAGATTTAACATGTAAATTACACATTATCAGGGGTGTTTTATCACACAAAAAGCTACCATACAAAAGGTTCAGTGCTACTCAAGATTTCAAGCACCCACTGGGGTTCCTGAGACAGACGCCCACAGACAGGAGGAGCTGTTGCAACTTGCTTTTCCCTCTTAAGACATTTAAGTTTTGGGAATTCAAGAGTATTTATGGCAAATAGTGTGCCTCCAAACTGTTTACCTGAATATATTTCCGCTGAGTTTCATCGTTTAATACATGCGCAACGTGCTTGGAAAAAATCTTTTCCCTGCCAGTTCTGGCATGGATGCCAACCATGGTGACGCCGATAGGCCAGGGAGCATTTCCAATGGCCATCTGAAGGTAAGCATCATTTGCCTGAAAGAAAAGTTTGAGAGCTCAGAAAGGCAAAAAATATCGTGTTGGTCTCAAGTTTTATGACAATTTTCATCCACCTCTTGGGTTTGCTGAAAACACTACATCCTTGTCATTCAAATAAAAAAGACTTAAAATATGAAGTGATCCTCTGCTCAGGACCGCAAATGCCCATGGAAAAACAAACCAAAGCTAAAGTTGAGTGAAAAGGACAAGTACTCCTTCCCAGCCTTTGTGCACGAGAAACTAATACATTTCAGATCTGGAATTCGCACACAGCTCATCAATACACTAATTCCAATCCAGTTCTCTACAGGTGACCTCAAGCAAGTCAACTGGCTTCTTAGCCTCCAGCCTCAAATCACTGCACTCTCTGCACAGCGCTGAGGCCTCTGGAAGCAGCAGGGACTCTGTGTGCTGGGACAACGCCACAGGGTCTATAACAGATGTGTACATGGAGACCCAATACCAGCCCAGAAACCAGCCAGCCAAGGGTTAGGTAACAATGGTTCATTTTTCACTTTAGCTCCCAACCACCCACTTGCCAAATCTTAAAATAAAACTTACAGAAAAGGAAGACAGAAACCAATGAAAACAAATGGTCTTTTTTCTAAATTAAGTCTGGCTAGCCATAAGGAAACAGGAGAAAAAACAGACAGCAAGTAAATTCTAAAAGACCCTCAGGGCTGCAGTGCAGGCCTCAAAGAGATTTCGATTTCAAAAATCAAAAACCTACATGTGATTGATATGTAGAGATGGTTTTAAAAATTAAGCTACACAGACAGGTAAACTAGAAGATCATTTTCTACCCTACAGACGTATTTGAACTTGCTCTGCTCAGTAGAGGGCAGACATAGTTGTATCATTGATTCTCCTGGGTATAAACTTTAACACTGGACCTGATAAAAGTTCCAGCATTCAGTTTTCCTAAAATCCCAAAGAGAATGGTCCAAACACATTATTAAAGGTTACTAGTTATTTCTGTGGTTTACCCAAAAGCTTTCCCTTGGTCATGATACACACTCACGAGGAAATAGTAACAAGAGGAAGGGCATCCACTCTAGTGGGCAGAAGCCCTGAAGTACTTTCTGCAGGGACGTGGACATTCCCCACCCATTCCACAGCAATTACTCTTACAGTCATGCAGCCGACAGAAACGAAGAATGCAATGTATCACTGTAAAGCAAACATAGTGTGCTTTCTGAGAGAACTAAGTGGTTCTCACAGGAGTAAAATCGTTAGCCTGATGCTCTCATCACACCAACTATGCAGTCATGCAGCAGGCCCTCCCCCGTGCCAAGCCACTGACCCTGCAGCTTGGGTTGCTGCACTGAAACCTCACCTCCCAGCGCACAGGAGGCCTTCTCAACTGTCACACCTTCATCCCTGGTGCAAGCTCACAGGCTCTTCTCTCTCTGTCCCCTCTACCAACAGTGCCTTCCCGGCCCTCCAAACGCTCCTGACAGGCCCTAGATCACCCTGCACAGCCCTCTCTGCTGCCATCTCCCAGGGTCCCCTTACAGCCAAGGCAGCAGGGCAGAATGGCGCCCCATGGGGCTCTGCTGGTACTGCGCCCTGAGGCAGAGGAGCTGGGCCATTCTCCCATAGAGACGCTACTGGAGAGTGGAGAACCTCCACTGGATCACCGGCCCGTGTTCAGATACATTACTATTAAATGGACTTTTACAGCTGATCTGGGGAAAGAATCTATGCAATATTGTTTCCATGGGAAAATCTGTTTTAAGTCAGAACTAGCCATCTACGAACTTTGAAATTCAATCAATTCATAAAGCGAACAGTGCCTCTGTTCAGCCTGCACTCTGAAGAGTCTTCCACTCTGTTTTAAAAATGACCACAGAAATAAAGTGGCAGACTAAAGCTCTGTCAGTCAAGGCCTAGTAATAATGCTGAGAAAATAACAGAGAATAAATGTTTTTCTACTAGCTGACTTCCTATTTATTCTTACATGTACTATGAAACATTCTCCCACACCAAACAGCATTATATTAAGCACAAAACCTAGATATGCTCATAGTAATATCACACACAGTGTAATTAAAAATGTACCTTCACATATTCTCTCTGCAACATGAATTTAATAATATCTGTTATTGATTCTTTAATATCAGCAGGAAGATTCTGAAAAAATAAAGAAAAACATCACTAATTTTGGAAGCTACAAATGTCATTTATTCTGTATCTATATATTCTAAGTTTCCAAAATAGTTAACAAAACCGTGCTTTGGAATGCTCACCCTTTTACGCAGCTTTCTGAAAAGCGGTCTGAGGTAGGACTCGGTCTGCTTCTGCGTGGCACTGTTCAGTTTACCCTGCACGCTGCGCTTCACATAGTCTTCTCTGGCATTCAGTTCTTTAGCCCAAACACCAAGCAGAAACTGTTGAAAGAACAGTACTATAAGAATACAATGCCGCCTAGTGGTTCAATAAGTTCTAAGTAAATATTTTACAGAGTCACAAACTTCCCTAGACTGTGCATTATGTTCCCGGCTCAAGATAATCCATTTACTCAAAAAAATACTATCAAATTTTTTAACTGCTTGAAACAAACTTTCACTGTTTCTTTTTTTTACTTTTACCTATTACATAAAATTCAACCAATGTAAATCAATCATCCATAGTACATCATATGCACTGTGTATTTGTTTTCTACATGTATTATAGCATTTAGACTTTCTACTTACATAGAATAGATAATTCAATTAAAAATTTCCACTATATTACCTAATGGCGAATAAAGAGAAAATAGGCATAAAAATAAAACAGACGATGATCCACTCCTTCTTTCCTTACTTCCACCCACAGAAAACTGCCCTAGAGCCCGGGTGTCTAAGCAACATGCACCTGAGTGCCAGCAAAGGCTAAGGTGGACACATTTCTGATGGTCAGAGACAAAGACAACTGTACAACAGTCCCCGTCCCCTGTCTCTGTTGTGCAGCGTCCTCAATTTATTTTAGAATTTTGATGACAATGTCTTCAAAATGCGAATGAAAGTCAAAGCATTCCCTGCACTTAAACCTTAGTCTGCATAGTTTGTAAGTAAACATTAAAGCGCACCGGGAATGGCTCACACTCTAGCCCACTGAGGAGAGGAATGCTTAGAAACCAAGATGGAATTAGCAATCACGGCAAAACGAGGGCCTGGGTGTAGAACTGAAGATGGAACAGCTTCCCAAGGTGACAGATGTGTTTCTTTCTGCATCACCAGTACCCTTGCACTTCCTCCCCTTCCTGCCCCCCTCATTCAAGCTTCTGGAGGCCTCTGCTGCATACCTTCCTAGGTGATAAGTCATAACACAACTCTCCCCCCAAGGGGGACTGATTAAAGACTCATTCCTTCCTACCCCTTCCACTTCAGTTCCCCTCGGCCCAAACCACAACGGCCAACCCCACCCTCATCCGCCTTGGCAGGACTAGATGTTCACTTCTGAGGAACAACTCACCCCCGCTTGGGCTGTTGTGGCCTGCAGACACCTTCCCCGGAAAAGAGCTTAAAAACCCCACAGTGTCCCAGTCCACTGGGCAGCCCACTGTGTCACTCTCCTGCCCAATAAAAACTCCTCTCACATCACAATATTTGGTCTGGTTCTGTGTGGGTCTTGGCCCAACCATTTATCACTAGAATGTTTCCAAAAATGCAGAAATGCCTCCACACTTTATTCTGCTGTTGGGATTCTTTCCTATGTGCTTACCTTAGCAAATCAACTTTCTGAAAAAGAGCTGTGAAAACATAAATATCCATTTTTTCTTTAACCACTTTGTGCAAATACGCAGTGATACCACAAAGTATATGCACAAATATTTACTGATAACCTAAATATTTGCACAACTATTTACCGATACTGATACCTAAAAATAAAAGATAGATTTTTAAGTATTCAAAACGCTCTCCCCTTCCCTGGCAGAAGATACGAACCTTCAGGAATTTGGTGATGATGTCCATATCCTTATGATCATCACCCTTTCCCAAAGACTCTCCTAGGGCCTGAGGAGAAGCAACATTATGTCCATTCATTAGCACAGAGCAACAACCAAATACACACAAACACTGAACACACAGGCATGATCATCACCAGACTACACAAAGCTCTTTGTCAAAGGTATCATTCAATTTTGCTCTAAAAACCTGCTGTAATTTCTAAACAAGTGAAAGAAAGAAAAAAAAAAGACAAAGAGTGGTTTATTTAGAAAGCATGTTGTCTTTTATGTGTCTGCAGACAACAGGGACTAAGGACAGTGACTGCTAATGGACAGGAAATTTCTTTTGGGAGCAATGAAAATGCTCTAAAATTAGATTATAAAGATTGCTATGCCACTCTGAAAACTTATCCAAAAACTACTAAATTGTATACTTTAAAATGAATAAACTGCATAGCATGTGACTATCCCAATAAAGCTGTTTTTTAAAAAAACAAGAAAGAAGAGGAAGGAAGGGAGGGTCAGCCTAACAACTGGCTGACCAAACCAGCTACTTCAGTGAAGCACTGGGACTGCCTGAGCCAGGTGGTCCAGGAAGGGAGAAGAGGGTGGCACCTGCAACTACAGCTTCTCCCACAGACTGCCACCTGTGCAAGCACCAGAAACTGCCAGAAACAGACACGGAACAGTTTACGTTTCATTAAGCGTTAAAAACCTTCAGGCCATATTTTTTTACATGCTAGATACTTACATGATGCAAGACTGATTTTTAACTAAGGTTATACATATCATCGCACATTCAACATTGCAGTAAAATTAAAGCAAGATACTGCTAAGTGTTGGCAGGGATGTAAGGATGTAAGTCCCTCACAAGCTGCTGGTGGGGTGGGGACAGTCATGCCAGAAAGCAATGTGGCAGTACTCTAACAAGTTATATATACATGCACAAATCCCCAAATCCTGCAGCTTCAGTCCACAGTGGTTTTATATGACTGTTTATCACAAAGCTGTTTGTAGTAAATATTGAACTCAGAATAATGCAATTTTCCATCTTCACTGGGGGACAAAAAGAAAAATATAGTGAATGTGATAATATCTAGCAATTGAAAGTGAAATATTAAATGTACCTAAAGCATCCAGGATGGATCTAAAAAGCAGAATAAAGTAAAAAAAGGAAAGGAAAAAGTAAAAAAAAAAAAAAAAAGAACAGAAATTCAAAATATAAATAAAGAGCAAAACAAAAGGTAGATAATAGGAGGATGGGAGACAGGTCTGTGTCAAAGGGAAGGGGTCACGAGGCCGAGGCCGAGGGGGAGAAGGGACTGAACACAGGAAGGAAGACGCGCTGTGTGCAGGCGGCAGCTCCACGCGAGGGAGCTGAGTGTGTGCACCGCACACGTGTGCTGATGAAGAGGGTCAGAAAAAGAAGTAAAGAATACAGCAGCGTGAGACCTACACACACACACTGCACTGTAGGCTTTACAAGAGCACCAGCAGATAAAAGGTGCGCATGGCCACTTGGAAAGGCAAGGAGTCGGGGAACACGAACGGAGAGAGAGGAAGAATACAAGCAGAGCAAGGAGGGGCCGTGACACCGCTCCAAGACAGCAGCACGCCCTGCATCGAGGCTCCAACAACTCAGACACCGACTCCAGGGAGGGAGACGGGGCGCAGCGCGGAGAGGGCGGCCGTTACCTCCAGCTCCTCAATTGTGGTGTTTTCCTCATGGACTTTCAAATCATTCTGCGCATCTTCCTCTCCAGGCTCCTGACCGCCCACGATCTCATTGAGGTACTGCTGGTCAATCTTGTCCAAAGCTGCTTTTAGGTCATTCCGCAAGCCCTAGGAAAGGTCAAGAGGAAGGGCACTATCATGACACTGCACTTTGCCTTTTCCTTAGTAAGAGTGTATTTCATTTTTCTCTCCGTAAGTAGTTAAGAACTTGGCGAAAGGAGGGACTCAAATAATGTCTCTGTTTATTACACTGTCTATAATACTATCATCACTGTCCACTCCAAGTTAATTCCGACAATTATATTTACATTAAGGGAATGTATACACAATGTCAGCAGATGGTCAGAAAAATAAAACAGACCCAAGTAACAAATCTAGTAAGTATCTTCACAAACGCTGGGACTGTTTAATAAGCCTTGCAGGGGAAGTGATCAGGCCCCATGAGAGTCACAAACCGTTTCCCACTTCACTTAAAATGTCTAGCCTCGTTTCAACTACTCTTGACCCCATAAGCCTCACAAATACCTGTGGAATAAAGCTGGTGTCTCACCTGTATGCTCTCAACTTTGTCTCTTAACAAACTGGCAAATTCCATATTCCATGCATATCCATGACTACTAAATGTTAAAATAAAAAGGAAGCCTCAGTTTCGTCCCCATGAATGAAAATCAGCTGTGAGCCAGGTGTGGTGGCACACGCCTGTAACCCTAGCGCTCGGGAGGCTAAGGTAGGATCAGTGTGAGTTCGAGACTTGCCTGGGCTACAAAGTCCAAGGCCACCCTGAACTGCATAGTGAGACCTTATCTCAAAAAGACAAAAACATAAAATATAAAAAAGAAAAAAGAAAAAGAAAATCAGTTGTGAGGGTTAAGAGCCACACACAGTATGGCTGTGCGACGATGTCAGCGGGGCTGGGTTCAATTCCTAGGGACTGTCTAGCTTCTGGACAACTCCCTTTACCCCAGAGTCCTCAAGTGGGAACAAAACCATCTATGCTGTATAGCTGTCAGGAGAGCTCTAGTTTTTAAATCTCATTTTAACATTTAATGTATGTTAGGACTGTTTCAAAAGCCTTGCAAGCATAGTAAGTGTTCAGTGCACTTTCAAAAGTCGCTGAAGTACAATCGGCATTCAACAAATGCTAACACTTAGCACTATATTAAAAGCATCTGATTGTTTTTTGCTGAGCTTTCATAAACATTCAACTCAAAACAGCTTCAGTGACCAAACACTGACTGAAGTACTTGCCATGTATAACGTGTAAGGCTAAGGTTCCCCAACATTATTCCATTTAATCCTCACAACATCCCATGAGCAAACACCGCTGCCTCTATTCTACAGACAAGGTCTCTACAGCACAAGCAGATTGAAGACCTGTTGGTAGTCACATACTTAACACCTCTAACCCTGGAGTGGAATCCGGGCCTTTTGGTCCTATACTCACGCAAAGCCCTACACTCCACATAGAAAAACAAAACAGCCCCAGCCCACCAGGACAAGCTAAATATGCACAGATGAAAGTCTATTAAAGGCGTACAGAAAAGGAAGCAAGTAATTCTGACTGGGACCACGGCAGCATGGCAGAAGGCACCATCACCGAATTGTGTCTGCAGGGCAAGAACAGACCAGAACCAGGCACAGGAGAGGGACCCTTATACAGACAGATGGCTGAAAGCGCTCAGGCACCTGTGAGGCCCACGGCATCAGAACAGCAATGCTGAGAAGTGGGGCGGGAAAGCAGCTTGCCCACTGATAAGGCAAACAGTCAGGAAGGCAAATTAGCAAACCAAACATGAGCGGAAGTGATGCCTGGCCGGCCCCTAGCCACTCCCGCTGCTGCAGCAGAGAAGCCAGGCACCATGTGAGAGGGTCCATCCCGGGGAGTCTCTAGGTGCCTTTAGCCATACCCTCATCTGACACAATCACTTGGAAGACCCCACACAAGACTGCGCAGCTAGCCCAATCAAACCATACAGCCGTGAGAGATGACGCACGATCTTAAACTACCACGTTTCACAGTGGTACGTTACAGTCAGAGATAACCAAGAGACTACATCAACAGACTGCTTCACCTGACTAAGATTTAGGGCGCTGTGTTAATTGACAGAGCAAGCTAAAGGAAACAGAAGATCAGAGAAACTACAGTAATTGATATGTGTAGAAGTATATAAATAAGGCAAAAACATACTGCATTCAAGAACCCATGGAAGAGACCACATACTGAGCCATAAAACAAGGTCAAAGCCCTACTGTAAAAGCTAAAACTATGAAGCTTCTGAAAGAAAAGAGTATTTCTTAGAGGCCTTGGCATAGGCAAAAAATAAAAAAGCAACAACCATAAGAAGAAAAGCTAGAAAACTGAATTTCATCAAAATTTAAAACTGCTCAGCAAAAGATTCCATTGAGGGGCTGGGGATAGAGCTCAGTGGAATAAGCGCTTGCCTAGCAACCGCAGGGTCCTGAGTTCGATCCCCAGTACCGCACAAAAAAAAAAAAAAAAAAAAAAAAAAAAAAAAAAAAAAAAAAAGATTCCATTGAGAGAATAAGCCACAGACTAAGAGAAAACACAAAACACACCTGTTACCTGACAAAGAGCATAATCAAGAATATATAAAGAACTTCTAAATTCATTAACAAAAAGACAACAACCCAGTGAATAAATAAAACAAATGGCGGTCCATTCATGGCACTGACATCGCAGAGCAACAAAAAGGAAACGAGCGGCGTCCGCGGCAGCTCGGCTGAACTAACCCTGTTGTGTGAGCGCAAGGAACCACATGCACATTGCGCACCTCACTCTGTTACCATAACCTGCCAAGCTCAGCAGCAGCAGTGGAATGTGAAACGGTGGCTGCCTGGGGGTAAAGAGGGGTGTGAGAACGGGCCAACCATTGTCCCGGGGGCTTTCCAAGGTAACGAGAACGTTCTGCACCTTGAGAAGGTGGTGCATTTATTTGTCAAATTGTACTGAGTTGTATGATTAAGATATGTATTTTTTTTCTTAGATTAAAGAAAATAGCAGCAGTAACTATTTTCCCACTTTTGCCAATAATAATGCCATCGGTCAAACTCCAAACTATTCTAGTTTATGTGGTCTATGTATTTTTCCAGTTCAGGCTGACTCACCTTGTTAACTTCTGGTGTGAGGATTTCTATTTTTCTTAATCGTTGAAAAGCATCATAATCAGTTTCACCAAACAGTCTAATTGGTTCTCCTCTTTCCCTCAATCTTCTGATTACCTGTAGAGAGAAACAAATGTCCAATAAATTCATTAACTTTGGAAGAGGAAAAAACCATCTTAAAAAGTTGCATATTTTATCCTAAAACTAAAACATGGATTTTAAAAAAACTGATTAAACACATGCTTCTAGGTGAAATCTAAAATCCTTTACATATTTACTTATTTATTTTTAATTAATTTATTTTTTTGGTGGTACCAGGGATTGAACTGAGGAGCTTGCGCTTGCCAGGCAAGCATTTATTCCACTGAGCTATATCCCCAGTCCTTCTTTCACATAGTTTAATCATTTCAATTACATTAAACAAAGATGTCTATGAACGAGAGAAAATAAAGCACTTTAGTTAGAAGTCCATTTTGATCTAGATGTCAGTTACAAATTTTACTACTGAAAGTGCTCCGACATAGAAACCATCTACATTTTTGTAAGGCACACACTTGAACACCTAAGACCTTGCTTGTAAGAATGTAAGAAAAGGACTCTCATTTTACATAATTATGACTACTCTGTTCCTTTTAAAAAAGGCATAAAAGAAAAGTTACCCCTTACACTAACATATTATTATAGGTGACCAAATTCTTGTCTTGAAATGTTGATGCTAACAGAAGGTTCTGTTTGGTTTTCCTTAATCTTCCATAAACAGGTATATTGTGATCACATCTAAACATCAACACTTCAGGTCTTTGGCTGCCTGTTTCAGGTAGGGTGATCCGGGCAGCAGCACACGCAGCTCTAACAACACTAAGTTGAGTAAAGGACAGCGCGCACTGAAGAAGGAAAATAAAACCTGGAGTCAGCTGATAACGCCATGATCGTACCACAGAGCAGGCACTGCAGTAGGACAGAAAAATCCAGGCCTTCCGCCTCAGAAGACAGAGCAAGTCACAGCTAGGTGGAGCGCCTGCAAGGCTCCTAAGGTGCGGACTTGATTTCATAGTCTGAGTGATGGTTGTACGGGGATTTGTTTTGTAATTTTCCATTATATTGCAGTGTTTTATATACTTTTTATGTACATGTTATATTTCATTTTAAAGAAGAGAAACAGGGCTGGGGATATAGCTCAGTGGAAAAAGTGCTTGCCTGGCAAGCGCAAGGTCCTGAGTTCAATCCCCAGTACCACAAAAAAAAAAAAAAAAAAAAGAAGAGAAACAAAAATTATAATTATGAAAATTAAGGCTGATCCAAATTTTTAAAAAATAACTTTTATCTGGAAGGTCTGTTCCCCTTGAATTAACCTTCCTTAGATTAATCTCCTTGGATTAAGAAAGAAATTTAGGAGCCAATGAATGTAGAAATGACCTCAAAAAGTCCTTGTCAGGTCCCTGGCTGATAAGTAAGGGGTACCACATCTCTTTGTGCAACACCCACCCCATCTCGGACAGGTACATGTTGCTTCTCAATGTGAAGTCGACCTCCCTCAGATTTCTGCCCTTTTTTCCTTCTATTCTGTGTCACCACAGAGAAGATTCAACACTTTCTCCAAATTAGGGCTGTCTTCAATGGGCTTTTTAAAAAAAGATCTGTATAATTCTTCTCTTCAGACTAAGTATCCCAAATTCCTTCCCCTAATTTTCACAAGGTAGCTTCTACAATGCGTTGTCTTTCCTCTGAAAGGGTTCTTGTGCAACATGCGCCCTAAGAACGGGGAGCAGCGTTGCCAAAGGCAGTGTTGCGGTGCGCTAATCTGTGAGTGCACGTGCTTCTGCTCTCGGTGCTGCACTTCTAGCATTCACACCCACTGCCACCCGCAACCCGGCACGCACGGCTGACAACCAACCGAGAGGCCATCGAAAACTGAAAGAAGCGAAAGAGAGAGAGAGACCTGGAGGGAAGGAGGGAGGGAGAATTTGTGTAATATTAAAACACTGCTTAAAATTGGAGGCTATTAATACAGTAACAAACTGAGTTATGAAAATTCTGTAATGTTTTCTTACCTATCAGTTTGAATGGCTAATTCTCCTCTAGGTGCAACTGTATGACAGTGGTTCAGCTTAAAGGCAAGATAATAAACTACCTGAACTCAAAATAATGCAAAGATTCTATTAACCCAAATTTTAAACACAGAAACAAATACAAAAAAATGTGATACAGAAAGCAAAGGGGTGAAAACTTAAGCCTCCAAAGCCTCTTTCAGTATGTCAACAGAACTTCCATAAGTGAAAGGAGAAACCATACCCTCCCCACATTACAGGACATTCAACTGTTCATCAGTAGCAATGCTTAATGTGAGTAGAACACATAAGATCAACTTCTTAAAAGTATTTTGCCTTTTAATCCAAACTTTATAACATTTAAAGACAGGTATATAAAGCAGATTCTAAAATATAAAGTTTAAAAAATGTATTTTGTTTCTAATGCAAAGATTTTAATAAGATCCCAAAATATGTGACATGAGATTTTAAATTTCTCTAATTTGCAATTAATACATGTTCACTTTAGATTTGAAATTAATAAAAACATAAAGAAAAACCATATAAAGAAAGAGTTCATACTGGCAGGGGAAAACACCAATATATTTTTAACTCTCAGGGTCAGGTAAAATGTTTCTAAGGAAGGCACGTGAGGCCACACATGATAAAGATGGACATTCAATACAGTCATATAAAAATGTGATACTCATGCATGGGAGAAGCGAAGGGCAGACTGGTAAAAATGTGCACACCTGAAGTACAGGTACCATCTCTAACACAAATACACTGAGTGCATATCAGTGAACTGCTGATTTCACAACAGAGCTAAAACATGTTAAAATAGTTGGCAGAGATGCTAGGAAAATGGTGCTTTTGACACAATCAAAAGTTAAGTGGATATGCTTTGGATCAGAATGAACTGACTTGCTGACTGATTGTAGTACTAGTTTGGCAGACACTCTACTGCTTAGCTACATCTCCAGCCCTTTTTAAACTTTATTTTTGAGACAAGGTTTCACTAAATTGCTCAGATTAACCTCAAACTTGTCATTCTTCTGCCTCAGCTTTTTGAATAGCTGGAATTACCAGCAGGTACCACCATGCCCAGCTACCCAGAAATTGTTTTCTACATTGATAAACTCAGAGAAATACATCAAGAGGATGTTCACTATAGCATTAGTTTTAACAATAAGCAATGGGAAATAACATAGCCATCAATAGAGGGCCGGTAAGTCACAAAAGTACTACTTACCATGTATGATCTACTACTAGGTACTATTCTCTATACGTATTACCCTCATATATTTCCTCATTTATCATAAAAATTTTAGGAGGCAGACCCTGTTATCCTCCCCATTCCATAACAGGAATCAGGAATTAGAAAGGTCAGGTAACTTGCCCAAAGTCACACATGTACTGGGAAAAACTTTCATATGCACACACACACACATCCCCAACACAAAACGGTCTTTAAAGAACTGGACCTTTAGGTGAGCAGAGCTAGGTCTCATTTGTGTGAGAAGGACGCGGACGTGCACACTTGCCTGCTGATGACACCGAACGGCAGGGTGGACAGTGCACTGGAAGGAGGGGTGTGGGGGTGCGTGCAGGGCAGATGAGCAGCAGGAGCAGGGCTGGTTTTGTTTTATACCCTTCTACACAGTTTGAGTTCTTTCTAGCACATGACTGCCTTAACTTGTAAGTAACAATGGATACTGACCAGCATACAGGCCAATACTGCCAGTGGGGAAAATAAACTCGTGTAAGTATTATACATAACAATGAATTACTGAAGCAATCTTTACAACCATTAAGAAAGAAATGGTTTTAAAAATATTAAGGTGTGAGCATACAATGGGAAATTACACAGATTAAAAAGTATACACCTGTTTTAATCTGGAAAGATGTATAAGTAAACAAGGAAGAGGAAGTAGCAAAATATTATTTAAAATAATCTAGACATAATTTGAAATTATTTAGAATACATAAATTTAATTACATTTATTTAAAACATATATACTTATTACAATTTATGATACATTCTCTTTGAAAAGAAATAATATTATCAAGTAAAAAAGCAGAGATTAATTTAGAATCTCATGAAGAAAACTGTCTTAGGTGCACAGGTCACCTTCTGCAGGAAATAATGACACATTATTACACACTGGGAAGAGTTTTCTTTCTTCCCACAAAATATTCATATGTAAACTTACCTCTTGCCTGGAAAGAGTCATGGGTAATTTTTCCTCTGCCAGTTCAAGTTCTAATACTGGATTTGATGAAGTTAGTGGTTTCTGGTCCTCCTCTTTGGGCTGTATCTATATTAATACCCAAAATAAGTAAAATTCAGCTTATAAAATAGTTACTATTTGTCCTCACTCACCTTAGCTATTCATGGAAATTAAAGACATTAAAATACAGAAGGTTCTCTGAACATTCCTAAGGAAAAAGCTCCTGGTAAGTGTACATGCTCTTAAGAGCGTATCAGACAGGAGCATCGCAAGTAGGAGGCATGCACATAGGAGGTTAGCGCTTGCTACAAAAGAACGATGTAGCTTCACCGGTTTCCAAACTCAAAACTCAAAGCGCTGACCTCTCACCCACTTTCTCCCAGATTCTGAAGGTGCGCAGTTTCTTCTTTAAACAATTTGCTTCTCCTCTTGAGAAACTGTCTTACTGGACTGACTATTGCTCAGCTTTAAAATGAAAACTAAAGAAAAGAAACGCTTTCCAAAAAGTCTGTGAGGCTTTAAGCTCTGGTTTTTCCCTCTTTTTCTTTTTGGAAGATGGAGAAGTCACTACTGGGCTAGCAGAAAAACTCCCAATGCTATGCAGGGCTGGCCCGCAAACCTGAGCTATAAACCTTGCAGAAAAATAGTGAAAAATGCCCCCTCTACACAGCCCACCCAAGGAAAGAGCAGTCTCTGCCATATGAATGGGGACGGGTGTTCACGTATTTTCTCAAATCTCTCAAAGTTGCAATTATAAACCCCGTGCATGGTCTGTAAAAAGATACTGATTGGTTTCTCATGTACCCAGGCAAACCCGAAATGCTGCAGGTGGATAACTGTCAAAGGAGCATTAAGAGGTCAACATCAAGAAAAACATTCACACTCAATTGAAGAAACTATAAGGTAAAAATTATGTAACTCCTAACTCTATAGTTTATATCTAAAGGTTATACTCATCATAGCTAACTGACAATGAGGTAAAATTAGGGGGAAATTTTCCTACTTCCACAAGTCAAGTCATCACCAAGCTTTAAAAATAGTTAACTAGCAGGGGCTAGGGACACAGCTCAGTGGCACAGCACCTGCCTGGCAAGGGCAAGGTTGTGAGTTCAGTTCCTGGCATACACACATACATACAAAAGGGTAAAAAATAGTAACTAGTATCCATAAAGGAATAAAAGCAACGCACAGGGCATTGTCACTGCCACCAAGAAGAAGGTATTAAGAAGTCTTAGAAAGAAACACCTATGGTTCATTTCTAAGCACACACACAGGTGATTTCCCCAGAACTTCAAGAAAACATTTTTAATTATGGAAAGGTTGTTAATAGC
Organism: Dinomys branickii; assembly: GCA_004027595.1. Classification (NCBI taxonomy): domain Eukaryota; kingdom Metazoa; phylum Chordata; class Mammalia; order Rodentia; family Dinomyidae; genus Dinomys; species Dinomys branickii. Next base: position 64,956 of record PVLD010001877.1, on the reverse strand, counting down.
TCCGGGGAAAAGACCTAAGAGACTCTGACTGTCAGCTAGACCTGCAGTTCCAAGCAACACCATCACAGTTGTTAATTTGGTCCGGTGCCTCCCTCCATACAAGCAGAAAGGGCCCCTTGTATCACCAGATAGTGGGCACAGCAAACACCGACCCTACACTACATTTTCCTGCCTTATCAAAATGTTTAAAAGATTCGAATTTAGAGAACTGAAAATACAAGTCAGCAGACTCATTTAGGGTAATAATTCTTTTTTTATGGTAATGATTCTTATTCTAGGTCATGCTGGAGCTAGGCAATAATAGAGAAGCAAAAAATTAGGATTCTAGCAGGGAGCAGTGGCATATACCTGCCATCTCAGTTACTCAAGAAGCTGAGGCAGGAGGACTGCAAGGTCAATGCCTGCTGGACAACTTTAGCAAGACTGTACCAAGATTAAATAAAATGGACTGGGGGTGTAACTCAGCACCCTCTGGGTTCAATCCTCAGTCTCTTGTTTGTCACACAAACAGGCACACACGCACTCACACACACACTATTTCTACCACTAGACAAACTAAGGAAAGTGATATAAAGAACTAAACTGGAAAATAAACAGAGAAGGGAACTGGAAAAAAAAAATAAGACTTGTAAGTATCTACTCACTGGCAATTTACATAAAAAACTTATTTTAATTTCCTAAACTAGAAGCCAATGAAATCATCTTTTTGAAAAATATCAAAGTACAAAAATTCAAACCTTCATATTAAAAAGCCTATCAGAAGTATAACTACATTTTTCTTTAATCCTTGCCTTCCCCAATACTACAAAGTCAAATGCATTATGTGCACCACCTGCATTCCTCATGCTTCCTTAGAAATGCTGTCACATAGATCAATTTCCACAATTTTTCCTATTACATGCACAAGAATATTACTTTGCATCAACCTTTCACAAGCAAAACGCTGATTTCAAATTTGAGTTAGAAAAAGTATTTCAAAAGAACCTATTAACTGTGAGTTAAAATTATTCACCTTCTCTTCTTTTAAAATAACTTAAATGTAACTTCTCCACCTTGTCACCTTTAACCTCTTCCAATAAAAACCCCAGTATATCACCAACTAGGTGATCTCAAAAACATTTTGTTATGCTTCTAAAATATACAGGCAAAGCTTTTCAGGTATCTCATTTGCTTTTAAATAGTACTTCACAATTAACATCTCCTGTCCAGTAGACTAAGCAGTATCTGAAATGTTAAACCTTACTACAACAAAAGCAGGTAAGTGTCTGTGGGGTGTGTCCAGGGGAACTACTTTGTTAGGGCCCAGAAGGAATTATTAACAATGCAAACATAAAAACACAGCTTTAAATGTTCAGGAGAAAGCAGGGGAAGAACTAACATCGTGGACATCACTGCAGTTGAACAATCCGTAACATGTTTTGAACTCTTTGGAAACAGTTTTATTGGGAGAGGTGGGGGCAAGGAGCGGTGGAGGAGATGAAGGAAGTATCAGATCCAGGATTTATGTATGTGTGTGTGTGTATATATATATATATATATATATATATATATATGTGAAAAAAAAAATCAAGCTTTCATCTCAAGCCACTTCATGCTGTCCACAAAAGCCAAACCATTCCAAGCGGAAAGTCATGCATGTATTTTCCTAAATTCAAAAATTATTTTTTAAAAAAACAAAAACAAAAACTCGTACCTCTCCAGATGGCTTCTCACTTATAGGCTAATATATAACATTGATAAATTGAACAGAGATCAATAATTGTGTCTTTTAACAATAGCTGTATAAATTTAAACTCAGAAATACACAATTCAACGTAAGAGCTGCCACTCATACCTTATAGCCACATCGTTCAAAGTACGCTTCCTCTTCTTTTCTCGCAAGTTCACTACGTTTGAAATATTTTTTATTTTCCTATTAAAAAAAATGAGTTAATATATCACTGAAAAAACTTCCATGTTGCATAGTATCAACTGCTTTTAGAAACACTTTTCGGTTTGTCAAGAAGTCAACGTTTCTTGGTTCCAAAAGCCACCCACCCTCCAGAGTCTGGGCTCTGATGTGTGAAGAAGTCAAGGAATAAAGGCTCTCCAGATAAGCAAGCACATCTGCTTGTCCGCAGACCTGCTGTGGGGCCCGGCCCAGGCTGCAGACCCCTACTACTTGGTCAGAGCCAGAGAGGGCCCTGTGCAGACCCAGCGCAACGCCCCACTGCCCGGCCACCCACCGCTTCTCTGCCTGTGGTGCCAGGGAAGGGGAGCCAGAGGCCAGCCTAGGGCTCCCCAGCCTTGGGGCGCCCAGCTGTTTGCTCCCCTCCAGGGGACGGGCCCTGTATCCAGGGCATAGCCAGAGTTGGGGCAGAGGAGGGAGACACCAGCTGCTTCTCACCCCAGGTGAGACACAGAATGAGCACGGCCGAGCCAGGAGCTGGGCTCCAGGGGCTCCAGGCTGCCAGAGGCTCAACCTGCTACTGCGAGAGGCCTGAAGTACTTGTCCTGAACCATCGCTCCAGGAGCTGTGTCCCACAGCAACGAGAAGAAACTAACACAGTATTTTTCAAAAGCTGCCTTTTTAAATTTCCTAATGTCTGAGCTCAAAGATAATATCTACAAATGGATTCATAATGAGCCACATAAATGGCTATGCTTTAATTCTCTCTTAACAACAACAACAACAAAAATTATGGCATATATTGCCAACCTCTGATAGCTCATTAACCAGAGTGCTCCAAGAGCACTTCTAAATTCTTCTTTGTCACCTGGAATCTTAGGATGTACATGATTTGACACTATGAGCTCTAAATCTACTGTGGCTAAAAAGCTGTTAGTTCTTCATATATCCTCACTGTGAAATGTACAACCTAATTTATAAACTTGTTACTATCTGCAGCTCTACCTCTGAAATATTATTCCATTGAGAATTTTGCTCAAAAACAGATATTGCCCTGCTTTATTGTAATTATAGCAGAGCCTCAATAATACCTCCATACATGGTGTTTTCGGTTTTTGGTTTTTCTGAGACAGGGTCTCACTACATAGTTCAGATGGCTTTGAACTCACTATTTAGCCTAGACTGGCCTCAAACTCACAGTGATCCTCCTGCTTCAACTTCCCCAATGCTGGGATTACAGGCGTGAGCCACCACGTCCAGCTACATGTACGGCACTAAAGGCACCTCATATCCCCAAAGCTAACTTACTCAGGCAGTGATCACCAATGAACGCAAGCACTATTAGAAGAAAGGTTCAAAGGTGACAAGGGAAAGTTCAGGCTGCCAACACTTAAGCCGGCTGATCAAGGTTGTCATTAGCAAAAGATGCAACGGCCCTATGTGATGCCTAGGAAGTATTCTTCTTCCTAAATGGAGAGACAAGGGCAGTGACAGTGAAGCTTTCAGCTTTCCGGGTACAAACATCCTCTTGTGGCACGCAGGCCACAGGTGCGGAGCCGCTGGACCAGAGGAATAAGCTCAATGTCAGCAACAGGAAGCAGTCAAACAGAAACAGAACATCGTGCAAAATTAGTTCCCACTTTCTCCAGGAAGTAAATGTACAGAGAAAAAAGAAGAGATGGAGAAATGAAAATGTTGCCCATTTAAAAAGAAACCAATAGAGTAACAAGCAAATGAAATTAGTCAATTATGTTTGGATTTTATCTGAACAAAACAAGTGTAAAAATACCTATATACATATATTTTAATTGAAGGATACAGGAATGTGAACTTGAGATTACCAAAGTAATTTTAGTTTTGTTGGGTGTGAGCCTTTTTCAGGAATATAAAATGTCCTTATTTTGGCATTACATGTATTAGGGAAAGGATACATAAGGGTTCACTAAACAATTCTATTTTTGTGTACAAAACTTTCAGAAAGAGAATAAAGGAGGGGAGAAAAGAGAAACATAATAAAAAGTAGTAGTGGTGGTAGTAGTTTCCATTATCTGACTTTTAAACAATAACCCACACCCCATATCAAATAAAAAACTGACCCAAAATTTTTAAAACTCCCCATTTTTTATAAAAAAAATTTTTCAGAAGATAATGAAAGACAGTATCTTTGTAATTTACTCAGGTAAGTAAAAGCAGAGAGGTCAAACATATGGCAGGTGTTGGTTTAACTTTTAAGACACCATTACACTGTTTTCAACTGATTATATTCTATATTCAAAATTCCCAAGCAGGATGCAGAAAAAGCTAACCATAAAAAACTGACACAGACAACTCGGTCAAAATTAAACACTTCTGCTCTCAAAGGACACTGTCAAGAAAATGAACAGATACCCCATCATCTGGAAGATCACAATCACAAAACACGTATCTGACAAAGGACTGATATGCAGGATATACAAAGATTTCCTTCAGCTTAGTAAGCCGAAAGCAACTAACAAATGTTAATGGTTCACAAAGATGTACAAATAGCCAAGAACCACAGGAAAAGTGCTTACTAATCTCATTTATTATCAACAAGATGCAAATTCAAGCCACAATGAGAAGCCTGCACAGTAAAAAGAAGGATGTCAAGAATGCAGAGCAAGCCAACTCTCGCGTTGCTGGCATATATGTAACAGGATACATCCCCATTAGAAAATGGGAATTGGGAAACTTTAAAGAAACTCAATACACCTAACTCTATGACTCAGCAATTCAAAGCAAAATGAAAGCATAAGACTTGTTCCCCAGGGTTCCCAGAATCTTTGCTCATAACAGCCAAATCCTAGAAACAGCCCAGGTACACATCAGTAGGAAAACTGGGTCCATTTGTGTAACTACAGCATTGGGATAAACACCACTAAAGGATAACTGGTACATACAGCAAAATGGATAAAACTCAAAATATTATTCTGATCAAAGCTCCAAAAGGCATGGTATAATCCTATTTATGTGAAGTTCTAGAGTAGGTAAAATTCATAATGGAAAAAAAATCAAAACACAGTGGCTGCTTCTGGGGGTGACAGGGACAGGAAATGACTGGAAAGTAAAGATACTGTGTTACGGTAACTTTTTTTGGTGGTGGTGGTACTGGGGATTGTACCCAGGGCCTCAGGCTAAGCTACATTCTTCAACCCTGTTTGTTTGTTTGTTTGTTTGTTTGTTTGTTTGAGACAGGGTCTCGCTATATAGCGCAGGCTAGCCTTGAACTCTCCAGTATACAGTGGATCCTTGATTTACAAACTCATTCTTGAGGGCTAGCTATAACTCAAGCTGGTTGTAGGTCAAGACTATTTTTCCCATAAAAAATAATGGAGATATCTACAATGCATTCCAAACCTCTCAAAGCACCCCTTAACTAACCTTTTCATAATAAAAAAAGGTTGTATAATGTGCATAATTTACCAGAAACACCAATAATTTTCCTAATGTATTCACCCCAAAAAAGGCCAGTGTCATCACAGTTGAAAACTTGAGAGCAAAAGCCATTTCTCTGTGTCATCACTTTGAAGTGGTGTATGTAATTTTCAGCAGCCCTTTTATCAGCACTGGATGCTTCACCGTGCCTAGGTATGCTGTGAACTCCAGTTCTCACTTTAAAATTGTGAAACCACCCCTTACTGGCATGAAATGTTTGACCATTATCTGTCATTGATGGATTATCCCTTATGAGATCTGCATTTATAGCCCTAGCTTTTTCACAAATTTATTGACTCAGGCTATAACCTGCCACCTGCCTTTCGTTTTTCTACACTAACAATAACCTTTCTACTTGTCTAACACTGTTGACTGTAATTTACTAACTTGAGTAACTCCTTTAGCAACACTAGCTTCTGTATACTATATAGTTATTTCAAATTCTCTGTATGTTTGAAAATTTTCAAAGTAAAATTAAGGAAAAAACTACTTTGTAGCAAGTGTCAAAAGTGGTATCAAACACAGCAAAAAATTCCCTACAACAGGTATTTTTTCCCCCACCATGATAAAAAAAAACTTTTAAAAGAGATCTTGTGGACTAGTACTGAGAGACAGGAAATGGAGAGGATTACATATAGGACACTGTTTCAAGGGATGAACAAATGTGAAGAAAGGGAAGTTCAAAGAACTAAAATGATATAATTGTTATCTCATCTGTTTTAACAGGGGAAGAGTGAAAGAATTCCACACCTGTTGGATTCTATTTTCTCTGTAAATGAATGCATGTTCCTTAAGAAAAGGGTCAGACATTTCTTTTTAATGTTTTGTGGCATAGTGTAGTATGCTGTGCAAAGAAAACATTCAATAAATTGGATGGGGCAGTCAAAATTCTCCACAAAGCTCATCCTTGTACCTACAACTAGTAAAACTGCAACTACCTACAACTAGTACTCCCCACTGAGTTCCTACAATAGCTGGGGTTTCCATATAAAGGATACTTGGCTTTAAAGAAAGATTCACCAGGATGGAGCTTCTAAGCGTTGGCATTCTAGTGAAGCAGACACTGTGTTTTATTTCAGAGTAGATATACCAGGCAGGGTATCTTAGGATATAAGTAATAGCAGGATATTTTAGTAGTTTCCCTACTGTTTGACAGAGAGGTATTCATAAGCTAATTATTAGTTCAATTACCATAGACTAATAATAAAAAGCTGGGACACTACTTGAAATGACCAAAGAGCAATTAATATATAGATAACTCTTTTTTAGCTACAAGATTAAGTAATGAAAACTACTTGTTGATTCCTAGCCAGCATTTTTTGTAAAAATGAAAGATGAACATAAGAAAAAAATAAAGATCATGATAGAATCTTTCCCACTTATGGGAAGAATTATTTCATGAAAACATTTTTCACATCTCAGATCAAGATGTAAAAATGTATTTCTTATTATGGATGGGATAGTGGAAAGTTAATGATGAACACTATGATATAGAAAGGTAGAAGATACAAAGTAATATACAGTGTAATACAAGTATACAGTGATCTTGTATAAAATTATGAAGCTGTAAATCAAAAGATTCTCTTGCCATGCATACAATATGAAAAGTTGTGTAGATATATATGTGCTGTTATATTACACAAGAGCATTCAGCCACAAGATGGACCTGAGAGATCTGTCTTGGGATATGAGAAGACCATGTAATCTTGTAAGTCTGTTTTACCACTCATGAAAACAGCAGAATAACACTTGCCTTATGCACTAATTAGAGTGGTGAAATCAAATGAGACAGCACTTTGAAAAATAGAAATCATGTAATTAATTCTTACGTAAGTCCTATCAAAATTAATTCCATGTTCATCAGTGAATATAAACAAATATCTTATCAATAGTAGTTATCCTAGCAGGCTTTGAAGTGGGAGAGGCCAGGATAAAAATTCAGGCTCCACCTGTCTAGTTGTGTGAGCTACAAAGCATGTACTAGTTTCCTTACTGTAGAGGAGTAACCGTACCTTTATGGAGGTGCTGTACCAGTTAAAATTAGGTAGCACACATAAGGTATATTGCATAACATCTGGAGGATTACTTTTAATAGAAGCTATGGATTTCAATCTTTTAATTCCCACTTCGTGTATGTCCTTTGTTGGTCTAAACTGCTTTATAATTGAGGAAATCAATCTTATCTTCTGGCTGGATTATCTGAGTAAACCAACTACCATATTAAAAAATGAAAGATGCCTCAGGAAAAGTTTATATATGACTGTCATGAAGAATCGAAATTTTGAAAAATGGGATCATTTTTATAGGTTGGCCCATTTCCATAACAAGTAACCTGATCATGCAAATGTGTACTTTACAAAGCTTGAGAATGAGCTGAGTATTTTTTAAGGCAATTTTCCCTATAAAACACTTAGGCTTCAGCACTCTGGCCCTTTCTAACATCAATTATGCATTTCAACACATATATTAGTTTTTAAACATATTACCAAACCATTCATCCAAAGAAAAAGTTTCTGAGATAGAAATAAAAGCATAAAGTTAAAATTATGGGCAAAATCCCCTCCACATCTTGCCAGCTAAGTAGCATTCTACAATTAGTTTTACTTTCCTAATTGTTTTTAAGGTTTCAACAATTATGACATTTGCCATCCACCAAAGTAACAACTCTAACTTACATGACACACATCAATAATGTACCACATGCAAAGGTGTAAGTCAGATATTATCAAAGTGTGGTCCACAGATTTCTATGGATCACTTAAGACCTTATCAGAGGACCCATGAGTTCAATACTAATACTATTCTCAATATTTAGGTACTGTACTTTTTGTTCTTTCATTTTGTGGACATTTGTAAAAATGGATGGGCTCAACATACCAAAGCCTTAGCAAGAATCACAACAGTGGTGCTAACTGTCACTGCATCTGTCACTTAATAATTTCCCTGAAAAGTACAGGCTGAACATCCCTTATGCAAAATGCTCGGGATGTAAGTGTGTTGGATTTCAGGTTTTTTATTCTGGAATATTTGCATATACAAAAGGAGGGTAACTGGGGGCTGGTACCCAACTTTAAACACAATTCATGTGTTTCACATACACTTTATGCACAGAACTTGAAGGTTATTTTATACAGAACATTTAATGTTCTAACGTTTTGAAAATTCCACTGAGATCAGGTGTGGACTTTTCTACTTCTGGCATCATGTTGGCAGTCTAAAAGTTTTGGATTTTGGAGCATTTCGAATTTTACACTTTTGGAGTAGGGGTTCTCAAGCTATAACAAAATTACTAATTTTACTAAGTCTCAATCTTTGACTACATCTTTCCAACATCCTGGGAGACAAATGAGAATGTACATAAAGCATTTTGCATTGAATACTAAAGTATGATGGCTGTCTAGAAAAAACTGCACAACTGAGCTGATGCTGCTTTCTAAGTATCATTTTGTCAGAAACGAATACTGATAAACTAGTTACTCAGACCTGAACACCTGTCAGGCGAAGTTTCCAAAACTGAACAACAGAACAACTGACAGTATCTGTTACCTATGATAAAAAGTTCCAGCTCTGAAGAACTTAGATCCGCCACCGTGGAGTTCGAGTTTCCTAATGCTTAAAGAACGGTTACAGAAACCTCATGAAATCAGTGCTTAACTAACATTTTTAAAAATACTGTGTAATGAAACGAGTCTAGCATTGAGAGATCTGCACAACTCATTGAATCAATTACTTCTCAGATGATCAACGAATATATACACACTTTTACTTTCTTAGTTTAACTTATAATAGGTAAATGCTAACAGATGTACCACATAAACAAAATCCCTTTGGGATCCTTAATAACTTTTCAGAATAGAAAAAGCGTCCCAGGGCCAACAGCTTTAAGAACTGGTGGCCTAAGTTACCATTATGCAACAAGGCAGTGGATGTCGAAGTTCTGGTACCAGGTTACGCTTTCTCTTTTCAGTACCTCTCCAAAAATAGCCTCCCGCCCACTCAGAGCAGACAAACTTGGTAAGCGCTGAGCAAGGGGAGCTAGAGTCAAAGGACCAAGTCGTACTACAGGAAAGAACTCAAGAGTTTCGGGACGCCCTTCCTGGGTCAGCCGGACACAAACCTCCCTCCGGAGCCGACAGCAGCGGGCGATCGGATCCGGCACATCGCAGAACTGCGGAAGGAGGGGGCAAGGGCAGCGGGGGAGTTCCGCGATCCCGCACCCCAGGCCCAGGCTCCCAGCACCCTCACCCCAACACCACCCGGGACTCCGGCCGCAAAGCTCCTCACCACCAGCAGGTTCCGCTCCTCCACCAGCTGCCGCTTCCGGAGAATCTCCGACTTCAGAATGTCCATCTCCGGGTGCGGGCTCTGCCTGCGCTCCCCCGCCGGCTCCTCGGAACTGCTACTTCCCTCACCCAGACACAGCCGCAAACCCGCGGCCACCCACAAACACACACACACCCGGGGCTAGCAACAACAAGGCAGCGCTTCCGGCGGAAGCCAAGGGCAGCGAGAGGAGAAAAAAGAGAATCTCGGGACGCGGTTGTTGGCGACGCGGATGCGGATGTGCGCCCCCTGCTGGTGCCCGCCGAAAGCGCAGCTGTAGTATCCCCTAGTATAGAGGTACAAATAAGGGAAGATTGAACCCAAGTTTTCTGAGCATTGTTGAGGTTGCGGGCTGCATTTTTCATTGTAACTGTGCCCTTTTGTATCTGCTTGGTGGCTCCAAAAGCCTCCTGGTAGGACACTCTACTTACGTTAATTAAGACAAGATTTTTTACTGTTTTTTTAAAAGTTTGCATCAGAGTTCCTGAAGTTACTTGCTTGTCAAGATTGGTGGAGCAGGCTGAACAAAACCTGAACAGTAGCACTAGCTTGTAAGGATAGAGTCGAAGGCAGTATTCACAGCCACGCTGTCAAACGTCCTGTAATTTAAACAACTACCTCCACTTAATGCATTTCTAAGTAACTCCACCTCAACTCTCTCAGATCTAGATTTTCTACATGTCTTAGTAATAATTCAATAGTTACCTCAAAGTAATTGAGATTCTTTCCTGTATGTCGCAATCAAAATATTCGATGAAATATAATCAGAAACTCTTCTTTTAAAAACCCAATTCAGGAAGAAAAATTGAATTGGAGGGGGAAAAAATCTGTGCCGGAGATTCGGTTTGGTTTTTAGGCAGAGCCTCCCTGTTTCCCAAGCTGGTTTCAAATTCCTAGTCTCATGTATCCCCCCTGCCTTATTCTCCTGTGTGTTAGTTCTGGAGTTCTACCATGCTTGGCAGGGATATTTGTAAACCCTAAAAACCGTTCAGAATACATTTATTGTTGGTTCCATGCCGTGGAAACACTTCTTCAAAATTTTTTAATTCAGCTGTCACAACCAAGTATTTGTAATGTTATCCTTTCCCATTATGAAAGGAAAGAAACGCCACTGGCTTCGGTCAATTGATAACAAGTAAGGTGGTTTATTAATATAAAAAGTTGTTCATTTCAGTTTAGAAGGTTTTGTTATGTGTGTGTTATATTTCATCTAAAAGATATCTATTGCCAAAATAAACAATATAGGAAGTTAACTCACTCCCTGACCTGTAAATACAATGCTGATTTTTAGAGCTTTTGAAAGCTTCACATATTTTACAAGGAAAAGGTCCCTGATTTAACATGATAACATTCTTGCATTGATATCTTATCTCCTGGATCACTTACCATTCAACAAGCAATTGATAATTTATTATCATTCTCCCGATTGAAGAATTAGAGATTGGAGAACAAAGTCCATTGAAGAATTAGAGATTGGAGAACAAAGTCCTGAAGCATCAGCACAGATGATAGTAAGAGAGATGGAAGTTTAGAGTGTATAAAGGGTTTCCTGGCTGATGGGAAACTATCAGAAAAAGTACTAGCTCCTTTTAAATTTCAGTTTCACTGATTTTGGTGTTTATGCAAACATATGCATTAAATCTTAATTGAGACCTGAGATCAAAGGTGATAGAGATGAATACTTAAGGGTACAAACTGATGAACACAGGGGAGAAAAAAGAGGCCCAGGGGCATTTAGAAACTAAAGAATCGATCAGTCCTACTTGTAAAAGAATATATTCATTTTTAAAATATGCAACATCTTTCTTCACATTGCTGTTTAAAAGTAAAAGATTGGGTGTAACCTAAAAGTTCGGAGTAGGAGAATGGGTAAATACATTTTACTTCATTCATACAACTGAATAATATGGAACCATTGAAAACCATACTGCAACAAATGTTCAGTGATATCAGAATCCTCATGACATAATATTTAGTTTAAGAGTAGAATATTGGAACTGCAAATATAATATGCAGTCTCTGCTTTATAACAAAACCATAGAAAAATAGAAAAATTATTAGGAGGAAACATGCCAAAATATAAGTTGTTAACTAGGTAGAAGACCCCACTGGTGATCCTTATCTTTGCCAAATTTAGTACAAATTCCATACTTTTAATAAATTCAGATATTGGTCACTTTCTTTTTTATTATTATTGAAATTTTTATAGCTTTTTAGCCCATTTTAGAAATTTTATGTGATAGTTTTAAAATGCCTGTAAAATAAAACAAAGGATTAGAAAAAAGAATTTTTTAAAACTTCATAACCAGTCAATACAATATTTCAATATCTTACATGAGTTCTGGCCTACATTGCATTCTGTGGCCTAAATCAAATACAAAAATATAGCCCCTATGGTAAGGAGGCCCTCCACAAGCTTAGAAATCAAAAATTATATCTTGAAAAGCTAAATTATGTTAGATGTATATGATTTATAATGTATGTAGAAGCTATAATATTCATAGAAATTAAAAACTGCCATCTTCTAAAAGAAGAAGTAGTAAAAAATCAATATGTAATTAATGAGGTTATTTCTCTGTAGGAGTAACGCACCCTAAGGAATTATGTGTCATTTCTGGAGACTGGAGGGAGATGCCCAATTTACCCAGGATGAGTTGGATTTGTCTTGCTGCTAAAGGATAAAATACACATTTTTTTAAAAGCAAAGATGTGTCATATATTTAGTATGGTGGTTCTCGATCCCAGAACAAGCCTGAGGACCTTTTGAAATAGACTTCGGTCTCCATCCCTAGAATTTCTCACTCACCAGATTTGGGATGGTCCAAGAATTGCCTTTTGGAACAAATTTCTAAGTGAGGCAGATGCTGTTGATCCGGGGACCATGCTGAAGAACCACTGATCTATTATTTTGTGATCTGCCTGGAAAGAGAGAGGGGAAGAGCCAGAAACGCAGCCTTGTGGAGCCCTCACAGATGGGCAGGAAGAAGCAGGTGTTGTGTCTGCAGCATGTCTTGGGCACTGGGCAGATGCCCTTGCCCTCACACTGGTGCTGCTTCTGAGAGTCTGCAGTGGGAAGTGGCCTGTTCCCTTAACTCTACTCACGCTTACATGGCTGCTGCGAACAGCTTGACCACAGGCAGGTGCCTGATCCAACCAATGCCAGAATCCTTTCTCTAGGAGACTGAGACTGGAACTGAGGGGTCGATCTTTCTGAGATGCGGGAGGTAGAACGCAAATTTGAGAGCAGTGGCCAGCCGGCACAGGGGCACCATGGCCAGCCTGGTGTATACTGACGCACAAAAGTTAAGTTCTCAGAATTTTGTGAACCAATTATTAAACAAACTCATTATTAAACATATAAGCAAAAGTGATAAGTACACAGGACCTATTACTTATTATTTTACTATTATTTACGTTCAGGCTTATTTATGACTGTGGTGTCTTAGTGGTGCAAATCCTACATAATAGTGTGCTACTGCTCATCTCTTACCAAGCCCATCCTTAAAGATGTCACACTGGTGGTTTGAGATAGCAGCAGTGACCAGTCAGTGTTCTTCTGCAAAGAAACAGAAGCACCAGGCTATGTATAAATTTACAGATGCTCCTTAGTGTACATTGAGGCTCTGTCTGATAGACCCATCCTAAATGGAAAGTATTGTAAGTTGAAAATACGTTTAACACTTAACACTTAACAAACATCCTAGCTCAGCAACACAGCATGCTGTAGACAAACAGTTATTTCCCCTTGTTTCAAGCCGCTGACTCAGAGCTACTGTTGCCCAGCACTTCAAAAGAGTATCTTTCCACAGATGCCTGGCCTGAGGAAAGGATCAAAATTAAATATTCAAAATTTGGTCTCTATTGAAAGTGAAACAATTATACATTGTCATGAAAACATGGTGAATCTGATTCTCAGAAGCTGGGATATGTTGGTATATAGAAAGTGATTCCTATAGGAATTGGCCCAGATGATATGCAGCCTGGAAATCCCACAATGTTCCATCTGCAAGCCAGAGTCCAGGAGAGCTGGGAGTAGTTCAATGCAAAGGCTTTTGATCTGGGTGGGGTGAGAGAGGGGGACGCTTGTGTAGGTCCTGGAGCCTGAAGGGCATAAGAAACTCAAAGTGCTTGCAGACTTACCTGGAAATAATATTTTACCAGCTATCTGTGCGTCCCTTAGGCCAGTCTGGTTGATACAAAAAAAAAAGAAAACCAGCCATCACTGTGAGAATATTTATACCACAGAAATTGGCCAACACTATGAGGCTTGACCTAACATTTTGTTGATGCTCTAAACTGTAAATATCATTGAGAAAAGTTTAGTAATACAGATCACATTTTCTCAATCTTAGACCAGATACATATTTATTGAAGGAAGTATGTCTCCAGCCTCAATTCAGAGGATCAGTAACAACTATTTCCTAGTTGTGACAGCCAAACATATCTCCAGACATTGCTTAATGTTCCCCAAGGAGCAAAACCTTTCCGGTTGAAAACCATCAATACAAATTAAATTGAAAAGTGTGGTATCTGTAGCTATTACTCCATAAATAGGTCAAAACATTCAAGTAACATTCTTCCAGAATTTTTAAACTATTATCTAATTCAATTTAGACTCTCATAGTTGACAAACAAGTGAAGTTCTGACATGCATCTTTATTGGTTCACTTTTGTCTTATTTATTAATTTAAGCAAAAATAGCTAACATTCGTGTCAGAGCCTGGCATTTTCATCGATTATGATCATACGTTGGTTCAGGATGCAAGAATTCTACAAAAATCCATGACAGCATTCTGTGAGCATCAACTGGATACATGGGGCTTATAATAAAGAGTATCGGACCCCTCCCGCTGCCATCTCCGCTGTGGGAATGCAGGCGAAGAGCGCCGAGGAGGGCGGCCCCTCCCACTGCCATCTCCGCTGTGGGAATGCAGGCGAAGAGCGCCGAGGAGGGCGGCCCCTCCCGCTGCCATCTCCGCTGTGGGAACGCAGGCGAAGAGCGCCGAGGAGGGCGGCCCCTCCCACTGCCATCTCCGCTGTGGGAATGCAGGCGAAGAGCGCCGAGGAGGGCGGCCCCTCCCACTGCCATCTCCGCTGTGGGAATGCAGGCGAAGAGCGCCGAGGAGGGCGGCCCCTCCCACTGCCATCTGCACCTCCAGGACCCAGGCGAGCTGCTTGGGAAGGCCCAGAGATCAGAGGGAACTCCAGCAACATAGAGGGGTCCCAAGGAGGGCACCCAGGATGGACAGGCAGGACTACCAGCAAGAAAAGTCCAAAGCACAATATCAGTGTGAGCCAACAGGTGGTGAGTTAGGTGAACCAGCCTTGCGCTTGGGGACAGAGACACACAGAATAGAAGCAGGTGGGTGAGGCCGCTTCTATTATCTTTTTGCAGTTTGTTTATTTTGTTTTGTACTTTTTTCCTTTTCTTTTTCTTTTCTCTTTTCTTTCCTCTCTCTTTTTTAACTGGCTGGGGAAGTCTCCATCAATAGAAAACATATCCTGTTCCTCAAACCCAGAGACCAAGTTGAGATAACCCCTTGCTTTCCTCGTCATTCTTTCTCTTCTGCCCTCCACTCTCTTTCCTAAAGTTTGGGTGATCATACTCTGTCCTCCGGCCTTGCTTCTACTTTCTCTTTCAGTTAGCGTTGTCTCATCTGCTATCCTTCTTAAATCTCCCCACCATAAAGTAAAAACCCTCTACCAAGGTGAAACACTTTGAATACAAGCTGCCAGTTTACAATTGGTTCTTATATAATTGTAGATTTTGCCCCTATGGTTTAAGGTACAAAATTAATAGCTACAAGAGTTTGTTGGTTTCTAAACTATGATTGATGCTATTGTTATTTCTAGCTATACTACTTTAGCTAGGATGTCATATCTGTTGTAATCAGTTGTTCTCCCTTCTGCAACAATACTGGAAAGTTCTGGAGTAATGACCTCATCAGAGCCAAGCAGCAAAGAACTGGGGACTGAGCCAAACAGATACCAACATCTCATGCTTAACTTTTTTTTTGGTCTTTTTGAGACAGGGTCTCACTATGCAGTTCAGGCTGGCCTTGAGCCCACTTCGTAGCCCAGGCTGGTCTCAAACTCACAATGATCCTCCTACCTCAGCCTCCCAAGTGCTGGGATTACAGGCGTGTGCCACCACACCCGGCCATCTCACGCTTAATTAACTGGAAAGGTAAGACCTTGGAGCAGACACAAGCCAAGAACCTCCTATACACAGAAGATATTCCTAAGGAACAGACTTTTCCTAGAGAGGAATTAATACTAGTGATATAGCTACCTAGTACAAAAACTTACAAGGATCAACACAGAAAAATAAATTTTTGGAATAGAAAATGACAGTATGCAGAAGCAAGATGCAATCTCAGACTGTCAGCCCACCCAGAACAAGTCCAGGAGATGAGATAGAGGAAAATGGGAGGCACACACCTGAAATTTCTGAAATGATAGCAACTAAAGTAAAGAAACAAATCCATGAGGATAAAGAGGAAATCAGAATAGAAATAATCTTTCAGGTAAAAAAAGGAATGTCAACATTAATAAAAGAATCACTCAGCAAATCTAGAGTAGAGATAGATAAAAAAATAGGTGATGAAAGGAAAAGGAAGGAAACTGTGAACAATCAATATAGGAAAGAAACAGAATGCATGAAATGGTTTCTGACAGATATCCAGTAAATTAGATATTCCACTGAAAGCTGGCAAAACCATTTGAATGAAATTCAAGACAGACTTTCAGACCTTGAAGACAAGATCACAGCTAACAATCATGAAAGAAAAGATCTCTTGAAAATAACAAATGATCTGCAAATAACAATTCAATGGCTGAAAGATTATGCAAAAAAAATGATTAATGTCAATGAAAATCATGAGCCAACACAAATGACATCTAAAAAAAAAACTATTTGCAGAAGTAATAGCAGAAAATTTCCTAAGCATGGGAAAAGAATCTGACAAACAGTTAAGTGAGACACATAGAACTTCAACTAGCCATCACCAAAATAAATCTACACCCAACATATAATAATAAAGATCACAGAAATTTAGCACAAGAACAGACTATAAAAGCTACTTGAAGGAAAAGAAAAGAAACAGATCACCTATAAAGAAACAGATCACCTATAAAGGAAAACCCATCAGAATCACAGCAGACTTCTCAACACAAACTTTCAAGTCAAGAAGAGCTTAGAGCGAAGTATTTCACATCCTGAAAGAAAACAGTTTCTAACCCAGATTGAAGTAAACTGCAAAACTACTTTTCAAAATTAGTGGAGAAATAAAATAGTTCCATAACAAAGAACAACAAAATAAATTCATGACCACCAAAACCAATCCTACAAAGAATATCAAATATTCTAGATTGAAATGAAAATGACCACAATTCTAAGAATAACAACAGAAAGAAAACACCAGGCAGGATAAGCAGTTAAACAGAACATTTAAGCAGGGAAACAACATGGCAAAAGAACATGACAAAGGTGAGTCAATACATATGAGTTATAACCATCCATGTAAATGGTCTCAATTCACCAACTACAAGAAACAGCTTGGCAGAATGGGTCAAGAAACAAGATCCAGCAATATGCTTTATACAAGAAATACACTTAAAAAGAAACTCATAGACTGAAAGTCAAAGAATGAAAAATAATATTCCCCGCAACAGGAACCCAGTAAAGAAGCAGAGATAACTATTCTGTTTGCAGACAATGTGAATTTCAAACCAAGAATGACCAGAGAGATAAAGAAGGTCACTCCATACATGTTAGGGGAAAACTTCAAGAGGAAGAGATAACAATCATAAATATATATGCATGAAATATGGGAGCACCCCACTCTACATGAAAAATATTAATAGACATGAAATATCAAATAAACAATAACACAATTGTGACAGGGGAATATAATACCCCCAAAACATGCTTAACTAGCAAAAGAATTGAAATTATCTGATGTATATTATCTGATAATAGTGCAATGAGAGTGGAAGTTAATGGCAAAAGCAACCACCATAAAAACATGAAATTAAATAACATCCTCCTGAACAACCAATGGGTCACAGATGAAATTAAAGAAGACATTAAACAATATCTACAATTAAACAACACTGCAGATATAACATACTGGAACCTGTGGGACACAAAGAAAGCAGTTCTAAGAGGGAAGTTTATAGCTGTGAATTCTCACATCAGAAAAACAGAATGAATACAAATAAACCACCTCATGCTGAATCTCAAGCTTCTAGAAAAAGAAGAGTAAGTCAAACCTAAAGCCAATACAACAGAGAAAAATCAGCATAGTATTGGCAAAAAAAAAAAAAAACAGACTTGAGGATCTGTGGAACAGATTAGAACATGCAGACACAACTACAAACTCACTCAGCCACCTTATCTTTGAAAAGAGGTCAAACATGTTCACTAGAAGAAAAATAGCCTCTTTAATAAATGGTGCTTGAAAACCTGGCTCTCTACATGCTAAAGAGTAAAACTAGACCCATGTTTATCATTATGTACTAAAATGGATCAAAGATCTAAATATTAAAACAGAAACACTGAATCTACTGGAAGAGAAAGTAGGTAAAAAGCTTGAAGGCATAGAGGTAGGCAGAGAGTTCATGAACAAAACCCAAACTGCATGGGAAACACTTCAAAGAATCAACAACTGGGATTTCATCTTACTTAAAAAATTTTGTACATCAAAAGAAATCACCAACAGAGTGAAAGGAAAATCCACAGAGTGAGAAAAAATTTTAGCCAACTGTCCCGCAGACAAAAGACCTCTATCTAGAACATACAAAGCACTGAAAAGAATCAAGCCTCCCAAATTCAAAGACCCAATCCAAAACTGGGCATATGAGATGAATACACACCTCTCAGATGAAGAAATACAAAGGGCAAGTAAATATATGAAAAAATGTTCAACATCATTGATCATTTGAGGAATGCAAATTACAACAACACTGAGATTCTACCTCATCCCAGAAAGAATGGCTTTGTCAAGAAATCAACCAATAACAAATGCTGGAAGGGCTGTGGGGGAAAGGAACCCTTCTCCACTGCTGGTAGAAGTGTGTAGACTGGTGAAAGCACTGTGGAAATCAGTGTGGAGATTTCTCACAAAAATAGGATTACAGGTCCCATTCAACCCAGCTCTTTCCCTTCTAGATATTTTCCAAGAATTAAAAACATCATACCACAGTGATATATGTGCACCCATGTTTATAGCAGCACAATTTGTTATAGCTAAATCTTGAAAATGCCCATCAACTGAGGAATGGATAAAAAGGATGTGGTCTTTTTATACAACGGAGTATTACTCAGCTATATAGAAAGATAAGCTCAAGGTTTTTACAGGTAAATGGATGCGACTAGAGATCATACTCATAAGGGAAATAAATCAGACATGCATGAGTGCAGATATTGTCTCCCTAGTATAAAAAAGTGAAAGAGTAAATAAGATCCAAAATGTACCATGGATAGGGGCTGGGGATATAGCTCAGTGGAATAAGTGCCTGCCTAGCAAGTGCAGGGTCCTGAGTTCGATCCCCAGTACTGCCAAAAACAAAAACAAAAAAAGTACAATGGATATTGTTGAAAGAGAAGAAATTGCTCAAAGGAAAAATCAACTGAGATAGTGGAAAGGAGAAAAGAAAGAAGGGGAAGGGGAAAGAAAAAAAATATGTATATACACACACAGGATAGCTAAAATAAATATACTACTAATTTATTTTAGTTCATTAGAAAGAATGGTTTGTGCTTATATTGATTAATATTTCATGCCTAAATCTTGTAATCCCAGTAACTACTTTGAAGACTACAATACACAATATATTAACCATTGTTTTTCTCTTATTACCTATTATCTTATTTTGAAACTCTGTATTATTTTTTATTGTTTTTCCTCATTAAAAGTATATAATAAAGAGTGTTGTGTAGTATTTATAGTAAACAGTATCGTAAGAGTATTTATAAATTGTGTCCCCCATGTCCTTTATATTAATAAAATTTATATGCAGAAAGGTGCCCATTTTATTTTGCAGAGTAAATTTATAAACATTTACCAGCACAGCACTGACTGTTATCCACCTCCTGTGTTGGGTGGTTACTAGAAAACTATATGCCAAAGAAAGGTGGAACATCAAGAAAGGAGAGTTAAACAGATAAGAAGAAACATGAAGGGTAGGCAATGAAAAGACCTCTGGGGGCCACTGGATTTCTGGTTCTCTACTCCAGTTCTTTCTGGAGTACGGCTTGCATTGGTGTTCAGAAAAGACCGAACTGAATCATTTTTACAGGTGCATCTTTTCTTTTTAACACCTTACTGTTTCTGAGTTCAGGATGCATCTTACAACCTCTGTTCGTTGTGAATACCACGGTATTCTGGCCGGATACTCTCTGTCAGGCCGGCGTACCTACTCTCCATCTACTGGGAAGAGGGGCTTTGCTAGCTTTGTGTTCCTGTAACAAAATGTCTGTGAACATCGACTTAAGGGAAGAGTCACCTTGGCCCACAGTCTCAGCTCACGTTCCCTGGATCCATTGCTTCCGGCCTGCGATGAGGCGGAAACATCGTGGCAGTCGGTCCCGGCAGAGGAAAGCGGCTCACCTTGAAGAATCCGGGAAAGAGCAAGACAGCAGCCTGTGGGTTTCCACTTCTTTCTGTTTTTGTTCCTTCTAAGCCCCACTCTTGGATGATGTCACCCACATTCATGGTAGGTCTCACCCATCGATTTGCTGTCCCATATGCCAATCATCCCGGGAAACACCCTCCCAAGCACACCCAGAAATGTGCTTTACTGATTTCCTAGGCACTTCTCAATCCAATTAAGGGCAAAGGACTGCTGAAGGCACACAGCTTCAACCCTCACTGGGCACGGCCGCAGCCTGTAGAGACCTCCCCCAACCAAGGTTACGGCCCCTGTCCGCGGGCAGCCACCACCGATGGCTAAGTGGAAAATTAGAAGGCTCAGCTTTAGTGCCTCTGCTTGAGGTAGCTCTAAAAGGTCTCCCCAGCTCTAGAGCTCCCCTCCCCCGAGGACCACAGGAGGTCTTGTTTAACCACTTTTCACTCTGCTAAATCTGGCCTTCCTCATTTGCTTACAGAGGCATCTCCAAGTGTGCTCTCTAAAAAATCACAACCACGTACATGCGCATCGAAGGAATGTTCTGACCAAGAAGCATAGGGATTCTGATGCGTTTGAGAGGGGACTAATAAACTGACTTTCCAGATTTTAGATCAATGGCTTTGATACATATGGTTAGTGAGAATTATTCCAGAGCCTGATCCAAATCTAGTAACAGGAGCAGAGTTGAATTTAAGAATGTTAAGAGATCAGAAGATCTTGGATATGGGTGAATCAATAAGTATCGCCCCTGCGATGCCCAAGTTGAGACCCCCAGCTGGCAACCCACAGGGCCATGTTGTTCTCCTGTGAATCCAGAGCACCTAGATGAGGGGACAGTCCCTGTGCCACAGCCCATCCTCTCCACTCTTCCTTGGCTGTTCTGTCTGCTGTTGTCTGCTCTTCCTTTTGTCCCAAAGCTTTTGTAATGTCCTGCTAGTGGTGAATTTGAAATAAACAAAATAAAGAAGGAGTTGGGAGAAAAAAATAATGAACATATTCAAGATTAGGAACAAGAGAGGACAAATAACCAGTGACACAGAAAGGACTGAGGGAAACTTGAGAAAAGTTTCCTTACAATTCAATTAGCAATAGACTTCAACACCTAGAAGAAATGGGTGACATCAAAAATTTAAACTACCAAAACTGAGCAAAAAAAAAAAAGCAGAAAGCCTAAAGAAGCATTGACAACAGCGGGAAATAAAATGTGATTTTAGGTAACCCAGTGAAAAAGGCCCTGGGCCCCGATGTTTTCGTCATTGCGAGCTGTGTAATCTTTAGCCAGTTGTTCTCAATCTGGGTCCTGTAGTCACTTTCCGTCCTTCAAAGTTCTCAAGAACCTCAAAAAGGCTTTGATTGTGTGGGGTATAGCTATCAATATTTGCCATACTAGAAATCAAAGCAGAAATTTTCAAAAATTATCAATTTTAAAACATTATAAATGTGTACGAATAAAACAAACATGTTTATATGAAAAATAACTACAGTTTTTAAAAATTGAGTGAGAGCCGCATTGCTTTACATTGCTGAAAGCCTGTTTAATATCTAGCTTATTATTATTTTTTGGTTGTTTATTTGTTGTTTTGTGACAGGGTCTCCTCACATAGTTCAGGCCAGCCTTAAACTCACTGTGTAGCTCAGGATGGCCTCAAACTCACAGCAATCTTTCTGCCTCAGCTTCTTGGGTGCTGGAATTACAGGTGTGTAGCACTGCTTCAAGCTTAATGTCTAGCTTAAAACAGGAAAACTAGATTCTCATATTTACTTCCGTATTCAGTTGTTTGCAGTATCTTATTTTATTTGAAGTACATGAAAAAAATCAAGCCTCACAGAAATATGTAGTTGAGAAAGGAAAAGCTATCTTAATTAGGTAACTGTGGATAAGGCCAAACTTAAGTAGCATTAGTTTTTCAAAAACTGAGTATCAACTTTTTATACTCTATTACATTAAACATCCACTGATTTATCTTGAACTCTTGCGTGATTTTATGACATCACACATTAGTCATTTGGAAAATATTAATTTGCTGGTTTATGCAGATCTTCCAAATGTTGTTGCATTTTATTACTCAATATTTTAAATTCCTGTGCATTGCCAGCACCCCCACATATCCCCAGAGAAAAGCTTTTCAATGAGTAGGGAGACATGAAGCTCATGGGCACAGACTTAATTTTCCCAAATGCTCATTTTCACTGAAAACTCAAATTTTATCACTAATCACAAATGTTGTCAGATGTTTTCCTTAAGTGGCAGGCTTACTTTGTTCATTTGCAGCAAAACATCTGCCACATACACACATCCGAAGAATGATAGGCTGTCTGTCATTGTTTCCAGCAAAGGTAGTATTCCGCGAAAAGAAAAAGCTCGTTCAGCTTGCAATCCGACCAAGCCCAGGCTTTTCCTAACACTATCTGTCATATTTTAGCATGCAGCAGGGTGCTTCATGTGTACTTCCTGTTTCCTCAAACAGAATATTAAAAAGGCACTTTCTCAAGTGCTGAGATTTAATAAAATCAATACACTTTACTGCTTGATTGAGAATATTTTTAAGTGATACTGGCCCCCAACTTGTGTGACCATGTGGCAGTGAAGTATGTGATGGCTGGTGGAGGTGGGGGCCAGTGGCTTAAGTCATACTAATGCATCAGCAAAGTCATTGCTCTTTTTGTACAGTGAAGAGAGCAAAATACGTCTGGTTGTTTTTGTAAAAATAACTTCAACCTCAGCAAACCCTGAATTAGTGAGGGATTGATGAGGTCAAGAACTGCTGGCTGGAAAATCCTTCCAGACTATAAAAATCCTGGAAACCTCACTAATGTATTTTATTAAACCATTTTATTGAACACTGGAACCTGATATGGAACCAAGGAAAAAATATACATTCTGACTGCATTTATGAATAGCCCAAAATGTCAGCAAATAAAAATTAGCAGTGTGTTATGCTTTGTGTCTGGCTGTCTCCCCAAAGCCTCATGCACTCATGGTCAGTCTTCTAGGGTTTATGATTGATCCATGGTCCAATGCTGGGATTTTGAGTGTGAGAGCTACACCCTGGGGTGGGCAGTTTGCACACAGTATAAGGGAGGAAATGAAGCTGCTTGCTGACTCTGCTGCCTTTTTGCTCTTGCCACTTTGCTGTTTTCTACAGCCACAAACTGTTGCCCTCTGCCATGTGCCACTCTGCCTTGGAGCCAGCCAAGTATGGACTGAAACCTCCACAAACTGTGAGCTAAAGAAACCTTTCCTTTGTTAATTTTGGGGGGTGGGTATTTTGGCTCAGCAAAGAGAGAAAAGTAACCAAGACAGTGTGTCAGAAAATACACTAAGATTAAATAGGGTTTATTTCTAGAAAATGTACCTAGGTAATTAATTGTATCAACAAATTAAAAGAGAATACATGATTACACGTTTTTAAAACCATGAGAAGTCATTTAACATAATTTAGTGGTAATTATAAATTAAAATTGAAGAAAATAAATAGAAAGGAAATTATTTAAATATGATAAAAATTATTTAACAATAGACACCATTTTAAATGGTGAAATATTAAGATGGGGCAGTGATTGGCAGAATAACCTTGCTTTGGAAGTTCTGTGGAAGAAATAAAAAATGATAAGTATAAATACTATAATGGAAAAGAATTCTGCCTATAACTATATCATTCTCCTAAAAAACACTATAACCATCAGCTTCCTTTTTTTTTTTTTTTTTTTGCAGTACTGGGGATCAAATTCAGGACCTTACGCTCACCAGGCAGGTGCTTATTCCACCGAGCTACATCCCTAGCCCTCCATCAGCTTTCTAAATATCAGAATTAACAAAGAAATGTGGCAGCACATCTGCATCCAAGGTGAGTTTAACTTAATGTTTTTTTTTCTTCATATGCAGTAATGATTGGGATGGAAATAGAAAATCTTAGAAATAAATTAAACAGAAATCCATGTTATTTGGGGAAAGATTTACAAGTGGTTACTGAGGAGTATAAAGCAGCTCAGAAAGACAAATAGCAAATTATGTTTTGGGCTAAGGAAGCAAAGTAACATATAATCAATTTTCCAAAAATTATAAGTTCTGTATATCACTTATAATTTTATGGAACAGGGTTTTGTAGTAGGAGAAAATGATCTTAAAAATTATATAGAGATATAACTTCCCAATAATTTTAATAGCCCTGATAATTATAAAAGAGCATAGTGGATTTTTAACAGCTTGAGGAACTGCTATGAGAACTGCCTCTTACCACAGACAACTACAAAAAAGGTGAGAAAAGAACAACAGACACAATATGTGAAACAATTTTTTGTATACTGTATAGTAAGCAGCAGCAAAAGGCCACGATCCCTGAGAGAAACCAGGAAGTGCACCCTTACCCTGGATGATGCCCTAGAGGCAATTTTCAGGGTACAGCACGGAAGGGAACCCAAACAGAACCTCAATGTCTCATTGAGTTGAGGAAAGAGACCCAAGTTTGGGGACGTGAGGAAAGATTTGTGGAGCAGAATACCAGAAATGAGGGGGGTGTTCAGAGTAAGATTCCCATCTGGAGGGAAGACTCTTTAAATCATTAGATGAATCCTGATTTGTGAATCTTTTTCAAAGATTTTTATTTTTGTTAGTACTTGTTTGGAGTATGAAGTGCCTCATCATGGGGAATTGCTACGTACATAGCACATAGCTCAATTTGTTTTATGTCCCCTCCCTCCATCTTCATATCTTTGAGTGAAACTTCTTGTCTTAGTTACTTTTCTTGTTGCTGAGACAAAAATACCCATGGTTGAAGGAGGAAAGGTTTATTTGGCTCACAGTTTGTAGAGCTTTCAGTTCATAAGTGGCTGGCTCCATGGCAGGGTGGCAGAGCAGAGAGGCATTGCAGAGCAGGAAAGAGTTCATGGTGGGTACAGGCAGCAAAAGCAAGGAATAAACAGCAAGTAACTAGCAGCACGCCTCTTTCTGTCCCTTATATTGTATCCAGGCTACTTGCCCTTTGGGTAGATAATGTTCACATCCTTAATCCTAGCATTGCACCATGAATCCATCACACACACTAGATCCACTTACCTCTCAAAAGCCTGTTACTACATGAAGCTTTGGGGAGACATTAAATATAAGCCATAACATTCTGCCCCAGGCCCTCCAAAGGCTCATGCACATCCCTTTATGCAAAAGGCATTTCACCCGTCTCTAAGAGTTGCCAAAGTCCTAATAGTTTCAGCATTGCTGGAAAGTCCAAATCCAAAGTCTCCTCTGAGATTTAAGGCAAACTCTTAGCTGTGAGCTCTCATACAAATGAAAAGAAAGTTAAAACATTCCCAACATTCCATGGCACAAGATAGACATTTTCATTCCAAAAAATACAAAGAAGAGGATAGAAAGGAAAGGGAACAAAGCAAACATTAATTCCCTAGGAGGGCAAACATTAATTTATAGATAGAATTAGTTCCAGTATTATGGACAACTATGTTAGATAGAAATATTATAAGCAGTCAGACAGGGCGAGGCCTTCAAGGGAGTCAATGCAGAGGATGAGAATACATTACAACAGTGGCTAGATGCACATCTGTTGAAGGTCCTCTAGATAAAGATGGAATGACCAGGCCTAAGTAAGCAATAAGCAATAAATTGTTAAGCAATAAATTGAAGATTATACTCACCTGGTCACCCACATGAGTGAGCAGGCCCCCCTAATTTATCCCTTCCTAAAAAGGTCTTTTTTCTTCCCAGCACACTTGCTATGTGACCTGCTTCTCCATTGGATCAATATTAACTAAGCAATTATACTTGTAATCTTATTGGTTGATCATAATTTTGACCCACATTGTACTCAGCTCATGATTTTGCTCTGTAAAACTTCTTTTGAGAAGTGGGCTCAAAAAAAAAAAAGAGAAGTGGGCTCATTTACAATCCATTTTTGGGTCCCCTTTCGTCTCTCAGGAGCTATCATTCTCAATAAATATTTCTTACACAACCTCCATTGTTCCTTAGAATTCTCTCTTCAATTTCGGGGAGCATGAACTCAGCATTTCTGACACCTAGCAGGTGAGGAATGATATTATTTCTCCTATATCAACATGTCCAGCATCCAAGGTAGTCTGTGGCAAGATGTGAGCCCCAAAGGTCTTGGGTAATTATACCCCTACAGCACTGCTGCTAATTGTGGTTCCTATGGATTCTCTCTTGGGCCCACTGTACTCCCTCCTCACAGTTTTCTTTAGACAATCCATACTCCTGGCCTCTCTAAACTTTGGGGGTCTCCACTGCACCTTCACACTCAAAGCTTTCTGTACTGTCCACTCGGGGGCACACTGCCGGGCCTCCCAGGCCTTCTTCTGAAGTCTGGATGGAAGACTTCCTGGCCCCACAACTCTTGTATTCAGCATGCACCTAAAACCAGCACCACATGGATGGCACCAGTCTGCTGCCAGCGGGAGCAGTAGCTAGGCTTTCTTTTTCTTGGCTGTCGCAGTAGAGTGCCTGAATAGCTGAGCACTGCAAACCTAATTGCAAGGAATAACTTCTCTGGGTTGTTGTCATTCTGGAACATGGTGTTCTGGGGCTCTCTCTAAAAGTGAAACCTTTCACCGTTGCACTTCTGAGCCTGCAAAGGCTGGAGTCCTGCTGGTTCTTGTGATGTCCTCAGGCCATCTTTTCTATTGTTTTCTTTAGTACTTGGCTTTTTCTTGCTAATCTTTTCAGCAACCAATTTCTCCTCTGTTTCATCTTTGCAGGCTGTAACTTTACTGCAGATTCTTTTCGGACTAACCTCAAGATGATTTAAATCATTCTGCTTGGCTCTTTGCTCTTTATTTTCAACATAAATCTGGCTAAAAGTCCTCCAACAATAGCCATTCTTTGGTCTCAACACTAAACTGCCTTGAATTGTTTTGTGCAAGATTAATTAGTCTGCTGCCCTTAATCTCAGTCTTAGGCAAAGTCTCTGGACACAAGCAAATTGCAGACAAACTTTCTGCCAAGCCATATAACACATATATCCTGGAGTCCCAACAGCTAATGTAGTCCTTCTTCACAACAAAAACCTCCCAAGTCTGGCCTTTATTGGCCATATTGCTAACAACATTCTGGTCTTCTGAGATCTGACCAAAATCTCACATCAAGCAGAGCCCAGGGATTCTAGGGCTGATTTTCTAGCCAGCATGTCTGAAACTTTACAAACTCTTCCCTCAAGCCATTTCCAAAGGCTCCTTAACCACATGGTCAGGTATAGTCACAGCAATGACCACACTTCTCTTGTACCAAATTCTATCTTAGTTACTTTACTTGTTGTGGAGACAAAATACCCAATGCCCAGTGGTAATGGAGAAAAGGTTTATTTAGCTCTATTTTTAGAGATCTCAGGCCATGATCAGCTGGCTGCCAGGCAGGTTGGCATGGCAGAGGAGCATTGCAGAGGAGAAACAGTTTGTGGCAGGGGGAAGACAGCAAAAGCAAGCAACAAACTACAAGTAACTACAGCAAGCCTCTTTCTTCTGTACCTTACATTGTATCTAGGCTACCCACCTGCCCTCAGGGTAGATAGCACTCCCAGCCTTAATTCTAGCACCCAAATCCTAGCATTTCACCACGAATGAATCACACACCCTTGATTCACCAATCTCTGCAAAAGCCTATGACTAAAAAAAAAAAAAGCCTATGACTGCATGAGGCTTTAGGGGGATGTGTTAACCAAACCATAACACTCCCAAGACTAGGTACAGAATCACTGAAGGGCAATAAGCCAAACAGTATCTGGAGCAAAGACCAGGCATGGGATAGAGGTCTCAGAGGGAAATTTCCAAGTCAAGGTGCTAAATTAGCCTCAGCATAAATGCTGCTCTGAGTTATCCTAATGAACCTTTGTGGCAAGCCTTAGAAAGTAAGACTGATTCCAAATGATTTAAATGGGATCAGTGGCAAATATTTTTTAAAGGACTTTTTAACAAACCCAAGAATATAGAAAGTCACAGTGTCCTGAGATCCAAACGAAACCAGAAGGCATGTAGAAGATATAGTCCATCATGAAGAGAAAGTCAGCCAATACACAAAACTTAGCAGTGACACAGATGATGAAGTAGGAAAGCTTCTAAAACAGCTATTATAAAAAATAGTTCTAGATCCTTGCGAATGTAGAGGATACCTTCTCTACATGTACCAGAGAAGGGGAGAAATCTGTGAACCTACAATTCTATTCTCTGCAAAATACTTACCAAATCAAAGGTGAACTGTAAGACTTTTTTTTCTGAATTTAAAAGAACAATAATTGAGTATTTAAATAAATAATTGTATTAAACATAGATTTCCTAAGTAGTCCAAGTGAAAGGCAGAGTTTATCAGACTGAATTTAACAAAAAGAAAGCCAACTATATATTGTCTAGAACGATCTCTCTTAAAATTTAAAGAAAGAAGTCAATGATACAAGGGTGAGGAAAGAATATACTCATAGAGCTAGTAACAGAAATTGAATATGCCCGTATTAATATCAGACAATTAATACCCAAATAAGGGAGCTTACTAGGGAGTAAGAGGAATATTTCATAATGGTATCAAGAGGACATGACCACCCTAAATATGTATGTACCCAAGAACATAGCATCAGAATGTATACAGCAAACCCTGTTAGAATTAAAAAAAGAAGTAAACAAATGTACAGTTATTGGTGGAAATTTCTACTCACTAGCATTAGTAATTGATAGAACAAATAGAAAATCAGTCAGGATATAGATGCTCCAACACTGAGCTAACAGGATTGTAACTGAAACTTATAAATCACCCCAAATAGCACAATACATGTTTTGTAAAGTCCATCTGGAACATGTATTAAGATCATATTCTACAACAGTAAACAAGTCTCACTTAATTTAGAGGAATTAAAATCATGTGATGTGTGTTCTCTGACAACAGTGTGATTAAACTAGACATTAGTACTCAGAACTATCTAGAAAATCCCCCACCTATTTGGAAATTAAGCAATAGACAAAATCACAAGGGAAATTAGAAAATATTTTGAACTGAGTGAAAATGAAAAATACAACATATAAAAATATGTGGGATGGAAACAGAAATCTCCAGGCCTTGATAGTTTCACTGGAGAACTAAACAAGTATTTGCAGAAGTATTAACACCAATTTTGCAGCTTTTGTAAGAAAATCGAAGAGGGAACACTTCCCATTTCATGAGCTCTGTATCCCCTGACCTCAAAACTAAAGATAATACAGAAAAAGAAAATTACAAAAAATATCTCTCATGAACTTAGACACAATATTCCTCAACACAATATCAATAAACTATATTAAACAATGCATAAAGTGAATAATGGATATTCATTATGGAAACATGGGATTTACTCCAGGTATGTAAAGGTTGCTTAACATTTGAAAATCATTCAGTGTAGTCCACTTTATCAACAGGATAAAGAAAAAAAGTCCTATGAAACTATATTAATTG
The DNA here is from genome assembly GCA_004027595.1 of Dinomys branickii. NCBI lineage: Eukaryota > Metazoa > Chordata > Mammalia > Rodentia > Dinomyidae > Dinomys > Dinomys branickii. Next base: position 35,224 of record PVLD010001877.1, on the reverse strand, counting down.
ATGTAGAAAAAAGCATGCAACAAAAATCTAGCACCAATTTATGATAAAAATTCACAGAAAACTAGAAAAGAACACTTACAGTTAACATCTTATTTAGTGGTGGAAGACTAATTCCCCAATGGATTGAGGAAATAAACCAAATATGTATCAACTAATGAATGGATAAACAAAAATCACGGTGTCATTCACCTAAAGGAATCCTGTTCTACAATTTAAAAAAAGAATGAATAGATGACACATGCAACATGGACATCTTTGAAACACTATGCTAAGTGAAACATTGCAGACACAAAACAGTACATACTTTGTAAAACCATTTATATAAAATTCTAGAATAGTGTTGGCGAACTTTTTGGAGACCGAGTGCCCAAACTGCAATCTAAAACCCACTTATTTATGGAAAAGTGTCAATTAAACCTGAATGTCAGATACTTGGTTGCAGGGTTGACTTGCCTCATGGGCTGACAGAGAGGGCTCTGTGTGCCATAGGCTCCCCACTGCTGTTCTAGAACATTGAAACTAGTTCTAGAAAGTGGATTAGAGGGCCAGGCATGTAGTTCAGTGATGCAGTGCCTGCCCAGTAAACGCTAACCCTGAGTTGGATTCCTGATACCTCCTCTCCCCTAAAAGAGTGGAGATCAGAGGCTTGCGCTAGGGTTTGACTATGGAGATGCAGGAGACAGTTTTTTGGAGGAACCTAGAGAGATGAAAATATTACTATATCATGACATGGCTAAAAAAGACACTTCCAGACACCCCGGACTTCAGATCTTCTGATTTATTCCATATTCCTTCTTTTGTAGGTAACTTAGCATCCTTACCATTCTGTCCTCCTGTACTAACCAATAGAGCACCATATGTGACAGCAGCTTCCAAAAGGAGGGACTAAGCACTGCAGTTGTAATGGGCATGGGAAAAGTTAGCCCAGCCCAGCCCCAGATGTTAGAAATACATATCAAGACATTTTCATGCCATATTAATTCATTTAAAGGTGTTTTTTATGTTTTGCTGTTTTTGTATGTGTTTGTACATTTTAACTCCTCTGAAACAAGGATACATATTTCAATTGATGACATGCCATTATAATTGGGTACACTCATTATTTTTAGTGGTGACTTTTTTAAAATGGTGTTTATATATATATATGTGTGTGTGTGTGTATATATATATATATATATATATATATTTACATTGGAGTACATAATCAGAATCTCTGAACTGGTGGTTTCCATAAAGCCAGTGAACTACAGGATGGCTATAGAGAGGAAGCATAGGATTTTTCTTTGGCTTACAAAGATATGATAACAGACGAGAGCCAAGAAAGACTCTAGAGGCCTGGAACTCGAGCACTGGACAAGTCTTGACACTGGGTGTGAACTCTGCTGCCTTCTATTTTCATCCTGCTTAAGGCTGAGCAAGAGCACTAGCGAGTGGTACCCATAGTCTTTGCGGTAAGAAGACCCAGTAGGAAGAGCTGGAGGAGGTGGTGGAAGGGTAAAAGTAGGTCCCATTGCCAGCAGGTGGAACCAAAAACAGGGATGATGGATGGCCTTGGCCAACTCAGGAAGTGTGTAGCTGGCTAATTACGGTATGAAATGAGGTAACTTGCCACAGTGTCATTAGGGAATTAGGAACTTGCTACAGGACTCCACATGTAGCAGAGCCTTAGTCCTTAGTGACTTAATCTTTCTATATTTCAGTGTCTTCAGTTGCAAAATGGGAGCAATATATGTTGATTACAAAGAGATAACACAAAAGGCTACAGCAGTGCCTGGCATATGGCAAATACTCAACATTTTTACAATTAGTCATTTCCTTACTGTTTTACAATTCATCTGTCCATTGTTTTAATATTTATTTAGCAGTTATGATTCTAAGAGCAGCAATTTATTACCTTTTATTATTGTTCTTTTATGTCTTTTTAATCTGCTTAGAAATAGGCAGTACCCAGAAATGGCCAACTGTTCATAACTCTCATTTATTCTCTTCCATATATTTTACTTCTGTTCCACTACCGTGCCAGTTAAGCAGTGGGTTCAAAGTGGTGCTGGAGATTTTACTCTTTACATTAGACCAATCACATGGATCCATCATGGTGTTGACTCATCAAGCGTCAGCATACTAACGGTGACCTTGGAAATATGCAAGGCTGGAGAAAGGTAAGTGGAAAGTGGCTTTGTCACTTAAGGAGATGTGATATAGGCTGGTCATCTGCAAGATAATATTTAACTGGTAGAGATTTTGAAAGAAACACATGAGATAAAGTGCTTCAAAATGTATATATTTATTATCAAAGACACTAAATCATGGTACATTAGCAGAAATAACATTATTTTCTTTTAATGAAGATTTTTAATAATTATTTTTATGTAGTAATTTCCTACTAGAGAACTCCTGAATTGTAGTCTCAAAATTCTTAAAAGACATAAGGGACAGAAACAATGTATTAGTCTGAATAGTTTAAGTGCCATTTTATTTTTTAATTTTTTTTATTTTTATTTTTATTTTTTGCGGTACTGGGGATCAAACTCAGGACCCTGCGCTTGCTAGGCAAGCGCTTATTCCACTGAGCTATATCCCCAGCCCCTTAAGTGCCATTTTGAAGATGCAATGATGGGAGGAATTATCCAGTTATTCATGGGCACTGGTGTTAGATCTAGAATCTGTTCTTCCAGTGCCAAGATTTACATTTTTCTTCTTGATTTCTAAACCCCTTTTCTTCTGAAGGAAGAAACACACGTAAGGCCACAGGTTCTCATCTCTGGCTGTTCACCAGCATTACTGGGCGTGTTTGTAAAGTACTAATGCTCAGGCCTCAGCCCAAGGCAATTACATTACATTCTCTGAATGAGGAGGCCAGACATCAGTAGTTTTAAAAGGATTCCAAGTGATTTTAGGGTGCATCCACTGTTGAGAATCACTAGTAGAGAATTAAAGGTTAGTGTTTGTTGTTGAAAATCATGCAGTGTAGTGTATATTAGCTTATCTCCTGAAATGTGGAGTGCCCTTTCAGCCTAAGGCCTAGCCCCAAGTGTTGAGTGACATGGTGGACTTTCTGCGCATCCCCACCAGGCTTCATTTGTGCTTTTCTTTCTGTGGTTAGTAATCTACCTTGTTTTATAGTTATTCTTTACTTATTTAAGCTATCTTTTAGAATATATGTTTCTTGGATGTACATGAAATATTTCAGCATTGTTTAATGTCAGCCATTTGCTCATTGCTTTAGTTGTCCACATTATAAGTGTTGGCAAGATGGTCAAGTATGAACCGGGCCAGCTGGGAGAGAAAGGCTTAGTTGTCCCATAACGGATGAATGAGGTGGGGGATGGGTTGAGAGATGGGTCAAAATACCAAGTGGATGAGGTAAGCCAGGCACAGCCAGAAGGAGGGATGGATCCAGCCAAAAGGAAGCAGAGTTGTAGACAGATAGAGGAGAAACATAGGTCACAAGATGCAGAGATCAAAGTTCATGAACCAGACAAGTGAATGTGTTATTTACTGCTTCCTAGTTTTAGCAGCACCCACACCTCTTTTTGCTCCGCCCTTTGCTATCTTAAAGTGTTCATTCTATGTGCTTTCTGATTCTGCTCTCAATGGACATTTCTCCTGAATGTCATGCTTTGGGACTTCATGGAGAAAACAAGATGGTAATTGCTGTGATGTCGGACTGCTACCTTTGTCTCTCATATGTGGTTTCTGTAAACACGGACAGGGTGAAAATCCTAGCCACTGGAGTATAACGCAGAAGCTGTGGGAGCTGGGCTGCGCCAGGCAGACGTGCTGACTCACAGACGTGGAATGAGAGGTGACCCAAGGGGCAAGTGCAAGTTGTTCTAATGAGAAATCAGAAGTGCACGCCCCAAGGACAGCATCAGGCACGCAGCTGGCAGGGTGAGTCACAACTATAAACAAGAGGTAGAGGTAAGGGATCAAAGCCAGTGAGACCAGAAATACTTTCTGAAACAGAGTGAAATCATGAGGTGAACAGGTGGTGTTCTGAGCTCTGCATGAAGCATCAGAAAAGGAATTAATTTACATTGAGTCTAGGACACGTGCGCTAGGGCACGTGGCCAGTTTAAAGATCTGGGATCAGATGCACTCCTTCGGTGGGTGCCTCCTGTCCATCAGCACAGCCTCACTTCCCTGTCTGCCTTTTCGTGATGGAAATGGGGCTGGTCTCTGAGAAGCTGCTCCCGAGACTATCCATCCTCCAGCCTGCACCCCTCCCACTGGATGAGAGCTGGCACTGGTCATGGCACCTGTGAGCAATTTCTGCTTCTCGGACCATTTACTTGAGGCCAGGTATGAGATTGCTGGGGTGAGGCCTTAGGCTATGAGCAGAGGACAGGTGCTGAAGTGTGGGGTGGAATAGCATACACAGGAAAGACCAAACATGGGAAGCCATAAAACCACAAACTTTGTAGTTACAGAGGGATTTAAACTCTCTGGCAAGGAAGGTACAAAGCAGGTGAGTCAAGACCTCCTACAGAATTATCCCTCTTGCTACTTGGTCCTTACAGACTGTGCCCGTGTTCCTATGTGCCTGTGGCACTCTCGGGCGTGCTGCCTAAGTTCCCAATAACAGCCTAGGCTCCTACACAGATTTGATCACAGGCTCAGAGGGACTGCGGATGCCACCCGGAAAAGGTGGTAGAAAAGCCAAACGTGCCACAAAAGGAGAACACTGAAGAAAGACAAGCTCAGAGAGCTGTTACATATAAACACAGTGTTTATTCCTAGATTATCTACTTACCTGTTCAGTTTTGCATCTTGGTATACAAAGAATGTCACTTTTCCAGCCTTGTCTGAGACAGGTGTGCCTTTGCCCCGATAAACTCTGTTGCTGTGTAAGAATCTTTGGATGGTGGTGATTTCCAGACTGTCCTGAGAAGCCACCGGGCACTTCAGAGCACATTGCACGGAGATCTTTGAGCACAGCCTGGCCCCGTCCTCCACCAAATGGGGATTGTTTACTCAGAATCCACTCTTAGGCCTCCACTTTTCTCCCTCAGCAGCAGCTTGGTGAAGCTGAGGGATGGCAAAGTAGCTTTGGCAACAGCTCCTCCTTGGCCTTGTTGCAACTACCCTGCCATTTCTACACGGTAAATAATATCACACCGGTGCAGTGATAATGTGGCCCGGTTAAGTATCTTGCCCAATCTCAGAGCTATGCACTGAGAACTCAGAGCCTTATTTTCTATCAGCCGAATTAATACTGCCTTAAGGTAGAAATAAAGAACATTTTCAGGGGACAAAAAGTCATTCCCTTCAGACCTTCAGACAATAGAAAGATCTTCAGGCAACAGAGCTTCTTCTTCTTTTCCTTTCCTTAGGCTGGAACCCAGGGAGTACTAACCTACACCCCATCCTTTTCATTTCGTTTTGAGACCGAGTCTTACTAAGTTGCTAAGGCGTGATCCTCCTGCCTCTGCTTCCCAGTTAGCTGGCATTACAGGAAGGTGCCACCACGTCTGGCCAGAGCTTTTTGATCTTCACACTGCAGTCAATAGAGAAGGTAGGAGTACAAATTACAGGCTTCTGGTGTTCTGGAAGAGATATGGGGCCTAAATATGCCAGAAATCCATATAAATCCAATGCACACATTTTCAGTAAGCAGATCCCTTTCGGAGTGCCTGGAAAAAGATGTCTTTGTCGTTGCTGAAGGGCCAAACCAGCTTTTGGTTAAATGATGACTTTCTCCAAACAGTTACATTTACACTCTCATTCCAAGACCTGGGAGACATCAGGACATTGATAAATTTACCAAAATTATCACTTAAGTCAGAAGTAGATGAATAAGAAGTTGGAATTACAGAATATTTAAAACTAACACCACCATATTATCATATTATAGGAAATAGAGAAAATAAAATCACATAATACCAACCTCATCGAGCAATCAGTGTTACCATTTGGTACAGTTTACAAGAATATTTTAAATGCACTTTTATAGACTTTGTAGAAGTGGTGCACATACTTTGTATCCCATTTTTCAAACAATATTGTAGCATGTGTACTTGCTTCTTTGTGATATAGTCTAGCGTTTATGTTATGGCAGGTACACTTGAATTTCAAAAATTTAAAACATATATAAAGTGGTTAGGGACTAACATTTGTATCAACAGTTGATGAGGTTTAGATTACAGGCATATCCTAGCGTCTCTAAGGCTTCGCTTGGCCTTGCAGGTCACTGGGAACTCGGAAAGATGATGAATATAATAATCTTTAATACAAAAATGGTAGAGTCATTGGTGAAAACACCAGATCCCTTCATATTTTGTTTTTATAGTCGTGCTTTTGAGATGTTCCAGCAGTGTTTGGAGTTACTGTCTGAGTCAGGGTACTCATCTGCTTCGCACTAACTTTATGAGTTGTACACACAAACTGTGTCCAGAAGAGCGGCGCCATATTGGAGATCACAGTCTTTCCTCGAATATTATGTTCCTGCATGAAATGGCCAAACAAGCTCGGGGCATCTCGTCACCGTTCTTTCTATTTTGATTCAGTCTTCATAGTGGCTTAGTTAAATAATATTGCACTAAGTAGTCTATCACCCAAGTTTATTTAAATTATTCCCTCCACTGTTGGATATTCAGTTCATCTACAGTTTTGCTGTTTAAGTTATTCTTCAGTGAACATCTTTATGGTAATAGCATTTGACACCAGCTGTTTTAGATCCCTTACTTCCCATGGTCACTCCCACCTTCGGCTGGCCGTAAGCAGCACATACTTCACCTCGTGCGTCAACACGACAACCAGTCTCCTCTGCTTGTTATCTATCCTGCCTAACGCCAGACTAGTCATCCTGTGGTGCTGCTTTCATCATGCCACTTTCCTGCTTGCAAACCCTTTGTACTCATCTGCTTATTCTTTGTGCAGTATGACTTGATGGCTGTCATAATCCTTACAGGCCGATACATGAAGAATACTGGACCCTCAGAACTAACCATCAACAAATAGGGAATATACATAGTCAGGGGACTGCATTTAGGATAGACCAACCCAGAGACAGATTTGGGTCTAAAGGCACGTTACGGTGCCTGTTAGAACCAGAAAATATGTAGGTCCATTTCAAGTTTGATCCAGTCAGGGGGTCTCATCTGGTAAGTGATGGCAAAGCACCTGTACTCACCTAGCAGTGGTAACATGTATGGTCAGGCATGACCAGAGTCAAAGAGAAGGTTACATGGCTGAAACAGACTAAGTACAGTGAGCAGTGTCCAACACCCAGGGCCCAGAGTCAGCAAAAACTCAACTGGTAACCACAGGACGGGGAGTGTGGCATGGCTCTGGGACAAGGGCCGCAGGCAGAATCCCAGCTGTGAAAGGTTGGCCTTCATGGGGAGCAGTGCCAAACGTTGCAGCCTACAAGCAGCAGGCAGGATTATAAGAATCCAGGGTTTAGGGGAATCACCACATTAAATGTCAGGTTTAGAAGCTAGGCTAGGCCTGAACTAGTAGGCCTAGGTTCTTAATCTACCACCATGAACTGGGAAAAATAGCCTGCTGGTGGAAGTGCCCACTACATGTAGCTGGCAGAAACTGACTTCCAAAAGGACTCTCTGACCAAAAACAAAATGAGCAAAACACACAAGTAAGTACATAGAAACAAATGTATACGCACAGTACAGTCCACTGACATGGTGGAATAAAGGTCCATTTTTAGCAAGCCTTACTTTTGGTTTGAAGGCATTATCATTTTAAAAGATATATAAAATCCAGTTTTCATGGAAGATTAGACAGAAGCATGTTTTTCTGCTCACTCCTGAAACCAAACAAAAAATTAAAGGATTAAAAAATACATGACTAGCTGGGTATGGTGGCACACACCTGTAATCACAGCACTCAGGAGGCTGACACAGGAAGATTGCTGTAAGTCCGAGGTCAGCTGGGACTACAAAGTGAGTTGAAGGCTAGCCTACACTGCATAGTGAGACCCTGTCTCCAAAAAAGGGTATAAAAGAAAATACAAGGGAAGGAAATAACAGGTAAGGAGCATCAATGACATAAACCACTAACATAAAAAATTGAAAAATGGAAAACTGATGGGTTGTGATTTATCAGACAAGAGAAAGTTAAAAACTTACCAGCTTTATTGGCAAATACTTGAGTATGTATTCTCTTCAGACATGGAGAGTCTTCTGTATAGTCACAACAGCACCCTCAGAATCAGGAAATAAACAGTAATATACCACTACTATTTCATCCTTCTACCCATTTAAATTTCACCAGTTGTCCCTGAAATGTCTTTCAAAACAAAGGTATCGGTCCATAGTCATACATTGCATTTACCTGTCACATCTCCTTCAGTCTGGAATAGTCTCCAGTTCCTTAATATGTGCTGACTAGTCCTTGATTTTCATAACTTTGACAGTGTTGCCAATTATAGAAGTTACTTTGTAGAATGTCCCTCAATTTGGATTTTAAAAACTGTTTCCTCATAATTGGATTCGGGTTATGAACCTTTCGGATGAATGTCACGGAGGTGATGCTGTGTTCTTCTCATGTCAGGTGGTCTGACTTTGATTTGTCCTCCTTCAGGTGGTGTTACGTTTCATCACTCTATTAAGACTGTGTCTGCAGGGCTTTTCCACTACAAAGTTACTGTTTGTCCATTTGTAATTAAAATTATTTTACCAACACTGTTGCTTTATGTGAACAACCATGTCACCTGTGACTAGGGACAGTTTTACTACGTGTACTCTCTATAGCTTTCATTTATTTTTCCCTAAAGCTGGTGGTGGGTTTCCAATTGAATACACATGAAAAAATGAGAAAGTCTTGCTTTGTCCACTTTAGTGGAAAAGCGCTCGGTATTTCACCATTATGAAGAATAACTAAGTTTTTCATGAATGCTGTTTATTAAATCTAGGAAATTTCTTTGTATCCCTAGTCTGATGAGAGCTTTTATCCTGAATAGGCATTAAATTTTCTCAAATGCAGTTTCTGTATATTTGACCATATGGTTTTTCAGTGTAAGTTAATATGCTTACACTAATTGATTTGATAATTGCCTTTCCAAGATGAACTTCATTTGTCATGGTCACCATGGTATTTGATATTTACTAATTTTTTCGCATCTGTTTCACAAAGGATAGTTTTCTGGTATTCCTTACAAGTACTTTGTCTGCTGTTGGTATCAAGATAATATTGGTCCATAAAAAATGGTTCCTTTCTATTTTAATTTTCTAAAGAATGTATGTGTGATTGCATTTTACTTAAATATTTGACAGCATTCACTCATGAAATTTGTCTGGACCTGGCATTTTGTGAGTGGGAATATTTTTAATAGCAATTTCAATTCATTTAATACAGAGTTTTTTCAAATTTTTATTTCACATCATTTCAACTTTCTTTTGCTGTTTGAAGAACTTGGCCATTTCATCCAAGTTAGCAATCTGTTAGTGAGAAGTAGTTCAGTAATATTCTTGTGAGAAACTCCAGCCCTGTCTTTACTATCAAAAGTATGAACAAGAGAATATCTCCATCTTAAACTCTAGTTCACTCTAAGCTGCCCTCCTCTCTCTCTCTCTTTTTGTAGCACACTGAATAATGGAAAGTGTTCAGTTCAGATTCTGGGAACACTGCTGACAGCCAAAGATAATTTATCAATAACAGACAGGGATTTCCCATCTGGATACTCCCGTTCCTCCTTTCCCCTTATCAGCCCTGCCTAGCAACCCTTCAAAGGCCCTCCCTCCACACTCTTCAACTAGCCAATCAGAATAGACTGTGAACCTCCAACTCAGCCAATGGGGAAAAAGGTCAGCTGTTTTTCACACATGAGGGATAAAAAGAGCTTGTTGTGGCTTTCTGTTCACCTGCTACCTCATGCTAGAGTGTGTCTGTACCTTTCTGCAGAAGTAAAACCTTGCCCTTCTAAGATTTCTTGGTGTCTAAGTCCTCTACTATCTGCACCGACAAACTGAGTCTGGGGGTGTGTTCCCAGCATTCTCTAACCCTTTCCGTGCCTGTAGAATCTGCAGTGAAATCTCCTCTTTCACCCCTAATAGTGGCCCTTTACATTTTCTCCTTTTTTATCTTAATGGTGCTAGAGTTTAATATATTTTATTAATCACTTCAATTCTCTGTGGCTTTTTTGTAATTTTCTTCAACGACTGCTTGTTTTCTCCCCCACCATGTCCCACTTATTACTAATCTTTCCCTGTTTTGTTTTGTCTTTTTGTAGCTTTAAAAAGTTTTCATTAGTACACGTTTGCAGTACATGATAGTCACATGCATTTTAGGGAGGGGCGGCCTGTACGTGACACATCTTATTTATTCTCCTGCCCCTCCCCACGCACCTCTGTCCCTCCATCTCCGCATCTCCTTTCCGTGTTTTATTATTATCGGTTAATGTTTACAGCATACGTCTGTGTTCATTGTGGGCACTCGCTAGAAGTACACAACACATCCTACATCTTTTTACTTCCTCTTCCTCTCCCCCTGCTCAGTCTCTTTCTCTTTTGCAAAAGACCTACTTCCCCATTGCCTTCTTTCACTCTTTGATTTTGATCTTTACTTGTACTTTGCCTTATGCAAATAAGAGATACCATGTGGCAGTTAAGCTCGTGTGCCTGATTTACTTCACTTCACATATTTTCCAGGTGTATCCATTTTCCTACAAATGGTTTGAATTTGTCATTCTTCATAGCTAAGGAGTATTCAATTATATATCTATATCTATCTATTCATCTATATCTATCTATTTATCCATCACATTTGCTTTATCCATTCTATTGATAGACATGCAAGGTGCTTACAGGATTTAGATATTATAAGTTGTGTCACTATAAACATCTGTGTGTACGTGTCACTATAATATGATGTCTTTAGTTCTTTGGGGAATATACCTAGAAGGAAAACAGCTGGGTCAAATGGAATTTCTATGTTTAGTTCTTTGAGAAACCTCCATACTGATCAATGGTTGTGCTAGTTTACATTCCCACCAACGATGTAGAATGTTTTTCACCACAGCCAAACCAGCATTTGTTATTTCTTGATTTCCTGATGAGTGCTATTCTTTCTGGTATAAACTGAAATCTTAGTGTTGCTTTAATTTGGATTTTTCATATGTTTATTGGCCACTGTACTTCTTCTAAAAAGTGTTCACTTCACTTGCCAATTTTTTTTATTGTGGGTTTTTTATTTTGGAGGGGTACTAAATTTTGAGTTCTTTATACAGTGGAACCTTAGTTCATGAACACTTTTGTTTGTGAACAATTTGGTTTGCAAACAAACATCTGGAAAAATGTTGTTTTTGTTTGTGAACTCTGCATTGGGTGACTAACACAACTGCAGCCACCTGTCCTGTGTGGACACAAACGTGGCCATCTCTTCTGAAATCATGGAATGAATTAAGCTTGTGAACTAAACATTACAGACATCAGTCTTCTGTCTGAAGAGCAGCTGGTACAAATTTTTGCCACTTTGCAGGTCATCTCTTTACTCTGTGGGATATTTCCTTTGCTGTGCAGGAGGTTTTCAATCTGATATATTCAAATTAAATAATTTGTTGATTCTTGCTGTTATTTCTTGTGCAATTACTGTTCTGCTCACAAAGGCCTTGCCTACGCCTATGACTTTAACAGTTTTTATCTATTTTCTCTTCCAGTAGCTTTATTGGTTCTGTTTTAATGTTTAGATCTTTGATCCATTTTGATTTTTGTTTTGTACATGGTGAGAGATATGGGTCCAGCTTCAGTATGCTGCATATAGATAGCCAGTTTTCCCAGCAACATTTAATAAAGAGGCTATTTTGCCTCCAACATAGGTGTTTGGTCCTTTTGTTGAAACTCAAATAGCTGAACGTGTCTGGGGATGTTTCTGTATCCTCTATTCTGTTTCATTGATCCCCATGTCTGTTTTGGCCAAAACCATGTTGTTTGTAACACTGTTGCTTTGTAGTATAGCTCAAAGTCAGGTATTGTGATGCCTCCTGCTTTGCTCTTGCTGCCCAAGACTACTTTTGCTATTCTGGGTCTCTTCCAGTTCCATATGACTTTCAGGATTGTTTTCTCAAGTTCTGTGAGGAATGCTGTTGGTATTTTGATTAGGATTGTGTTGAAATGTATACATCAATTTTTGGAGTCTGGCTACTTTGACTATATTGGTCTGACTACCCAGAAGCAAGGGACATCTTTCCATTTTCTGCTGTCCTCTTCAGTTTCATTTTTCAGAGTGCTATAGTTTTCATGGTAGAGGTCTTTCATTTCCTTGGTTACGTTAATTCCTAAGTATTTATTTTTTCTTGATACTATTGTGAATGGCATTGTTTTCCTAATTTCTTTCTCATTAAGTTCATTACTGGTATACATGAATGCTAATGATTTCTGTGTTGATTTTATATCCTGCTACCTTGCTGAAATTTGTTATTACTTCTGAGTGCTGTTTGGTAGAATTCTTTGCATCTTCTGCATCGAGCATCATGTCACCTGCAAATACTGATAATCAGAGTTCTTCCTTTCCTGTACGTGTCTCAGTTATTTTTTTCTCTTGCCTGCTTGTCTGGCTACTGTTTTGAGTACTATGTTGCATACAAATGGTAGTAGTGAGTGTCCTTAACTTAGTCCTGATTTTAGAGGGAAACTTTCAGTTTTTCCCCTTTTAATGTGATGTTGGCATTGGTCTGTCATAAATGGCTTTTATTAGATTCAGATAAGGTCCTTCTATACTTTTATTTTCTTCAGGGTTTTTATCATGAAGGGGTGCTGGATTTGGTCAAAAGCTTTTTCTGTATCTGTGGATATGATCATGTGTTTTTTTGTCTTTGCTTTTGTTTATGTCAGGTAATACACATATCGACTTGCATATGGTGAATCATCCTTGCAGCCCTAAGATTAAACCCATTTGGTCATCATGTACAGTTCTTTCAATGTGTTACCTTGTATTTGCAATATCTTAGTGAGGATTTTTTGCATCTATGATCGTTAAAGAGATTGGCCTGTAATTTTCTTTTTTGGTTGGGTCTTTTGTCTGATTTTAGGATTAGCGTGATTTTGGCCTCCAGAAAAATTTGAAAGCACTTCTTCCCTCCCAGTTTCATTGAAGAGTTGCATTTTCTTAAACTGAAATCTTAGATAATTTAAGCTTTTCTTATTGTCTAATTAAGCACTTTAAGATACAAATCCAAGCATTACAAATGTCCCACAAATATTTCCATGGTAATTTTTTAAATGTCCCTTTTCTTTTTTGCCTCAATTTCCAAATACTTGAGACTTTTCTTAAATACCTGTTGATTTCTAACTGAAGTCCCCTGTAGTCAGGAAACATACTCCTTAATCCAAATCTTTATTTAAAATTTACTGAGACTTGCAGATGGCCCAGCATGTAGCCATCTAAGTAAATTCTGTCTGCACTTGGGAAACTCATTTGCTCAAGTTGGGGATGGTGTCATTTAGGGCCAGTTGGTTCACTATGTCATTTAGATCTTCTAAATAATTATAGATTTTTATCTCCCAGTTCTATCAATTATAGTGATATATGTTAAAATCAATGAATGTGGATTCATTTATTTTGTATTATTTTATCTTTGAAAATATTCCTGCATGCATTTTGCATCACTATCATCTAGCACATAGTCATTTGTAATTGTTTGGTCTTCCTGGTATATTTGTACTCACCACAGTGAAATGTCTCTCTCCATCTCTCCTAATGCTCCCTGTCTTTTTTTCAGATTTTTTTCCAGTGCTGAGGATTGAACACAGGGCCTTCACACTGAGCTACATCTCCAGCCCCCATTCCCTTTGTGAGATAAGGTCTTTCTAAGTCACTAAGTGGCCCAGACTGGGCTCTAACTTTTGATTTTCCTGCCTCAGCCTCCAAGAGTGCTGAGATTACGGGGGTGTATCACTACATCTAGCTTCACTCTAGATATTTTCTACTTACTATTTTTAGGCTATATCTTTTTCCTTTTTTTTTAAACTTTCAATTTAGTGGCATGTTTGTATGTTAACAGTGAAAGTGTGACTCTTACATTTGGCATATAATTAAAATCATGCTTTTCATCTAATCTGATAATTTCTATCTTTCAGTTAGAATTTTTGGTATTTTTGTCTCTGTACATGTAAAACAATCTATAAATATTTTTGTGTTGGATTTAGGTCTACATCTTGCTGCTGTGCGCCTGTTCAATTTGACCTATGCATCTTTTGCCTCTCCTTTTATGCCCTCTTTTGGGTCACGTGGATATTTGATAGAGTCCCATTTTTACTTCTCTGATAACTTTTTAGCTATTTACTTTGCATTTTTAGTATTTGCTTTAGGGATTTCAATATGCATCCTTGTCATACCTGCGGAGGACCACTGGGACAGCTCCTCCTGAAAGAAGACAATTTATCTCCATTTTGTCTCACCTTTTGCCCTACTTCCATGTACTGCTATGTACAGAGCTGGCTAAGAAAATGCTCTCCCCCCTCAGTTGGCTTTAAGCAATGCAGATGGGTCTAGCAGATGCACTCCTGTGTAGCCTTTGAAGCAAAGAGACAGTCTGTGATGCCCTGCATATAGCTCCCTACTAAGTGTGAGCCAAGAGACACCACGCTGTTGGCTGGGACTGAGCTTCAAGAAAGAGGCAGTGACGTCCCAGGACAATAAAAGGCAGACATCAGAGCTGAAGCAGCTGACCCAAAACACAAGGTACTTCCTCAAACTATGTTGTTATGCAGATTCCTCCAAACTTAGAGGCTACCTGTTAGCAGAATTCAGGACTCTTTCTGTGTACCTCTCCCTGCACGTTGCAGAGGTGATTTCAGGCCTCCTACCCAGCCCACCTCACAACACTCACTTACTTCCCGCTGTTCTCAGTCACTTCTCCCCAAGCCACTCCCCTCTTCATGAAATAATAAAACCCGGTTCGGCCCACGGCGGCCTTTGTTCCGACTGCACTTAGGACCCCGTTGGCTCCCAACAACTGCAGATGTTCCTTTGTCCCTTTATTCTCTCCATGGGTTGCATTGGAGGTGATAGATTGGAATCTACTTGCAAGAATTCCAGTAAGTTCCCTGGGATTACAATTCGTACACTCCGCCACGCCATGAGCAGGTCCGCGGGCTCCCGTATCTACTCAGAGTTTACTCTGCACCACTTCACCTAAAACACAGGAACCTATCATGTTAGCTTTACTTACAATCTCCCAAGCTGTGTGAGATTTGCGCCATACTTATTGCACATACATACTTGGAACCCCCACAATACAGCATTATAATTTCCATTATACAAGTCTGTGATTTTTCTGAAAACTGAAAAAACAAAAGGAAAAATGTATTCATTTACACTTAACATTTGTCCAAACATTTACCACTTCCTGTATTCTTTCTGTTGGATCCATTTACCATCTGGTATACTCTTCCAACTTGGAGAATTCTCTATATATGTCTGCTAGTGACTCATGTTCTCAGCTTTTGTTGATTTGGAAATATTTTGCTTTCTTTTTTTAAAGAGAAATTTACAGCTGATTCTGGTTGACAGTTTTGTTTTAGCATTAAAGGTGTCATACATTTATTGTTACGGTTTGGGTTCTCAGAGACAGATTCTGAGGTAGGGTTTGTCTGGAGGTTTTCACTAAGAGTTTCCTTGGCATCAAAATCTGTGCAAAGAAGAAGTAATCAAAACTAATTCAAAGGAAGAGTTGAACTGTAATTCTTGCCTACTACAGCCTCCACTGACCCCCTTAGAGATGTGGAGTAAGAATGGTCCTTTGGCTTTGTCAGACGATGGACTGAGATGCTTAGGACTTCCTTGAACTGGCAGTCACTGACTGTAGGTACCTCAGTATTATGGCTCATAACTAGATGTCCCCCCAGAGCCTCAAGCAGTCATATGTGGGGCTTTTCAGAGGTGGTTGTATCTAGGATGTGTGATGCTGGGTAGGATTAAGGATGTGGTGCTGGGATTGATCCATGGTGTGACGGTAGGATAAAGGGAACCCCATCCTGGATGTCAGTGCTACCTGCCCTAACGGTGGGTACCCTGGAAAGACTATAAGAGACAGAAAAAAGACTGCTTATCACTGCTGCTTCTGCCACTGCTTGCTGCTTTGCTGCCTTCAACCTGGCAAGAACTGTTTCTGCTCTGTGATACTCCTCTGCCATGCCATCCTGCCTTGGGGCCAGCCAACTGCAGACTGGAGCCTCTACAGACGGTGAGCTACAATAAACTTTTCCTCCTCTAACTTTGGGCCTTGGGTATTCTGTCTCGGAAACAAGAAAAGTAACCAAGACACTCAGGAAAGTCATGACCTTGACCGAAGCAGCTCTTTACCCCTGAGGCACTCCCTAAAGGGCTGACAACGCAAGGGCCTCTGCTAGCAGCACTTCGCACAAACATGTCAGGTTCTTTCACTGGAGGATGTTTGGTATGCATCACAGTATTCCGGTCTCAATTTTGGTGAGAAGCTTGCTATCATTTGTGTTAGTGTTTCTTTGTATAGTGCATTGGTTGTCTTTTTTTAATCATCTGAATCCTTCTTTTATCTTTGAACCTTTAGCTTGTCATATGTTTAGTGTTTTCTTTCCAATTATTCTGCTGTGGTTCATTCACATTCTTTGACCTGTAAGTTTATGTTTTTATTAAATTTGGGAGTTTGAGGCCATTAATTCAGATATTTTTCATCCTTATTCTTCTTTCTTCTCATGTGTTAATTGCTTGGTAATATTTGGCAGCTCTCTGACAGTCCATTAACATTTCTTCTATTTTTCTCTTTGTTTGAATTTATATACTTTCCACTCAACTATTTGCAAATTCTCTGACCCTTGTGTTCACCAACACGTCACCAAGGATATCTGTAGGTTTTTCATTTAAAATTTTTATTGGGATCTTTTCACTGTTTCTGTTTTACTGCTAAGAATCTCCATCTGTTCATTCATTATGAGTATACGTTCCTGTAAGTCATTGAACATACTTAGAATGGCTATTGTAAAGTCCTTACCTGCTGCTAAGTTTAGCTGAATGGTTTTCAGCCAAATCTTCATTTAAGATTACCATTGATTGGTTTTTCTGTCTCACACACATGTGGGCCCCATTTTATTGTTTCTGTATGCATTCACTTTTATTGTATACTAGACATTATGAATTGTACATTGCAGAGACTCTGGAATGTGTTACATTCTCCAGAAGAGTGCTGTTTTCTGTTCTAGCAGGGAATTCATTTGGTTGGACTCAAACTTCTACCCTTCTGTCTTCTATCTGGAGATACAGCTGAACTCTCTGTTCAGTTCTTTCAGTTTCTAGCTGTCACCTTTTCATTGGGCTGTTTGTGGTCTCCACTGCTGATACATATTCCAGAGTTCTGACAAGAATTTGAGCCACTGATGTGCATTTTTTTTTTTTTTTGCGGTACTGGGGATCGAACTCAGGACCCTGCGCTTGCTAGGCAAGCGCTTATTCCACTGAGCTATATCCCCAGCCCTGATGTGCGTATTTTAAAAAGGGCTCACCACCTTTATGATGCTCTATCCTTTAGGATTTCTTCCTAGATTTCCAGTCCTCAACTCTGTATTCTGACACCACTATCCTGGATTTTAACACCACAGTCCAATAAGACTGCCACTGAGTAGATCAGTGAACTTCTCTGGGCAAGAACTGCCTTAGGGAGAGTTGAACTGGTGGTGAACGCAGTAGCTAAATGTGCTGCTGGGAGTCAGGGCTGGTATAGCTGGTATAGCTCTGGTCAAGAATACACTCCTGCCAAGGTTTTGCCTGCTTTCGGTTTGTCTGACAGCTTTAAACAGTTCATTTTTTAAAAGTTATATTTAGTTAATTTTTGAGAAAGGGTCTCCCTACGTAGCTCAGCTAGCCTCAACCTTGTTGTGTATCTTAGGCTGACCTCAAACCACTAATTCTCCTTCCTCATCCTCCTAAGTGCTGGGATTACAGTCATGCTCCCCCATGCCCAGCTCCAAACATTTTATTTTTAATATTTTACTTGCTGCCGTTGTTATCTGTGGGATGGCTAGTTCAGCTGTGAATCATACTGTTTTTACCATAAGCCAATGTCCGGGAGTTACGTTTTGCTCCATGCTGGATTACACCCTCTACACTGCTCCTTTTTTGCTATTAGAACAGCAGTAGTGCTCCTCCTCCTCCTCCTCCTCCTCCTCCTCCTCCTCCTCTTCCTCCTCCTTCTCCTCCTCCTCCTCCTCTTCCCACATATCTCTGCAGGTGTGATCTGCTTGTGCTATGCCAGTTGTAAGTCATTACCCTTGCATCAGTGGTACGCTAGGGAAGGTCCACTTACCCATCAGGAAATCAGAAGCTACTCTATGTAGTCTGGATACAAAGGATTTAAATATAGGGAATTCATGACTTTCCCCACCCCAAAAGACGTAAAGAGCATTGATCAAGGAAGACCCTACTGACCTTCTCAACCCGAAATACCCACATACCGAAGCAAGTGGTTTTCACAACTCACTCTGAAGTTTCCAGGAGGGTCACATCCGTCCATAATTCTAATTCCAGCTGACTGGAAAATTACTCTTTCTCCATCACTCTGGCTCAAGGGTGCCTCTTCACCACATACTCTCTAGAACATAAAATACAGGAGACGCCAACAAATATAGGTTGTTACTGCTCTTCCTCAAGCCATGAGGCATTATTAGAAAATATACTGCTTCTGACAAGTAGATAGAAGATGATCCAACACAAGGCACGTGCCCCACGTCAGCCAAAGGGACATGAAGGAAGGGAGCTGGAGAGCTTCTGGAAGACGTGGCCATACGCTAAACAAAAAGATCCACAGTGAGAACAGTCCCTCTCTTCCACTGGTGTTTGTTTACATGTTACAGTTTAGACATAAAACGTCCCCCAGATCTCATGTTTGCTGGACATGAATGGATTGATCCACTGGTGAGCGCAGTAGCTGAATGTGCTGGTGGGAGTCAGGGCCTGGCTGAGATGGGTCACTGGGGGCGTGGCCTGGAAGGGTGTGTTCTTGCCTTTGGCTCCTCCCATCACTCCCTGCTTCCTAACTGCCATGATGTGTGCAGCTTTCCTCGGCCCAAGACCTTCCGCCTTTCTGTCTATGCCTTGGAGCCGGCTGATGGTGCACTGACGTGATAAGCCACAACTGCCTCTCCTTGTGTAAGCCAGGGGTGTCAGGTACTGTGTCCAAGGGATAAAAAGACGACTAAGGAAAGAAGACTCTCGGAACTGGAGCGTTAGTGTTGTGATAATGAGAGAAGCCAGCAAATATGGTGGCTGAAGTTTGCCCAAACTGGACTTCTTTTTACATGAGAATATATATATTTTTTGTAATTTTAAGTTCTAGTATTTGTAACACATATAGTATACTATTTAGATCAAGGAGGTAAACCCCAGAAGAAGTAGTTTAAATGGGTGAAAGTGGTAGCCTCTGGGGAGTAGGACCAGGGACAACGAGGTATGGTAAGGGTACACTGGCTCTTTATCCCATGCCTTGCACAATTTTACATTGTAAAGAAGATACATACACTACTTGGATAAAGAAATAAGTTAAAAAGAAGACAAGCTGAAAACTTATTTGCACCTCATGTTTTTCTTGATTCACTCTGAGTTATAATGCAAAAGGAAATGATAGCTAAATGTGACAGTTCTTCCTTGCTCTGATTTACTGTAATCATCAATTCCAGCTACCTGTTAAAGAGCTTCCAGAGTGAATTTCATTTTCATCCACCTCAACCTGCCCCCATCTACCTGCCACCAAAATAATCATTCTGAAGGGCAAATATGATCACATCCTCTATTGCTTAAACTCCCTAATCAGACTCAGAGTCTCAGATAAAATCCAAATTACCTATTATGGTGTCTAAGACCCCTCCTGATCTAGCCCTGACACTCTGTGGTGTCTTTATTCCAGCCATTCTAAAAGTCTTGTTTTTCTGTAGATATTCCATGGTCTGACTTCTAATCCTTTGTACACACGGTTACTTTGATTTTGAGTGTCCTCTGAATGTGTTAATCTTTTTCAGCAGCTACTTCTATGAAGCTTTCTTACTCTCCAATCCCATAAGTTATCTTCTCCCAAGCACGTTGTGGAAATCTGTGACTTCCATGAGCACCAACTATATAAAAGGTCAAAAATCACCTACTGGAAATTCCAAAATCTAGGAAATCTCTGAAACTAAGATAGTTTTTGATAACTCATTTGTTGGCAAAAGCCTGAACTGAATCGTTTCCATATATACACATAGTTTCAGCTGAATCTACATTATTATGAATTTTCATTAATTTGGTTGCAGAAGTATTAGTGGGTTCCATGGTAGAGTGAAGAGAGTCTTCACTGATGGACTCTGTGACATGGAGCACGTGCATGTGCTCCTCTCCCCAAATTGGCTACTGCGATGGTTTTTATCCCATGTATTCTTCCACACTTGTCTTTCTCACGAAGAAGTCAAGCCTCTCTTCTCTGGCTTGAAAGTCAAAGTGATTTTATGTCTCCCTTGATGAATAAAAATCAGTAGAAGTGCAAATGCTTGACTTCTAAGGCTGAGTCATCAACAGTCATATGGCTTCTGCTGGTTTTCTTTGTTCTCTCACATAGTTTGCTCAAGGGACCCAGGCACCATGTTGCCAGGACCCCCAGGACACATGGTAAGACCATGTGGCAGTGTTCTAGCCCACAATCCAACGAGGGCCCCAGCTACCCGACAACACTGCCCACCAGACATGCCAGTGTTGGCCCTTCAGGCGAACCCTACCTTTGGGATTCAAGCACCCCATTTATTGGCCAAGGTGAGCAAAGGGAAGCTGGTGCCACCAACTTCTGCGGAAAATCCAGATTCATGAAAAAACCAAATGTTTTTGTTTTTTTAAGCTACTAAACTCGGGGGTAATTGTTATGCAGCCATAGTAATATCTTCATTTTTCCTTGCTATGAAGAATTCTTAATTCCAACAACAATCAAGGGTTTCAGACGTGCCATGTGCACCATAATTATGTTCTTGGATATCCATTTTCTGTGGAATTAGAAATTCTTTGAGGATGAGAATGAAGCCTCTTTACCCTGATGCACTGTGCAGACCCCAAGCCTGTTTTTGGAATACTACTGTTGGCGAGGGGAAAAAACAAATGAGTAAGTGCAGCTCCGCACAGTGGCAGTTCTGAAAGAGCGCTGGGGAGACCACACTTGTATTCAGCCCAAGCCACTGTCCAGAAATCATCTGAGATGTCTTTCTATAATGTTCCTATCTTGTTCTTATCCCAAAGTATTACCTCTCATGATTGCATACTTCCTCCATCAAACTATATCCCAAATTACTCTCGCCTATTCACAAAGGTTAAATGCATCTTTAGAGATGAGGGTTTTCCATTACTGAGGATAGCCAAAATAATTTGACATAAACTCTGAAGATAATTCCAAAATAGGGGCTCATGTTTTTGAATAATGCCATGTTCAAATGCAAGGCAGTGCAGTTATGCATATGTGGAAGGGTATTGGCCTCCACGGTGACATTTTTGGGAAAAAAAGAACTCGCTAATTTGGAGTTTAAACTCTACATTGCATAACAAAAACATGTTTATCTCACGGTCACATACCACACCACACATGCTTACTCATATGAAGGGGACGGGAAGAGAGGAGGCAAAGTGGAAATCCATAATGTAGCAAAGACATGAATAGGAACTGCAAACTTGGCTTCTTTTGTGGTGGTGGTTTTGAGACAGGGTCTTGCTATGTAGCCCTGGCTGGCCTCATACTTGTGGATCCTCCTGCCTCAGCCTCCCAAGTGCTAGGATCACAGGCATGCACCACCACTCCTGGCTGTCGGCTTGTTTTCAGCGATCCTGTTGGGAGTAACTACTTTAGCTATTCTCAGGAAATGTTATAACAATAGGACAAATGAGGGACTGGTTTAACAGTATGGCGGCCCGATATTTGATGGGTCAGAATTTAATGGGTTCTTTTTGCTTTGCTGTTTCTCTTGCATCAGTTATGTCACCTGCCTAAAGCCCGCTTGCATGCAGAAGCATCGCAGTGTAACTCACATTCAGAGGAAGCATCAGGTGACAGCACAAAAGTCCCTGAAATAAATATGAACATTAACCAGGCTCTCAGCAGATGCCAAGAGGAGGGCAAATCTCACAGCACACAGCAATGTTTCCTGAAAGGCTTCTTTTCCTTTTTCCTCTGTCACAGAGCGCTCTCCCTTTCCTCTCTTCCTGGTCCTCACTGTCCTCTCAGCCCACTATGGCCTTCTGTGCACACCCGACTGCACTCTGCTTTCTGCCTTACTGTTCCCCTCTTCTCAATCTGCTCTTTCCTCAGGGGAGACCGGCTTGCTGACCAACCTGGGCTTCGCTTAATCCCTTCCCTCTTCCATTAACCTGTCCTATAAAACCCTGGGTCCAGGATCACAGCGCAGGTGATAACAGAATTCTCCTTTTCAAGGCCGGGAAAGGAAGAGCCTGTAAATTCATGTATATTGTCATACTAACATCTTACAGGTAGACCTACATCTTGCTTAATAGCAGCAGAATTATGAGTAACCTTCCATACACATCTATACAGTTGGAGTAAAGTACACCATGACCTGGCTGTAGACCCCAGAGGAACAGCTCAAGGACCACACACATTTGCAGCGATAGATATGGCTGCAACCCTGCTGAGATCTGCATACACTGGTACTGATTTAAATATATGTATGGTCCACTGAGGAGCTGTCTTACCCCCAAGGCCTGCTCACTCCTGGAGTCCCTGCCTTTTATTTGCTGTCTCAGGGTCACCCTTTTAATTTTATAGCCTCTATTCCTTGGTTCCTACCCAACTTCACCAGGACTCTGGGTCCCTGGTGAAGTTCTGGGACCTGAAGGGAGGGAAGCTGCAAGGGCAGAAATTCCTGCTGGTCATAGGGTTGCCAAGTAAAATACAGGATGTTTAGCTAAATTTGAATTTCACCTTAAAAAAAAAACCCAAATAGTTTCTTAGGGTAAGTATGTCCCAGATATTGCATGCTACATACTTCTGCAAAAAATTTATTCTGTGAATGAAATTCATTTTAATTTGGTTTTTCTGTTGTACTTCCCACCTGTGTCTGATAATTCTAATTCGTGATAATCAGTATGAGCGACACCAACCAAGAATGAATACTTTATCCTAAAAATGGGAACTCTTAGGTATATGCTGCTCTTGAATTGGCCACCAAGCAGTACCCAAAACAACATGATATTAAAACAAAACAAAACAACAACAACAACAAAAACGGTCTCTGAAAGCAGCATGGTCAGAGAGGAGCAGTTTGGACCATGAAGATGCTTAAGTAGCTGAAATGTTTTATTGATGTACCTTCATCGGAGACCAGGTCAGCTTGTCCTTAAAGAGTATATGAAGTTGCGGGCATGTGAAAATGTCCTTGTCAGCATTACTGGTATAGATGAGCTCAATTTCCAAGCAAATCACTTGTAAAAATGTTTCAAACTCTGAAGGAAAATCTGCATTGCCAAACTGTGAAACATGTAGGTCAAAAACACTATGATAAAATGTAAGAACACTAACCAAGAAAACTTAAAAAGGGGTGGCTATAGAAATCACAGAACTGCTGGCAAGCTCATGATTTTTCTGGAATAACACTAATATAGATTGAGTAGAAAGGTGAACATCGGAAGTGATAAATATACTTCAATCTGGCTAATTCTCACTTTATCTTTGATCTTGCTCATTCTAATTAAAAAAGAAAAACTGAATGTCATCCACATTCTTAGGTATAACATTTGACTAAACCATTATTTTACATGCCCTATATATTTAGTTACACTATATGCACAGTATATTTACTTATTATTTGTTATGTAGTTATGAACTGTAGAAATTTAAGAAGCTAAAGTTATAGAAGGGTTATAAATGTATCTACATAATTACAAATAATCAAATTATGAAGGTAGAAAAATCACTTACGTTGCATGACATATATCCAATTTGTCTTGCTTTCTTGTTTTAATTAAAGTACTCCATAAGATACAGACCTCAATCAAGTGCTCCTGGGTACAACTTTAATGGTGAAGGATTCTGCAGATGAAACCCAAGACACTGGTCACACATCAAGGAAGGAAGGAGGCCTGGGCCAGCCAGGAGCACAGCAGCTTCGTAGAGACAGCAATAGCCATGGTGGGTATTGAGTGCTTCCATCTTCCTGTGCCTACAAGAATATTATTCTCAGGCCTGGGCTATAAAGTGAGCTCAAGGCCAGCCTGAACTGCAAAGCAAGATGCTATCTCAAAAAGACCAAAATAAATAAATAAATAAAAAGAAATATTTTCTCAAACTTTGTCTAATCCATTTCCAGTAGACTTCCTCTAAAGGATTTGGTCTTTTCTGAGGATCTTATTCCAGCTAGGCACATCATAAATACCTAACAGTGCTTCTGAAACTCCAATTTCAATATGTTTTCTTTAAATTTTGCTACAAGCATTTACCCTTGCCTGAGTAGTCTGGGAAGCACCTGGGTCAGGGCTGAGATGGCAGAAGCAGAGGTTCCCTGAGGACAGAGCAGGGAGTAAGGAGAGGGCTTGGAGAGTGCTGGACGAAGGCAGCAAGCGGGGGCCTCGGAGCACAGGTGGCCCAGGCAGAAGCACGAAACAGATTGTTCTGCCTGACTGTCCTTTGAAGACCTACAAAAATTATTCCACTCTTCAATTCTCTTTTTTTTGTTGAGGGATGCATCCCATGTATCATGCTGGGGGAAAATAAACCTGATCTCCCCAGCTAACGCCTCCTGCCCATTTCCTCTGTGCATCCCCAACTACTGACCTGTTTGAATTCATTCCTATTTTGCTTCTAGTGTTTTAGAAGCGCTGACCCCATACTAAGGACAGTGGCTCTTTTTCATTTCATTTTATTTTTTGTGGTGCTGGGAACTGAGCGCAGGGCCTTGTGAGGGCTAAGCAAATGCTCTACCATTGAACTACAGCCCCTGCCCCGTTTTCATTTTAATAGCTTGCTAAACTGCACACTCATTGAAGGCAGAAGCCTCCTTTCAGGCCCACAGGGTTTGAAACCAAAAAAAAAACAAACTGCTTTGCACATACATAGGGGTTTAAGTGAATGAATGACTACAACCTCAAAGCTGCTAATTTTGAATTACTCATTGGTATTCAATCTAAAAACACCAAATGGAATCCCACGGAAACCATCTTGCCCTGACAGTGTCCATGCAGATGCCTTGAGAACGAGCCTGAGATACAAAGCCTGGAAGAGGGTAACAGACTGCATCCTCCAGCACCGTCAGCCTGGCACCCTCCACCAGCATTAAATTAGCCGTAAGAAAACGAAGGAGAGTGCTGTCAGCGTGTTGTATACCTCAGGCAAAGGCACAGAACGAAATCATATTGGCAAAATCTCTCTCCCTTTTCTGTAGACTTGTTCACTTGATCACCCTCCCAAATCTTCTTCAACATGATTAACCAAAGACTGAAATTGAAAACAGGAGACACACAAAAAGCTATTTAATTTATCTGGCCCAGTGTTTAAGCCATAGGAACAGTTATGTATTTCCTGAAGAAACACTTTCTGGAACTTTGTCTAATCTATTCCCAGTAGACTTACTCTGAATGGTTTAAAGTCTGTTTCTGAGGTACTTATTCCAGTTAGGCACACCTTAAAGCCCTGACAGTTTTTTTGAAATTTTGTTTCCAATTTGTCTTACTTAAATTTTGCCCCACTACTCCTAGTTAAACCCTTTCCCTGTCACCATCTTGTAGATGGTTTTCATATTCCTTTTAAGGCATAATTTAATCATGCTTCACACATTAACTGGAGTAGACAGTGTATGGTGTAAATTACAGAAAACAGCGATGTGCAAAGATATTCTGTGGGGAATAAATTAAAGCATTAATTTCAGACGCATCAAACTAACTCTTTTTAAAATTTGTGGCTCCTATAATTTTCAGACCTGTTTCTGAAGTCTTTGGAACTAGGGGAATTAAACGGAGGAGATTAGTTTCAAACCTCTACCTTTATTTCATAGGTTGGAGATGAGCCATTCCCATGAATATTTAAAAGCAGAATAATTTTCAAAAGCAAATTTAACTTGGAAGCCCCACACAGGTTTAAAGAGATGTTGGTATTCATACAGACAGGTGAAAAAGACTGAGTTTAGCAACTCATTAGGTATAATCGCCACTAGTCTGACAGTTAAGACAAAATAAAGATGCCAATTGGGAGAAGACTTCATCACCCATTACAGATGTGCAAATAGATACAATGAATCTGAGATGACTTAAGTACCCAGCACAATACTTACATGAAAGGAGAATTTTTTTAAAAATAAAAAGCGTTCTCATTTCAAATTTAAGTAAAATTTGTATGTGTGAATGGGGCACAGGTTCTCCTGGGATCCTGAGATTTCTTGATTTCCACTACTTATACAGAATTACAAAATAGGCCAGGCATGGTAATACATGCCTCTAATCCCAGCACTTGGGAGGCTGAGGCAGGAGGATCACTGTGAGTTCAAGGCCAGCCTAGGCTACAAAGTGAGACCCTATCTCAAAAAAAAAAAAATTGCAAAATAAACATAGACTGGTCCTGATACACACAAATGCACATACAATCTTTTTAAGTAGTGAAACTTAAGAATCATGTCTATCTCTATTCCTAATTTCACTTTTCTCCACAGTATTTATCACTGATCCATAACAATTATTTATTTTATTTACTATCTCCTTCAGGCACGCACCTAGAATTTAGGCACCGAAAGGCCAGAAATTTTCTCTTATTACACTTCTGTGCTCCCGGAGCCTAGAATGTGGCCTAACCCCCTAGTAGATCATCAACAAATACTAATTGGAGGAATGAATTTGTTGATTTGGGGAATCTGAGGAATCAAACAGAAAGCTAGGTTCTCCACTAAGCAAAGAACAGCAAAACTGAAATGTACTACTATGGGAAGAAGTTTTTTAAACTCTTTACAGGGTGTATTAATCCTGAAAGTGTAAGCTAGGAAGCATCTCCCATCTGATAGGCCCACAAAGACACTAAGGATGAGGCACTGGAAGGGGCGAGGCAGTGTCTCACTGATCCTCCTGAACTGTGTTAGCTCCTCACTCAGGATGAGATTGTCAGTAAGAGCTCACAAGGACAAGCTAGCCACTAGATTGATAATTTACATATATTATTAATTCACATACTCTTAACAGTAATTCTATATGGAGGTCCAATTATCATGCCTATATGCCAGAATAAGGCATAAGGGCCAGTTATCAGTGCAGCTTTAGTTCCCCACCCACCCAACCTTCTTTGCCCTTGTAATCCCAGAGCTGCAGGACCCTTGGCCTTGTCAACAGAGGGCACTAGAAGGCTGCTCCAGGGCCGATGCCTCAGGAAGCCCCTTCCCCCTGGGGCTGGCCCTCCTTTACTGCTCTTCCATGTTGGAGCCCAGTGGAGGCAGGATTCCAGCTGCGCGCTCAGACTGCTTTGTCCTTACAGGTGGCTGTTTCCGAAGGTCAACCTGGATCTTACCCTCTGGAAAGTGTTTTGCCACCAGCAGGCTGCATGTTCATACGGCAGCCTGTGTTCTTCAGAGAGAACTGCATCTCAGCCCCAGCCTCGGGAGGGGTTGGAGCCCATTCCTACCCCTTTGTTTCTTTTCTTGTCCATTTCCTCTTCGTCCAAAGGTAGTGGTTGCTTTGTGCCCCTGCTACTTCTTTACTCCTGAAATGCCTCTTCTTTTTAGCAGTTAATCACCATCTATGACTTGACAATTCTTCACATTAAAGTTTCCCTGGATATAGCACTGGCAGGGCATTGTCTTACATCAGACTCCGATTGCCCAAGATTATACCACTAGGAAGCAAAAAAGTTGGGTTTCAAATCCAGGAAATCTGATGACAGACTATACTCTTCAAATTACTATGCCATGCTGCCTCTAGGGATAACGTTGAAGTTAAAACTTCTTACAGTCTAAACACCTGTAATGCTACAGGAAATATTTCTTTAACCTTCGATTTTCATGCAAGACAAAAATGAGAACTGTGATTCATGGGTATGGTACTCAGTTTCACCTCTTGGACTGTAGCATAAGCTTATACTATCCAAACTTCAGTGTTAATCTTTCAGATCACTTCCACAGGTGGGATTTTGCCTACAAACACTCCGGTACAGTGGATAAGGCACATATTTGTTCTATAAAGAAACCGAGGCCTACATTTCTAAACACTTTCATGATTGGTTGCACAAGTTTCTCAAATCCAAGCCAGCATTTTATCTATCACATCACCGCCTGTCTTGAGGTTTAGTTACTCCAGAATCAATTTGATTGGGAGGATGAAAGACGGATCCCTAAGATGCTTTGCAACCTAACCCTTGGAACCAGTGAATGTTGTCTTAATTGAAAAAGAAGACTTAGCAGGAGTGGTTTAAGGGTCAAGTGGTGGGGAGAGTAGCTAGGTGGGCCCTAAGTGCCATAACAAGAGTCCTTACAAGTGACAGCAGAGGCAGACTGGTACAGCAGAAGTTGGCATGAGGCAGACACTGAAGAGATGTGGCCATGATCCAAGAAACACAAGAAATGCCACAAGTCCTCAGAAGGTAGAAGGGCAAAGACTTCAGCCTTCGGGAAACCTCGATTTCAGCCTGTTCACATACATAGATGTGAAACAGAACAGTGAAAAAGTAAGTTTTGTTGTTGTTCATAGATATACCTTTGCCACAATTTACTACAACAGCCTCCGAAAACTAATGCACTCATGAAATCAAGTTTAACAGACAAATTCATATGGAACGAAGATAGTATCTTAATGTGACATAAGATTTATAAGCTTAGCTTCATTAAAATTGAGACCATTAAGAATAGAAACACAAGTTAGAGATTGTGAGAAAACATTTGCAATTAGAAATAATTCTACAAAGATATACCCACAACACAGAAAGAAGTCCTTCAGATTGGTAAGAAAGACAAGACTTCGAAACTTTAAAACCAGGCAAGACTTGAACATGTCCAAAGGACCAATAAGCTTGTGAAAATGTGTTTAGCCAGGAATGGTACACAACTCTAATCAAAGCACTAAAGAGGCTGAGGCGGGAGTGTTGTGAGTTTGAGGCTACACCGGGCTAAATAGTGAGACGCCCCCACCAAAAAAAACAAACAAACCCAGAGTACTGAGCATCACTGTTACTGGAGAATGCAAATTAAAATTCCAATGAGACAATGAGATACCACTGTTCCCTGACACTACTGCCGTGGCTGAAATGAAAAGGTCTGACAAATACCAACCATTGGTGAAGAGAGGGAATAAGTAGAACTCTCGTACACTGCTTGTAGAAATGGAAATTGGCAGAACTGCTTAAAAAAAACAACACTTGTTATGTTTCGTTCAAAATGGCCCCCCCATCCCACTGAAAGCCTCGTGGGGGGGTGGGCTTTTCAGAGGTGGCAGGATCTAGAGTTTGGGACTGATTCACGGTGCAAAGCTGGGATCAAGGGTGTGAGCGCCACACCCACCCAGGGCCAGGCAGCCTGTGTACAACATAAGGGACAGAGAGGAACCTGCCCCTCTCTCACTTGTTGCTTTGGCTGTCTTCTGCTGCCGTGGACATCTGCCCCCTGCCATGGGCCACCCTGCCTTGGAGCCAGCCGAGTATGGACTGGAACCTCCACAGACTGTGAGCTAAATCTTTCCCCCTATAACTTTGGGTGTTGGGTATTCTGTCTCAGCAATGAGAGAAAAGTAACTAAGGCGACACTAATTTACTAAATCTAAACATATGTATAAAATGCAGTAACTCTGCTTACACACACACACACACAATAAAGTATGCCTGTTTGTACCAAAAGACACACACAAAAGTGTACAAGAATATCCATCAACAGTAAAATGAATAAAACTGGTATATTCATATAATGAAATAATGCATAGCAATGAAAAAGAATGAACTACTACCATCGCCAACAACATGAATTTCACAGACCTGTTAAACGAAACCAGGCACAAAATAGTACGTACACATGATTCCATTTACATGAAGTTCAATAACAGGCAAACCAGAGCTATGGTGATAGGGTTTCCTGGAACAGGTTTTAAGACATAATGGGTTTTCATCAATGTGAGGGATCTTGAGGGAGCCCACTCATGTGCTGGGGAAGTTCTAAATCTTCGTCTTGGTTGGCAGAATGCTTTCATTTCTTTAACATGTCTGTGAAATTCATGGATGTTTACATACATCAAAGAAATTAATTCAGTTGTCCACTTAGGGTCTATATTATTAACTGTATATGTTATATCTGAATAAAAAAGAATAGAAAAAAAGACCTATAGGGGAAAGACAGTAAGGCTAATCCACCACGCAGAGGCATCAGAAAACTGGCCTGCCATTCTGGTTTCACTACAAAGTCTAGGGAAAACTGATTTCTCTCAGTTGCAAAGCCAGACCATTTGTATCAACCCCATACAGTGATTAAGAGAATTAGATCCTGTATAATTATATTTGGGTTCCGAAAAGAGAAGCCCCTTAAAATATAAGACACAATGTGGGGCTGGGGATATAGCTCAGTGGAATAAGCGCCTGCCTAGCAAGTGCAGGGTCCTGAGTTCAATCCCCAGTACCGCAAAAAAAAAAAAAAAAAAAAAAAGACACAATGTGCATGAGGTCTTGGGTTTGAGCCCTGGCCCTGCAAGATAAATAAATAAATACTGATGACAAAATAGAGGACAATCTAAGGTGTACTGGTGTATGTCTGTGACCCTCGCACCTTGGGAGCTTGAGGCAGGAGAACTGCAAGCTGGAATCGAGCCAGGCAGCTTAGTGAGACTCTGCCTCAAAATGAAAAATAAAAATGGCTGGGAATGTAACTCAGTGTGAAGGCTCTGGGTTCAACTCTACAGTACTTAAAAAAAAATTATTTGTGGGGCATCTCACATCTCATTTTCATCTGCATAATCTCTTACACATACTTTCTCCTTTAAGGACAACCATTAAAACTAAGAAAGTAAGTAAGTAAAGAACTTGTATTAGGCCAGGAACAAACAGAAAGAGGGCTAAAGCAGGGCTGGCCATTCTTTTTATGACGCTGCTGATGGGGGATTGGCAAAAACTGAAAAGTTAATGTTTATATTTATGAAATCTTCCCAGAATCTATTTAGTGACTAGATTTTCAATTTCAGAGAATCTAACCAAAGATTTATAAAAAGCTCGAGCTCAATAATACTGTTCTGTTCATTTCCTCCTTTCTGAAAGTGATTAGTAAAAGTTAAACAATGATGAAGTCATACTCATGTCTCAGGGAACATGGTTCTCATTATGCAGTTCTCTAACTCTGAGCTATCCGGTAGGGTAGCCACTGAGCACCTGAAATTTCACTTGTTCTTTGAATTTAAAACACATACTGTGCACCAGTTTCAAAAATTGTACAAAATAAACACAAAACTCTCAGTAATATTCTTATATTGATTATATGGTGAAATGACATTTTAATGTATTGTTTAATAAGATTTATTATTAAAATAAACTTAATCCTTTTATTTTTACTTGTTTAGTGTGGCTAATAGAGATTTTTAAGTTACATACATGGCTTTGCCTTATATTTGTATTGGACACCAGGGCTATCTCTCAGGGTAGAGTTTCAAATTAGTGTTATGGTTGTTTCATGTCCTCTAGCAAAATTACCTGTCTTTGTCAAAGATTAGAACTTCTGTTTAATCTTTATAATCAACTGGGTTTCAGTATGGCCATATAATAAGATGTTTGACCTGCATGATGTCATGGAATACTTTACACTTTTGCAGAGCCCTAGTAACCTGTAAACCTGTGGTTCTGAAGCTTTGGGGTGCTTTGAAGCGCCGGGGCAGAGAAATGACCTTAGTAATCTCCTACAGAACTTCCTAGGACACCCAACATAAACACTGCTTAAACAAAAACAATGCTGCTATGGGCTGATTTTATCTCTTCAAAATGCCTGTGCTGAAGCTCTAACCCCTAATGTGCCTATCTGGAGATGGAGCCTTTAATCAGAGACAATTACAGTTAAAGGAGGTCCAAAGAGTGGGATCCTAGTCAGGTAGGCCTGCTAACCTCATAGTAGGCAGAGGAGGGGTCTCTGTCTGTCTGCCAGTGCGGACACACAGCAAGAAGCAGCCATCTACAAGCCAGGAAAGGAGCCCCCCTCAGACCCGGACCCGCCAGACCTGCACTTGGGGCTTCTGCCTCCCAAGGACAATTCCTTGTCTAAGCTACCAGTCCATGGCATTTTATTAAGGCAGCCCAACCAGACTAGTAGACATACCCACTTCCAGGCAGTCAAATTTTACACTGATTATGGATAGATACATTTTGTAAGATAATAGCATGGTGATTCCATAAAGTGAGAGTGAATAAATATTTGTTACTTTTCTCTGAAAGTTAACACCATAGGCAGGTGTTACCATAGGTTTGTCTGATCTCTGCAGTCACAGTTGGGCCATGTTTGGGGAGGCAGGGCCAAAGGATCACGGAAAAATGAGTATTATTTTTAAAGATCACTTTGAAATATTTTCTTCTCAATTCTTCTCAGAAATATTCTTCTTAGTAATTGGATGGAATTCATATTCCAGCTTGAACTGAAAAACCTAAGTTGTTAGTATCCTCCCCGGGGATTTGCGCCTTGCTCGATGACACCTTTAATGATTTCATCATACTTTAAGCATAATAAAATCTCAATTTCTGCTCCAAGGCAGGAACAATCCTCAGTATGCCTGAACCGGTACAGCACTCAGCCCTGTGGCTTTTGGAGCAACATGTGAAAGGCATTACAAATAGCAAAGAATGGGTCTCAGCCTGCAGACTAAACAGTAGGCTTCGCCTCTTTCCCGTCCTTCCAGCTGGGGTCAGCGGCACACTCCTGTGATCTCAGCTACTTGGGCAGCTGAGCGGAGAGGAGGACAAGGTGGAAGCCAGCCCGGGCTACTTGGACAGACCCTGTCTCAAAAACACAACAAAAAAATTAAAGAGCCGGGGATACGGCTCGGTGTTCCCTGAGTTCAGCCCGTAATATGAAAACAAAGTTTAAAATCCAACCATCTTTCAGGATTTCAATACGTGGCCTTAAAGAGGGGGGCGGGGTGCAAATTGGGTTGCTGCTTAATCCCTTATCACTTTAAGGCCTTCAGTCACCTCTTGAGGCCTGAAAGATCTAGAGAATCCAAGAAACCTTCACACGGTTTCATGTGTCCCACACGTGTTTTCTGGGGACAGGACCCTGCGGTCTAACATAACGTCAAAGGCAATGGCCAAAAAAAGTTAAGAATCTCTGTGGAACCAAGCGACCCTGCTTCCTCCTCCACCTGCAGGCCAGGTGCACCCACCGCCCCAGGCCCTGGCTCAACGCACACTCCTGGCCGTGCCCCCCCTGCCGTTCTCAGGGTGCTGGGGTAGCGTGCAAGCCAAGGTGCCTCTCCCCCGCCTCGGCCGGCTGCCCGGACGCCCCGTTAACGCGGAGGGGCTCTGCTCCGCGCCCTCCCGCCCTCGCCGCGCTGCGCACCCGGGATCCCCGGGGCTGGGGCTCTGCCGTCCCGGCCGCCTCGGCTCTCCCGTGCGGGGTGCAAGCCCTCCACTCGCGCTCCGAGGCTGGGAGCCGGGAGGGGCTCCTGCAGCCTGCGGGCTCCCCGCGAGGACCAGCACAGAGCCAGACCAACTTTGCGCGGACCGCGGCCGTCCGGGCGGCCCGACACCGGCGAGGAGGCCCGCACCTGCCCCAGGCCTGCTCCCCGGAGCCCGGCCCCGCCGCGACCCCCGGTCGCGGGGCTCCGCTCGGACGCCGGCCCGGCCCGGCCCCGCGCCGTCTCCCCGCGCCGCGGCCCGCGAGCCCCCGCCCCGCCGCCCACCCGCGCGAGCCCCGCGCCCGCGCCAGCCCAGGGCCCGCGGCGGCCCGGCCCAGGGCGCTGCGCCGCGGCCTCCGCGCCTCCTCGGGGCGCCGCGCGCGCGGCCAGGCCGGGGCCGGCGCGGGGATGGCGCGGCCGCTCCGCCAGCAGGTGGCCCCGGGGTCCCCGCGGCCCGCCCTCCGCCGCGCCCCTCCTCCGCGGCCTCCTCCCGCGGGGGCGGTCAGCGCCGGCCGCCCGCACCGCGCCGCGCCGCCGCCCTCCGCCCTCCGCCCTCGGCCGCGCGTCCCCGGCCGCCGCGTCCGCAGCTGCGCCTGGCCGCTCCCCGCCGAAAGTTGGCCGCGGCGGGCGGCGGGGGCGGCGGCGGCGGCCTCCGCGACTCGGGAGCGGGGCTGGGGCGGCGCCGCGCGGGGACAACTTCTCCCGGCGCCCCGGCCTCCGCCGCCGCCTGGAGCGCGGACCTTGGCCCCGGCCCCGCGCCGCTGACCGGAGCCCGCGCCGCCGCCCCCGCCCCGCCGCCGCCGCCGCGCCATGGAGTTCTCGGAGCGGAGGAGAAGCAGGAAATCGCAGAGCTTCAAACTGGTGCGCCGAGGTAAGCGGCGAAAGTTGGCGGCGAGGCCGGCGCCGCGAGGGGACAGTCGGGGCGCGCGGGGACCGCACACAATGCCGCCCGGCCGGCCGCCGCCGCCGAGACAGCGCGGAGACGGGCGGCCGGGGCTGCGGTCGGGGCCGGCGCCGCGCGGCGGGCTGCGGGCTGCGGGCTCGGCTGCCCGCGGAGGGGAGCGGGAGGCAGAGAAGGAACCGGAGAGCGCCGCTCTCTCCGCGCAGCCGCCCCTCGGGACCGGCGCCTGCCGAGCCGCGACAGCCGCGTCCGCGGCGGCGGGCAGGGCCGGGCAGTGCCGCGCGGGCCGGGCCACAGGTGCGGGGCCTGGGGGGCGCGAGCCGCCTGCTTTTTCCAGACCTGTGCTCTCGACGGCGGCGGGGCGCACTGTGCCCCCGCGAGGAGGAGGAGGAGCGGGGACTTTGTTGCTGTCGCGCCCGGTGCGGTGTCACCAGCCCCGCGGGCGGACCCAGCCCGTCCAGACCCCTGCGAGTCCGCCAGCGCCGAGCCCCGCGCGCAGCCCGCCGCCGGCTCTGTGCCCCCGGGCTTGGCGTCGAGGGGCAGCCGGCGGGGTCCGGTCGCAGCTGGAGCGGCAGGGCCGTGCCCAGGGAACGTGCCGCCCCGCTAGCAGAGCTGGCGGAGGTGCGGGTCCGGCAAAACCCACTTTGAGGCAGCCTGAATATGGTTTAATTGTAGGTGTTTTGAAGATCTAATCATCTCTGTTTTCCCTTAGTTTGGGTACTGTTTAACGAAAGAAGTCTGAAACAGTTTATGTATTCAGGATGTGTGGGTCTTCTCTCTTTGTAAAAAAAAAAAAATTTTCCCCCACAACAGCGTTGATTACTCAGTTATTTGTACTTTGGAAGC